>CM045991.1:18720181-19250181 GCA_025175895.1 Wurfbainia villosa | reverse complement strand
CACTGCTACAGTACCCCTAGCTACAGTAAATTTTTTTTTGCTTTAGTGTAAAAAAAACACCCCTAATTTCGCTTGCCCCCCGTGTTCACCCGCCCAAACGATTTTAGGTTTCACACGCTAAACGCCGAACACGGACCCCGACGAGGTTCACCCGCACATTTTTTTATATTTTTCCCCCCTAAAATCTCCTGCTACACTGTTCCAGTCCCATCTACTACAATAAACCCCCAGGGTTCATGCTTGGGTTTTAGTGTCCGCACACAAAAACCCTAAATCCTAAACCCTAAAACCAACCGCCCTATATTTTCTATAGTTCTCACACAAACATCCCTAAATGCCCTATGACCTTAGGATTCACCGACCCATCTTTTCTATAGTTCTCAAACAAAATATTTATTAGCTTCTCTTCCTCTCTTTCCCTCACTTGCTACAGTCCCCCCAAGGGTTCAAGCATTGGGTTTTAGTGCCCACAAACCACAACCCTAAACCCCACACCCTCCTACAGTAACCCATCCCATCTGTCATATAACTGTAGTATCATCTACTAAAATAATTATTCAAGAAAAAAATCACAAATAATCTAAATCCATTGTTAGAGAAAGGAGTTAAACATCTGCTAGATTCAAACAAATGTGGAAACAATTTTATATTTTCATCATGCCCTAATTTGATTTATCATGTTTATCTCCTAACACCAACTTCGTGGTTGCACTTTGCATATATAATGATATTCCGACAATCACTTTATTCACGCTTCATTCAGGGTGTCAAACAATATAATCCTTTTCTAAATAACCATCTACCTTGGCAAGGAAATAGTGCTTAAAAAAAAATTCTATTCCACATGATAATAATTGCAAGACCACATATGAAAAAAAAATGGAATCAACTAATTACTTACTAATGCCTCCATTCTCAAACGAATCATGTCCTTGGTCCCATCCAGGTAAGTATTTCTTAGAATTCCCTTTCCAAGCATTCTCAAAAACAGGAAGCTCATCTAATGTTAGGAACACAGTCAAATTAATCAAATTAGGAGAGAAAAAAAATCATCCTCAAAATTGTTCTAGAACAAAGCATCTAACCTTCATTGAGATTATGTAACATCTGCACTGTGTCTACCCTCCCATCGGAATTCAATTTTCTTGAAGCTGAGTAACCCTGAAAATATAATTATCAGGTAATATTATAAAGTGATAAAACCTATGATGTACAACATTGTATCAGAAACTCAAAAAGAGGCCATGCAGCAAGTTCAGAAATTAATATTTATGAAGATTACATTCTAATTGTAATATTTTAGTGACTTCCATTTTCAGAAAACAAAGAGGATGCAGATTATAATTCCAACGCCCCAACAACTTGAGGCTTGGAAACAAAATTACGGGAATTCTTCCTGAGCATTACTAAAAATCATGAGACCAAATGATTCGGTAATGTAATTTTGTAATACCAAATATATCCGTACGGTTCCAAACATGAGAAACTGAATCACAAGTCACATTTAGCCATTTCCACACTTCAACCAAAATCTAAGAATTGAAATCATGATCCTTAGAATTTGTCCAAACATATAATTTTCCACCGGTTCCAAACAAGTCAATAATCAAGAAAAGAATGGCTGCCTAGTTGTGGATACTTTGTCATGAAGCCCACGAGAGAACTCTTTTAACCATTTCCACACTTTAACCAAAATCTAAGAATTGAAATCACGATTCTAAAAAAAAATAAATCATGATGCTTTAGAATTTATCCAAACATATAATTTTCCACCAGTTCCAAACAAGTCAATAATCAAGAAAAGAATGACTACCGAGTTGTGGATACGTTGTCATGAAGCCCACGAGAGAGCCTATGACTAGCTCTACCAGTAGTGGTGTTTCCTTCCTTGCTCTCCTCCATAATAACCCGGCAAGATTATAAAGCACAGTAGTGTAAGTGGAATGTTGAGATAATTTGATATTCTGTTCCAATTCACAGCAGTGAAAACTTACTCCATTGCCTCCCATTCTCCTTGTTCTGGATGAAGTGTAATATGCACCATTTGGACACCATAAGTCACAGTTGAGCTTTGGAATGTAAAAGGGTTACCCTGGGATTGCATCACGCCAGGGTGATTGAAGTTGTTAGTATATTGTATTTGCCTGCTCTTGTTTTCTTAAAGCAAACAAGCTTACTTAGTTTCCTTCATCATTAATAAACATTGACACTTAATAGCCTACAAGAAGCTGAAGCTATCAGAAAGGTCCAAGAACCAAGGGTTGCTAGTCTCCCCAAAGAGAGTTCCTTGACAGGAAACATGCTAGGACCAAACATGCTAGGACCAAACATGCTAGGTCCCAACATGCTTCTTCCAATTAGGCTTCCAAATGGCTGTGTGAAGAAAGGATCGTCAAAGGGGTCCTTCCCACCCAAAAGACTAGACATCAAATTCCCTGGTCTGCGGAAGCCACCAAACCCACCAAATGGATCCCCAAAACCAAATAAGTCATCCATACCACCTCTTCCCCTCTTCATTTTCTCAGAGTATCACTCTGCGCGAGAAAAATGAAATGTCCATCGTGCATCAAGCACAGACGATCTCAATAACGATTTAAAACTTACACAAGAAGTAAAGAACAGTGACTATAACACGATTAACAAGAAGAACAAAGCAAAAGCTCTTCTTTCCTTTAAAAAATAATGAACATCGATTACGAAGTTGAGAAAAATGAAATCTCCATCATGCATCAAGCATAGACGATCTCAATAACGACTTAAAACTTACACAAAAAGACAGTAACTATAACACGATTAACAAGAAGAACAAAGCAAAAGCTCTTCTTTCCTTTAAAAAATAATGAACATCGATTACGAAGTTCCAAAATTTCCAGTGAGATAATATGTCAAGCACGATTTGTCTCAAAACTATAATTTCGGATATCAAACGACAAGCTTATCCACTAATCTGACAAATTAACGTTCTGAAAAGTAAAACCCTAGATTATTTCCAAGAAATACGAAACTCTTCCCACAACACCGCGTCTAGAACAAGCACCGATCATAACGATATACAGTAAACCCTATAAATTTAGATAAGGAGGGGGGAAAAATGCGCACCTCTCTCCAAGCTACCAATCGGGAACGGCGAGACCTCCTACGACTGCGCAATCGCCCGCCCGATCGATGACGGAGTTGAGAGGAATCGGCACCCTCCTACGGTTGCGCAATCGTCCGCCCGAACGATGACGGAATTTAGAGGAATCGGCACCGACGAAAAGAGACCGCTGAAAGAGGCGGCTGTTTTCATTTTGCATCCCGCGCCTCCATTCCATTTCAAAATGCCGCCTAAAGCACCGACGAAAAGAGACCGTTTGAAGGGCAGCTGAGAGAATATTTTCATTTTGCACCCTCCCGCCTCCATTCCTTTTCAAAATGGCGCCTAAAGTTTTTAAATCACCATTTTACCTCCTATAGCTTCGGTTATTTATCAAACCACCTATTGTTATTATCTTTCCATTAATTCTAATGGACAAACTAATTCACAAATCATCTCACTTTAAGAAAAAAATAATATTTTTATTTATTTATTTATTTATATTCAACTGCGTTAAAGAACACAATTATTAGTCTCATCGAGTTTGGCTTATCTTAGCACTGCACCAACCATATAATTCAAAGAGTTGTAAGAGAAATAATCAACGAGTGGAATATAGTTGGAACACAGGATTGAAGTATTTTTTTAATCACAATTTATGTGTCAAAGACAAACATAATGTCGAGTCAATAAAGAGACGACTCGAAAAATAGTATCGAATCAGGAATTTATTTATTTATTTATTAATATTCAAGATGAAGCGCAACATAAAGCTATGTTAACAGCACAATTATTAGTCTCATCTAATTTAGCTTATATTGTTACGTGCATACATGCAGTAGCACTGCACCCACCATAGAATCTAAAGAGTTGCAAACCTTGGTCCTCCACCAAAGGGGATTGCTGGAGATCCAATCCCTAGCAAGTAGGTCGTTGTCGGAGCGCGAAACAATGGCCAAACAACCTTTCCACGTAAGGGACAACAAGCTGTCCAAAACTTAACAACTTATTTTGGTGGAGGAGATGGCCAGCCAAACAAGTTGGTCAAATGCTCCTTGGTCACCGGCGCCCAAGGGAGGTTGACCGGCAGTTGAGCATGATCGGAGGACTGTCGGCGGCTGGTGGTTGGCTGACGGCAAGGATGAGGTGGCGGCACAACTCCTTAGGCGGCAACAATAAGGGAGAAGAGGGAAAAACGGCTAGGTTTCCAAAACTTAAATCATGTGTAATTCACAAAACCCTTAAACCGTATTTTTATGGAGAACACATTCTTCTAACGGTTATTGGTTCATAACCAAAATCCGTTAACCCACTTCATTAACTTAAGTTAAAATAAACCAAACCATGTCGGTCTATTTTAAGTTAAAACGAACCGAACCAATTTCGGTTCATTCATTTAAAACAAATCAAACCCCTTTGGTTTATTTTCCACCATAGGATTAGAACCAAACCGATTTGGTTCGTCCATCACATCTTCATAAGGCTCACCCCATCCACGCTTCCGATGCGACTGAAACAATTTCATACTCGCTCTTTGTTTGGTCCAACCAAACCAAGTCTCTCTCGATCTGAGAATTCTATTCTCAAGTTTGTTTTAAATCCTTCGGATAACACTCGTTGTACATGTGACCAAATAGGTTCCCGATTTATGTTGATCGTCTATAATTAACCATTAATTATAAAATGATCATGAGTGGTACCTAGTAGTATATCATGATCCCAAATTAATCAGAAAATCAACGGTTGACCCCAGAACAACTTCTGAAACCTTTCAGCAGCTATAGTAAATCGTGTCTCGTTCCCTTCACTCATCTTATACCCACTTGGTTCAAGACATGGTCTATGTGTCAGTCCTCACTAGACTGACCACGTCACACCTAACCCAAGTATTATTTCCTCGTCCTACGGATTTTAGTTACTGCACATGTATCCAAGAGTATCATACTCTAAACATGTAATGTTTTGCCCAAAGACTTTAGTAACAATCCGACGAGAGGTCATAGGGTATACATTTCTTCGCAAGGAGAGGTGAATCCTCTGTAAGTTATTCAAACACCTTCGGACATTTTGACTTATACTCAATCATCCCAGGTCCACATCTCCTCGGAGATACTTGCTTAAGATATTAAAGCATAAGTATTCATGACCAAGATGACTTGAATACCACAAGTCGAAGGAACATCGCACTCAAGTTGCAGTAAGAACATCGCCATGAGTGACATACACAGACCGAAAAAAACAAATATAAAAATAAATAATAAATGGTGTGATTATTTGTTTTTTTTTCTTATTTCGTCAACTCAACCTCAAAACATTCTCTGTGTTAACTGTCATTTTTTAGATTTTTTTATAATTTAATTTAGCGACCAAAATTAATTCAGTCGCTAAATTTTATTAAAAAATTTATAAATATTATAAAACATAGTGACTTAATTAAATTCAGTTGTTATATATTATTAAAATTATTATACATATAATAATAATTATCTATCGACTTAACGACCGAAATTAAAAGTCAATTGTTAATTAGCGATCGAATTAAATTCAGTCGCTAATTTAACAACCGAGATTAAAATTTGGTCATTAATTTAGCGATCGAAATTAATTCGATCACTGAATTTTATTATATTTATAAAAAAATTAATAAAATTTAGCGGCTGATTTTTCATTTTGGTCATTATGTTGCGACTGAATTAAATTTGGTCGCTAATTATTATTATCTTTATAAAAATTTAATAAAATTTAGTGACCGAATTTAATTCGATCACTAAATATTATTATCTTTATAAAAAATTTAATAAAATTTAGCGATTAAATTAAATTCGGGTGTCAAATTAACGACTGAATTTTAATCTTGCAATTTAATTCGGTCACTAATTAATGACTGATTTTTAATTTTTTCATTAAATTAGCAATTGAATTTTATTCGATCCCTAATCATTATCATTTATATAAAAATTTTAATAAAATATAACTACTAAATTTAATTTTATCGCTAAATTTTATTATCTATATAAAAATTTAGCGACCAAATTTAATTCAGTCGCTCAATATTATTATCTTTATAAAATTTTTACTAAAATTTAGTGACTGATTTTTAATAATTAGCGATCGAATTAAATTGTCACTAATTAACTACCGAATTAAAAGTCAGTTGTTAATTAGTGACTGAAATTAAAAATTGATTCTTAATTTTGAAATTTTAAAGATTTAAACAATAGACAAATGTATTGAAATATAGATCATATTTCCAATTAATGGTATAAAACTCGTTGACAGTTTGCATAAACAACTTTTCTGAAGTACAAATGAAGTTGTAGCTTCTGTCTTTAGAGCGGCGATGCTCTGGTCGTCATTGCAAAGACGAATTTTCATATTCTTCAGCTACTCCTTTAACTCATCATAATCCATCATTTTCTTTTCCTATTATGGGATTAAATCCCAAGAAAATATCCTCTGGTCTACTCTTTGTTGATTCCGAAGATTTTTCGAAATAATCGGGAAGACAATAATCTGATATGATCTCGTCGAGGCTAGTGCACAGAGTAGTATGTATAATGGTAAGTCACGACATATACGTCGTAGACATAATACCATTAGACAATTGATCTCGAATGGAGTGATTGCAATCGACTATGTCAAGTCTAAAAATAATTTAGCAGATCCTCTTACGAAGGGACTAAATCGAGATCAAGTATACTGCTCATCGAGAGGAATGAGATTAAAAATCTACAACTAAAATGACTGTAGTGGTAACCCAACCTTGTTGACTGGAGATCCCAAGATCTTGGTTCAATGGAACAACGAAGTTACAGAAGTTGAGTTACAATACACGATATATATTATCTCTATCCCAGTCCTAGGATCAATATGTGTTGTCCTACCACATGTAGTGAGTTTTAGCTTATGTTTTTAATGACTTCTATACCTTTATAAGGTGGAGTATGGTAGGATACTCTTGATAGAAGTGTCACCTATGTGAGTGTGAAGACATGCCGCTTCAATGAAACACTCATGAATCCAAGATGATGTCCATGGCCAAAACGGAACCAACCATGAGAACCAAAAGTAGGTGAGATAAGTCTTTGTGTGAGTGTTATTGTCTAAGTATACACAAACAGCTGAGCAGTTCAAGACATCATGTTCACTGCGCGGCCTAGTATGCTCGATAGCATTCCACTACGGAAGGTTCAAAGCCACAAGCTATCTCTCCCGATGCATTGACTTATCGATTGGACTCTTGTAAAGTGTCAGCATGCATACACGCATTATTTTTCATTCATGTGGGGGATTGTTGGAAAAATTAATTAATTTTCTCAATTATATGAATGAGAAATTAATATGGCTTAATCTAGATCGTTGGATTAAGATGGATAAAGCTGGTTCATTCAAATGAAAGGGTATAAGTACCTTTTTGGATGGCTTAATCTTGATCATTGAAATCAAAATGAAAGGCTTAGATGCATCCAAATGAAGAGATATTTTGTCTTTTGGGAAGGGATGCAATCTAGATCATCCATTTTTAATTGAATGGATGAGATTTGATTGAACCAAGAGGTGTCTCTATCCCTTCACAAGTATAAATAGAAACTCTTAGATGATGTAATTCACTCATTCAGTCAAGTTCTCATCTCATCCATCCCATCTTTTGCATCCAGAGTCCAAAAAGCCTACGAGTAGGTTCGCCGGTCTCGGAATTTATAGTGCTACTATTCTGAGACATCGTCGTTGTATCTTGGAAACGAATTGCTGCTATCCGTAAGCACCTGAGCGGAGCAATATCGTTTTACGGAGATAGTGTCGAACACTAGCCTCGACGAGATCATATCAGATTGTTGTCTCCCCGATTATTTCGGAAAATCTTTATCATCAATCGTAAAACGATATTGGTACAATCTGATATGGCCGTGATCAACGACGTTCCGACCATCGGAGTCACAACCTTTGTTTCACCCGGAGAGAAGCCGGAGAAATTCAACGGAGCCGATTTCAAACGATGGCAGCAGAAGATGTTGTTCTATCTGACAACGCTAAACCTCGTATGGTTTTTGCGTGAAGACCCGCCAGCCGCTAAGGAAGATGATTCCGATAGTAAAGCTGCTTGCGATGCGTGGTCGCACGAAGATTGCCTGTGTCGTAATTACATTCTCAATGCATTAGACAACACGTTGTATAACGTGTATAGTCTGATAGAGACGACGAAATCTCTGTGGGAATCACTAGAGAAGAAATACAAAACTGAAAATGCCGGTTTGAAGATATTCATCGTCGCCCGGTTTCTAGATTTCAAAATGGTGGATTCCAAGAGTGTGACATCTCAAATCCAAGATATGCAACTGATATTGCATGATCTGGATGGCGAAGGCATGAAGCTGAACGAGTTGTTCAAAGTAGCCACGGTAATTGAGAAACTCCCCCCGTCGTGGAAAGATTTCAAAAATTATTTGAAGCATAAACAAAAGGAGATGGAGCTTCAAGATCTGATCCTGAGGCTACGAATAGAGGAGGATAATCGAAGATTCTCCGACTCTAAAGGAACGAAGCGGACTATCGATGAGATGTCTAACCTGGCTGAGCCGAACACCAAAAAGCCGAAGCAATTCAAAAAGAAGTCTCCAGGCAAGAAATTCAAGGGCTCGTGCTACAACTGCGGAAAGCCAGGACACATATCCAAAGAGTGCAGACACCCAAAGAAACCAACCAAGGGTCAGAAGGAAGTTGCAAACCAGGTCACAACTTCTGACGACATGGAGCTAGATCTCATTGCGGTCGTGTTTGAAGCCAACACGGTGGTGGACAACCCGAAGTAGTGGTGGTTAGATACTGGAGCAACACGTCATATCTGTTCTGATAAGGCGATGTTCTCCAAGTATACTCCGATAAATGGAAGGAAGCTCTATATGGGCAATTCCACAACATCGCCGATTGTCGGACTCGGCAAAGTTGTTCTGAAAATGACGTCAGGAAAGGAGCTTACGCTTATTGATGTGCTCCATGTTCCCGACATCAGAAAGAACCTAGTTTCTGGATCGACACTTGTTAAAGTCGGGTCCAGACTAGTGTTCCAATCAAATAATTTTGTACTTACGAAGAACGGTGTATTCGTAGGTAAAGGGTACTTAGAACAAAGTCTGTTTAAGATAGTTGTAATGACTGTACACCGTGAATTTGATGGTAATAAAATAAAAGCTTCCAGCTATATTGTCGAATGTTTTAATTTATGGCATGATCGACTTGGACATGTTAATAATAACACTCTAAAACGCCTCGTCAAATTAAATTTATTACCAAATATCGATATTGACAAAACACACAAATGTGAAGTGTGTGTGGAAGCAAAAATGACGAGACTACCTTTTCATTTGGTGGAAAGGTTAACGACTCCTCTAGAGTTAATACATAGTGATCTATGTGACTTAAAATTAATCGATTTTTCTAACAATCTTATAGTTTGATCTGTTCTTCGATTAGATATAATATCATATACGAGGAAGGATGCTCGTAAGGAGAAAAGTCTTCACTTCCCTTGGATTTAATCTCATTTGAAAAAGACATAAAGGAAGAATGATAGAATAGAAGGAGAGGAAGAAAGGAGTTGAAGGAAGTAAAACTCACTTAGAATAGAGATAAGTCTAAGAGAAAGAAAAAAGTAGGGTTCATAGCGAAGAGTGGTACAGAATAGTTTGCAGTGCTATGATAGGAGAGAAGTGCAGTGTCGTGAGTGACATACACTGATAAAAAAATAAATATATAAATAAATAATAAATGGTACGATTCTTTTATTTGTTCTGATAGATAAATATGTTTAGAGAATGTTATATAAATATTATTAAAGTTTTATTATCAGCAATTTTTATAGTATTTTTTTCCCAAAAATTATAAGAGTATTTATATTAATAATATTATTATCTTAACTTATTTATATAGAGTTTTAATATGTTGGGCGACAAGTTTTACAAGCCGTATGTGCGACGAATTTTTCATCATCCGATCAAATGAGATTGAACAGTAATAAAGAATACACAGTATATATCTCGACAGACATACTTATCTCGGTGTTTATTTCTACCTTAGTAAGATCTTCTATGTTCCATTCATGGTAGTTGTTCTGAAAACATTGAGAGGCAAGGACACCACGTGGCGCGCAGATATATTATCAATACATCTCTATTGATTAGATATACTTTCTCATTAATGAGCTTACACTATTTTCCTCGATGAGATCACATCCAATATTAATGGAGTCTTATCTCACATCAACTATACGAGTTGTATTAATTAAGTTTCATGCGTCTGTTATATTTAATGAGATAATATCTTCTATCATTCTCTACCATGTCAGAGCGTCATAATGAAGAACTTATATCCTCCGTACGGTTTCATAGGAGTTCGGTTCGGTCTCCTAGCTTATATAGAGGTAACTAGGAAAGGTCCTCCGGGTTGGCTCCGCTCTTCCTTTTGTATTTTTTCCTCCCCTTTTTCTTTCTATTCCGGTCAATGCTAATTTGAACGTCGAAAAGACATTGCCGAGATCCCTCTCGACACCTTCCTTCATTCTTATTTGCTCTCTCTTAGATTCTTGCTCTCAATTACTCCGGTGACCTCGTCTAGCAACGCTTCCAGAACATGCCTCTCCGCAAGAAACACCATTTGGATTCCTTCTCTGGAGGCATACTCGTTTCTCCATCAGACAAGCTTGCCGAATAAGAGAGTTGGCATCTGCATCCCGCAGAATCATCAGCTTCGCCGAAGCATCTTCTGCCGCATCAGCAAGACCTTCATTCGAGTCACTCTTGCCCCCAGGCAAGTAGTCCTGTTTCGGTGTCTCAAGCCCAACAGTGTTATTGGAAGATTTTTATGCTCCGCGGGGTAGATACGTTAACTCATGGCCAGACCTGTTTAAGCTCTTAATTAAACTGCTTGCGAGCATGCAGCGGCCGCACACTTATTTGTGAACACGCGATGGCATTCTGAGGGCAAGTCCTTCCATTTCTTTCTCTCTCCGTTTTTTTTTTTACTGTGGATTTTTTTTTTTCACTTTGAATGATCTACTTCTTTATTTAAAAAAAAAAAAATCCGTCTCGGAGCATCACACGGCAAAAAAAAGTGATAATCTTCGCCTAAGGCTCTCCCTGCCTGCCTCAAGAACCATAGAAAAGAGATAAATTATGATACTAAACTTTCTAAATAGAAATAATATGCTCCAGGGAATAAACTTCAAAGGAAGAGGCATCAAATCCTGGCATGGATGGTTGTCATAAGTGGACCCGAATCCAACCCATGAAAACAACTCTTTTCATGTGATAATTATCAACGGACTAAATTTAAAATAAGATATAGATAATATGCTTAATTAATTAATAAATATTATTATTGTTTGTTGATATATAAAATTTGATTATTAATCAATAATTCTTATTAATTTTGACGATGGCTAGGGGATGACAATAATAAATTCAATTTTGGCTAAAGAGAAAATTAAATCACAATGAAATTTTGTTAATTTTCTTTTAGTTTTTATATTTTAGCGAACATTTTTAGTTTATTTTAAAAATTAATTAAATATCAATTAAAAATTCAAGCTTCGTCTCCCTTTTTAAAACTCTCGCAACAGTAGACAGCGAAGCGTAAGAGAGAGAGAAGGAAGCATGGTGCTTCCTGCGGAGCTCTGACGCTAGAGAGGAACAAGCGCAAAATTCCATCTAAGACATGGCCAAGGAAGCGAAGTGACCAGTGGAAAGAGGTATCATCCTTCTTCTCTCCGTGTCCGATGGTTGATGGAGTGGTGATGTTAAATTCTCCCATTTCTTCGTTCCACTTCCATCAATTTTTGTCCGCTTCTCCTGACGTCCTTTCCTTGATTGCAAATGCATTCTAGTGTAGTTTCACCTTTATTACGTCCCCCGCTTCTTGAATTCTCATCTTACTCGTTTCTGTCCTCTGAGCGTGCGGAAGCAAGGAGGAAGACCACTGTCTAGGGGTGTTAAGGACGATTGCCATCAGCTTGATGCTATTACTTTTGGAACGATCTCAATCGGATATCTGAGAAGCGGTAACTCTTCTTTTGCATGAGTTCGACCTCAAACCCCAACTCGATGAGTCAAATCGAGTTTATTTTTTTAGATCTGGGGTGAGGTTTCTCGTTTGCTTTCAGCATCCTTTTCGTGTAATTTTCTCAGCTTTCCAATGGACCAAGGTCGATTTCGATTCGATTTTTAATCATTCTTCTCTTCTAGATCTTGCCCTGGTGTTTGGTTGGTTAGCAGGTGAGTCTGCCTCTTTAGGCTACTGTAGGGAGGCATGGGTTCTCTCCACTCGTTAAGATTCCCTTCCGTTGTTGTTACCATGGTCTCCGTACACGCTCTTCTCTTCTGGAGAAAGATGCTCGCTGTCTGGTTTTACTGAAACCCTACCCATCACTTAGAGATGCTGTCTTTCTCTTCGCAGGCAAAAAACGCAACTTGGAGGGAGAGCTGGAGGGGGGGGAATGTGGTTCTGAGCGCTACCCTGCTGAGGCGCGCAACACCGCCACCAGATCTCAAGAGCGGCTAAAAGGAGGAGAAGCGAGGGGGGCAAAAATATTTACTATTCGATCGAGGGGCGGTGGTGTCAGGTTGTGCTTGTGTGTGGCCCTGTGTTATTTGCGATTTGTTTACTGATATAGAGAGAAGGGGAGTTATGTAGGCCATTGATCGCCTTGTGCACTGTGCTTCGCCTCCATTTGACTCCGGACTCCGTGGGCATCTGCCGCCGCTCAGGGAGGCAGTGAATCCTCTTTGTATGACCGCTTCCTGCGGCCTTGTGCTGGGTCTATCTGCAGGAGTTGGAAAAAATCGTGCCTTTGTTTCTCTAGATCGTAGAGACCACTCGATTGCTCTTCATTTGGAACAAATAGTTGATGCATAGGGCTTATTTTTCCGCAAGCTGTTGTATCAGCATTTGACCATCTTTCATGGGGAAAAAATAATCAACTGGCCGGCCATTTCGTGGAGCATGCCTCACATGGCGTGGATTACCTGTGTGATGGGAGATTAAGGATTGTGGATTGGAATACTTCAGTGTCGTTGAAGAGGTCTTTTTTACTTCCCCCTCCCCTTTTTTTCTTTTATATTTCTTGGCAAGATGAAATACATGAAACTTGGATCGAAGCCTGATGCATTCCAGGCTGATGGCAACAACATCAGGTATAGCTCTTATCAGTTGACACCTATTTATGTGTTTATTGACATTTTTTATAAAGAATTTATGCAAATAAGATTTGCAAAGAGATTGTGTTATTAGTTATCTGCCAACCAAATTTTACTCTCATCCCTTCCAGTTGATTTAAATAAGTAGCTTTGCCAAAACGGCTGGATCTAATTATTTCAATCTTATGTAATTTGCTTTTATGGTCATCTTAATCTTCATCTAGGATCTGCTTCTGGTGTTTATTTCAATAATGACATATTTGTTAAACGTTGTTAATCCTCAGTTCATGTTTAGAGTTTTACTTAGCTTACATAAGAACCACAGTTTGTGTTATTGCTTATCTGCAACCCAACATTTACTCTGATCGCTATCAGTTGATTTAAAAAAGTTGCTTTTGCCAACAAAGTTTGGGTGTCATTATTTTAAGGGGATACAATTTTCATCGTGCCATCTTGATCTCAATCTGGAATGTCCTTGGGCTGTTTATTTTTGCATCAACATGTTAAAGATTGTTCTTCTCAGTGCATGTTCATGTGTAACTTCCATAAGAACAACAACCTAATGCATTTCTGTCATGATTGCCTATGTATAGAAACTTCAAATTGATGTCTTAAACAACCTAGAATTGAGGGAATTTTTTATTGCATGCTGCTTAGCAGTAACTGTTTTCAGTAAGGATTGACACCCTATAATTGAGGGGATTTTTTAGTGCTGTTTAACTGTAACTGTTTTCAGTAGGATCGACGTACATTTAGAGCAAATAGTTAAAAAAAAGAGAGAGAGTAAACAAATCTTTCAAGAAAGATATGCATTTGATGAAAGAAATATCTAATAATTATATATGTAAAATTGTGGTGTTACTAGTGCTAGAGCTGCTCACAGTGTTGCACACATGATTTTCCTATAGTTCAGTGGGGAGAGAAGATCCATGTTGTTGACTGCTCGTAGTTGGGGCAAACAGTGCTTGACAAAAATGATGTTTCTTTTGAAGGGGAAAGAAAAGAATCTGCTTACTAAAAAAGTTAAAGAAAGAATGTAATCTTTTTCTAGGAGTTGGTATATATAGCTGTTTGATCTCTTTCCTGTCAGGATATAAACCAATCCTCAATCCATCGATATCCTTATTGTTCTTTAATCAAGATATTTCAGTTTCTGTTTTATTTACTTCTAATCCTTCCATTAGGACTAGATGCAAGCCTTATCCCATTTATACCAATTTATTGATAGATATTCCTTTTTTTAATCCTTTCCAGGTTTATTGCATCTGAGTTGGCAGCTGACATTGTTATTAATGTAGGAGATGTGAAGTTTTATTTGCACAAGGTATTGACTCCACTATTTTGAAACGGTATTTCTTGTAGAGAGAAAAAAAAATCCAAAAGCTGAACATTTGCCTTTTTAAATTCATTTTCTTTCAGATACTTTGGGATGCAAGATTACCTTTTGTTATGGTCTCCCGGATGCTTTTTTATTGACTTTAATCTGTTCACTCCATTTTGTGTGTGTGTGTGTTTCTGTAGAGATTTGAAAGTTCTGCAGGATTGTGATTTTTGGGACTTGCTATAAGTTCTGGGTTTTTCCTATAATGTTCCATAGGATTGTAATCATACATGAAATTTCTTTGTAGGACTTATTCTCTTTGTTATTATTAATTTTTAGTTGTATTTATGTCCAACTTTCTGAATGTTCAGATTCGAACTTTTCATGTTCCATTAATATGATGTTCTTGACCTGTTTATTGGCTTTGGGGTTTATTATAACTGTGTTTCAGTATGATTTCTTTTCCTTTTCATAATCTCGAAGACAGGAAGAATTACTGACCCTAGCGAATTTTATGCAGTTAATCCAATATCATTTTCTCATACTAACTTATTCAGCTTATACACGAGGCTCACTATCTTAGGTAATATTATGCAGTTCCCACTTTTATCCAAAAGCCTTCGCTTGCAAAAGTTGGTAGCAGCTACAAATGAGGACAGTAATGACGAAATTGACATTCCTGATATACCAGGAGGACCGGCTGCTTTTGAAGTTTGCGCCAAATTTTGTTATGGCATGATTGTCACCCTCAATGCATACAATGTTGTTGCAGCTCGATGTGCAGCTGAATATCTAGAGATGCACGAAACAGTTGAAAAAGGGAATCTCATCTACAAAATTGAAGCCTTCCTGAGTTCCAGTATTTTACGCTCATGGAAGGATTCAATCATAGTCCTTCAAACCACAAAGTCTCTACTACCTTGGGCCGAGGACCTAAAGGTGGTCAACCATTGCCTTGATTCCATTGCTTCCAAGGCATCCATGGATCATTCTGAAGTTGATTGGTCCTACAGTTACAATAAGAAGAAACTTCCATCTGAAAATGGTCTAGATCCCCAGTGGAATGGTGTTAGGAAACAAATGTCTGTGCCAAAAGATTGGTGGGTTGAGGATCTCTGTGATTTAGAAATGGATTTATATAAGCGGGTTGTAGTTGCCATCAATACTAAGGGTAAAGTGTCAAATGATGTGATCGGAGAAGCTCTAAAAGCATATGCATACAGGAGGCTTCCAGGTTTTTCCAAAGGCCCTCTTATGTTTGGAAATGATCCGACGAAAACAAGGACAATACTGGAGAGTGTTATTTGGTTATTGCCAACTGAACTAGGATCAGTTTCATGCAGTTTCCTGTTTAAGATATTAAGAGCTGCAATCATATTGGGATGTAGTGAAATATATAGGAAAGAATTAATCAAGAGAATTGGACAACAGTTGCAGGAAGCATCTGTAGCTGACATTTTGGTACCTGCTGCAATGGGAGAGGCCATATATGATGTTGACTTAGTTATTACTGTTGTTGAAGAGTTTGTAATGCAGGACAGGGACACTGTTAGAAACAGCCCAGTCGGTCCCAAGGAATTGGTGGAGGCTAGGAGCCCAGTATTTGTTCCAGCAAGTTCAAAAGTCGCTGTTGCAAAGTTGATTGATGAGTACCTTGCAGAAGTTTCTAAAGACCCAAACTTACCTCTTTCCAAGTTTGTTGAGCTTGCTGAAATGGTGTCAGTTGCCTCAAGGCCAGTCTACGATGGACTGTATCGAGCCATCGACATGTACCTGAAGGTAATTTCTATCACTTCTCTGGTAAGATAATTAAATGTAACTGGCAATTCCATTAAACAGTCCTCTATATGAGTTAAATATGATGGCTTATTCATGGAAGCTTTCAATTTTTTCCTCTATTTATTTCGCTTTATGTTCAAAAGTATTGCAACTAAATGATCACTGCTGTATTTGGCCGCTTCTGTCATGCTGGTTCAGGAGCATCCAAGCCTAACCAAGAGCGAAAAGATGAAAATATGTGGTCTAATGGACTGTAGAAAGCTGTCAACGGATGCTTGCATACATGCTGTGCAGAACGAGCGTCTTCCTCTCCGTGTGGTGGTCCAAGTTCTCTTCTTCGAGCAGATGAGAGCTTCTGCAGCAACCAGTGGAAGCGCACCTGAAGGCCCTAGTAATGTTAAGGCAGTGCTCCAAGAAAATGGTGGCTCCTATGGCAGCTCAAGGTCAGCTATCACAATCACCACTGAGGAAGATTGGGATGGTGTTCCGACAACAGGAGATCTCAAAACTACAAATTTGGCTGGCAGAGGTGGAGGTAGTCAGAGAAGCACAGGCGGTGGCAATGTCACTAAACAGAATGACGACAAAGCCGATGGCAAAGTTAAGGGAATTCTGATGCCGAAGAAAATACTCAGCAAGCTGTGGTCAGGCAAAGGTCAAGGTTGTGACAATAGCAGCTCATACATGTCTGACAGCCCGAGCCCAGACTCCATTAATCAAGAGGACTCCAAGTCCACACATTCAAGGAACACAAGACATTCAGTCTCATAGTGAAATGAAAAACTATCAAGTTATACTAAATTTTTTATGCACTGTAATGCCTGATGTTGATTAGTATCAAGAGTGACTGAACATCTTGGAAGTAATAGGGATCGAATTTTGGTGGCTGGATTGGACCATAAGTTATTATTCTGGGCATATTAAAAATTTAGTGTTCGTAGGGTGTTCTGAATGGATGATGACTAGTTCTTCTGCTTGCTTAATAGTGCCTGGTCTTTTAAGGATTTATATTTAGTTATACTGAAGTTAAATGCTCTCAGATTTGAAGGTACCACAAGTGTATTAAATGTTTTATGGAACACTTTGGATTAGTTATTTGGATGAATGAACTAAATAATGGGTGTGGATACAAGATCGATGAACTATGATTTTTGTTCTACGTAGCTACGTTGATTCATCAAGCAATTTGAAGTCAGAACAAACCCATTCTTGATTCAGTCAAGCTGTCCAAGAGGCTTTGATGCTCTATAACATAATTTACTATAATGTCATTTTAAACGACGCATTTATAATTTGTTGACTCAAAATTGATACTTGTAGAATGCAGAATATCTTTTATCATAAATTTAATGAAATCTTCATCTTTCTTAATAAAACAATATGAACCAACAAAGAAACAACAGAGCAATTAACATGGTATGTTGACTTCTACCAAGAAAATTAAATCAATAATAAACGATATTTGCACTATATATAACAGATCTTTTGATCCTTCCTAAACAAATCTTACCTTTAGCCTTTTTAAACATTTTAACAAATAAAATTAAAAATTGAAACCACAATCAGGCCATAAGTTTCTTAATGTCCACAGTCTCTTTATGTTGCTTGAGGTTAAGGTGTCTCCATTAAGTGCCTTCCAAATTTTGAAATGCTCGATACGCAAGATTTTATTACTGTACTTTTTATCATATGAAATCACATTAAAAATCATCTTAAAAAAATTTAACGAATAATTTATCTGACATTGGAACAATGGATATGTTTGCCGAATTATGAAATGCAGAGATTTCCTGTGATTCAACGAGATGATCGCACATTCAATCTCCACGGAAACAATTCGATCGGTCGAAATAATCACACTCTAATTCTGCTGCAGCATATATTATTTTCTAACTGATTCAATCTTTAATTCACTGTTGAAACTGATCAATAATCAGACAAGATCACACCGCGAAGGAAGCGGTCGGTCGCCGTTGCCCAGAACACCACAGAGAGCTCAATTAGTTAGTTATAGTTAGAAGTCAAGTGAAAGATTAGGTTGAGGGAGCACCAACCCCCTCTTCGGTCAGAGATCAACGGATAAATTGAGGGCTTATGAGCGGACTTTGATCAGGCGAGTTTTTTACTTCTCTAGCCAGCTGAGTCCATCATCGCTGGCAAATCAACTCTTACCAAGTCAATTCGTTGACATGTTAGGTCTTACAAAGTCAATTCGCTGGCAAATCAGTTCTTGCCAGACTGACAAGTCAACTCTCATTAGATCAGTCTTTAATAGGTTGATTGTATTGTGGGTTGTACTCAAGTCGACGATTGTTCTAGTCAACCTTCTGACATACATCAAGGAAAAGATAATTCCTGATCGAGTAGTTCTTCCTTGTGTAGGCAATGAGAAATTAAGAGGGAGTTAAAGGTGACCTTCGATGAAATCAATATTCAAATCACACTTCGATGGTAGAAAAGATACAATAAAATAAAATAAAATAAAATAAAAATAAAGAACAAAACAGTCTATTAAAACTTTTATATGATCCCTCCTCCTTTTCCCTTACTTCATGTATACATATCTAAAAACATGGTGTCCCTTGTTTAAATGAGTAACTGTCATAGCCGGTCATTCAAGCGAAAATGTTGCTGCCATCGCCTATCTTCTATCTTGGTCATTAATATGTGTTGAAGGAGTGCAATATCATTTGCTGCTCATCTATCTTGTTTGGTCGGCCTCGCTAGGTCAGACAATCAAGCCTCTTGGGTCGAGTTCTACGGGGCTGAGGCTACATCGATCTTGTAATCCGTCAACTCCCCCGTATCCATCCGATGTGCTCTTTGTGTTGATCAAATCTTTTCCTTGCTATATGGCCCCGTATCATCTTTGTATCATAGGCTTTGCTCTGTTGACAGAGCCAATGACATATCTAAATTGACATTCTTTTTGAGGGATTTTGAAAGATAACTTTGTTCTAATAGATAACTCTTGTCCCTTACAAAGTAAAATTTATAAGTGGCTCCGTCTTTTATAAAGAAAAATTTATAGGTAAATTTATCTCTGACAAAGAAAAATTAGTGGATGATTCTATTCACGGAGAAAAATTTATATGTGTAGAGAGACATAAATATCCAACAAACAAAGTCTTTTATTAAAATACTTAAGGAACATTGTACAAGAAATAAGTTATCCCCTTAAGTTCGATAAAATTGACTCTCTTTCAAATGTGATAGGATCTTAGATGAGAGTCGTTCCACGAGCACTTTAATCGTTTTCCAAAAGGTGTATTATACTTTATTTTTTACCAAAAGATATGCTTAATTTCAAAATATAACTTTTATTTTTTTTACGGTATTAATTGTAAAAAATCAGAAAATTAGTATCGTAACCCGTAGCACAATATTTTCAAACCTTTAAACACCATAAGAATTTTAAAAGTAGAGTTTTTTTTTATATATTCTCGAACATAATTTTAAAATTTCAAAGTTCATCAATATTAAAATTTATTAGTGGTATTAGTCAATTTTGATTGAATCCAATTGATTAAGATCGTAAATAAATTTTGATCGAAATTTATTGATATATTTAAAAAATTTATAATTCTAAAATCAAAAAATAAAATGAAACAAAAAAATCTTAAAAATATAAAAAGATATACAATTCTATTCCACAGTGATGTTGCATACTTGATTTTCAGAATCCTTAAATCGTAGAATGCGTTTTTTTTTTTCTTTTCCTCTATTTTTCCTCTCCTCTCCACTCGGTGGCTTTTCTTTCTTTTTGTTTTCTTTTTTTTTTCTCGATCCCCGGTTTAGTAATGGAAACAAAGCATAAGTTATGCACAATCTGACTCGACCGATGGAATTACTCCCCGGACCGGTTGAGTAATCTACCTACCCAACCTAACTCTTTCCACCTACCGCATCAAATTCCTCGATATATCGCCTTCCTCCTTGCGTGGCCTCTTCCTCATCGTCTCCCTCCATTCCCTCGCCGCCTCTGCCGTCGATT
Source organism: Wurfbainia villosa (assembly GCA_025175895.1). Lineage (NCBI taxonomy): Eukaryota > Viridiplantae > Streptophyta > Magnoliopsida > Zingiberales > Zingiberaceae > Wurfbainia > Wurfbainia villosa. The sequence continues at coordinate 19,229,824 of CM045991.1, read as the reverse complement.
CGATTCCCCCTCTCCGATGGAGCTCAAGCTCCCCAGTTCCCCTCCCTCCTTGCGCCCTCATCGGATCTTCAGTTGCCCGCGCTCTGGCGTTTCCTTCTGCATCTGGCCTGGGCGATCATACCTACCTAACTCGCCTCTCTCGGCTTCCTCCAGAGCTTCGAAGAAGCTCCATTCAATCCAAATTCAAGCTGTTTCTCCTTCCAGGTACGAGAAACTTTGCTCCTTTGGCTTTGGTTCGCCGTGCCATCGTTGGTATACGTCGGAGACTATTTTTTCGAATGTAAAATTTGCTTTTCTGGATCTGCGGAAAATTGGATCTCCATTTGGTTGATCATAGGATTTATTTTTCCGATCCTATGGTTTTTTGGTGTTTTTTGGTTGCGATTTAGGTTTTCTCTTCTATTCTTCTGTCGTTATGGATTCCCGCTGTTCATCCGTCCACCGCCTCCGCTCGTTAAATCGATAAAATTCAAATTGCATCAAGGAAATTAATCGAGAAACCGACTCTTGAACGTGAATCCTATTCCCAGATTCTTGTATTTGTTTGAGAATTTTCTTAGCCTAATGGCTTTTTATCAAAATCTACGTATCTTTCTCTTGTTCTGTGCCTGTCTGGTATCAAAACAGTTACTTGAATTGGAATAGCTGCAGTGGAACAATGTTGAACATACAATTTGCTTCCTTTTCATGTATTGATACGTGAAACAAAAAAGGACAGTTTTTTATATTCCTTGATAGTGGTATTATGTGTTTCTCGGAGAAATAGTTTGGAAAGGGTACATGATTTAGGGAAAACATTTGAAACCCCATCAGGTTCTGCTCTCACCATTCAGAACAAGTCAAACACCAACCTTTTAAGCAAATTTTCTTTTGTGAGAGATGGCTCTGTTTACTCTAGCTAAATAAATATATAACTGTAAGTTGTGCACCTAATAGGGGGAATAAAAGATCAAATTCCACAGCAATTGAAATAGTGTTTAAGCATATGATCGTTCTTGCTTCTTGACCTAATCAGCATATTTAAGATTTCAAAATCCATTGTAATTGTACATTGCTTATGACTGTTTATATAACAAGTTGTCCTTGCCTTTTTTGTTTTACAAAATAATCAATTTCTGATTTATCTGACATTATGTCATCTTCTGTAGTGTGGAAAAAGAAAGAATAGATCAAAGTGAGATCTTAACGTTGGAGAGCATCCGACACTCACTGATCAGGCAAGAAGACATCATTATATTCAACCTTTTGGAGAGATCACAGTATGCTCTCAATCCCGACACATATGATCAAAATGCATTTTACATGGATGGACTTGGTGGCTCTTTGGTTGAGTTCATGGTTAGAGAAACTGAAAAGTTGCATGCACGGGTAAGCTTCACCTTAAAGGAGACATAAGTAATAAAAACAGTAAAACTCTTGAACTAATCCCTTTTCACTTATTGATCACTGTGTAATATAGGTTGGTAGATACAAGAGCCCAGATGAACATCCCTTCTTTCCAGATGCTTTGCCGAAGCCCTTGTTGCCACCTATTCGATACCCTAAGGTATGTAACTGTTCAGTTATAGTATCTTCTAGATACATGACAATTGAGTCTTCTCTCGAACCATTACACTAAGAACTGACATCATTTGGTAATTTATTGACAGACATTTGTTAGGAAAACTAGTCTCTTTCTTATCAGTGTTGTCTCTTCCTCTTCTCTTGATGTTGTTGCACCACTCCTTAAAGCTCCCAATTGGTAGAGCTTAGAGTCTCACTTTGCCTCCTACAAGGTCCATCGTATCACCTGCACATTAATACTAGTTAAAGGATGCCAATGATGGCCAGTGGCCCGGTGTGACCTCTCTCCAAAGCTTAAGTCAGTGTTGGATTGATGGAGGAAATGTGATGCAACTGCACCATTGCATTGGGTTCCTATTCGAGAGAGTTCACCACCTTCGTCCGCTTGCTGCGAAGTCCACCGTGTTTCCTGCATATAAACCCAGGTTAAAGGGCACTGACGATGACTGATGCGACCCCTTCGACCCTCATGTCAATCCCGGATTGAAGGAAGAAAATGAGTATGTGCGTGCACGAGAGAGAGTGTACTTGATTTCACCCTCATCTTTTTATACTAAGGCATGTGACTATTCACATAGGATGCCTCCTCGGCTTGTGGTTGTCTTGGTCAACGGAACTATGTTGGGTAGCAGAGATGACAACACTAATACCGTATGCCTGCCACCGTTCAAATGTCCGCTGCGAGTTCTGTCCATTATCGCTTGACCCGTCAGTAGACTAACGATTATCGACAGTCACCTTTTCGTTAATTGTAGCTATCACGACTGGTCGAAGGATCGGCAGTCACCTTTTCGTTAATTGTAGCTATCACGACTGGTCGAAGGTCCGGTTCAGAGGGATCTAGCTCGACGGGGATGCTCTTGATCGAGGATGTTCCTATGGTGGAGAGTTGTGGGATGTTCCTGATCTGGATATTACCAAGCGTGATAAAATTGATGGGATGTTGTCTGTCAGGATGTTCCCAAAGTGTGTGATAGTTGTGAGGATGTTCCCAAGTGTGATAGGGTCAGCAGGGATGTTCTTGGTCTAGATTGCTCTCAAAGTGTGACAAAGCTATGGAGACGTTCCTAGTCAAAGATGTTTCCAAGTGTGATAAAGCCTACGGAGATTTTTCTCAATTGGGGATGATAAAACCTGCGGAGATGTTTTAGTCGAGGATGTTCTTAAAGTGATAAGATGTTCTTGGTTGGGATGTTTCTAAGTGTGATAGAGCTTGTAGGGATGTTTTCGGTTAGGGATGTTTTCAAAGTGTGATAAAGCTACGATGTTGTTCCTAATTGGGAATGTTTTCGGTCAAGAATGTTTCCAAAGTGTGTGATAAGTTGCCATGATGTTCTCGGTCGGGGATGTTCCTAAGTTTTGTGATGCCCCGAGCAAGGTTTCTATATGATGCGTCTAGGGCAAGGTCTATATATCCCCTGGTATATCACTTGTCTCCCCACCTGGTCAAACCATGGAAAGAACAACAAAGCCCGAAGTTGGCACTAGCGGTGAGCAAAGCATGTGCCCCTTGTCCAGCTGTAATGTACCCACTACTGTTGTTGTCGTTTCTCAACCTATTATTGGTCGCCTGGCTGCTATTCCACCCAATTAGAATAGGAGAAGCACCCTTTGATGCCAACATGAAGTGCAGCCCCTCCAACTCCATCGGGTTTCTGTTGGCCTGATCCACAGTCTCTAACCCAACTCAGTCCAATAACCCAGCTTGCTAGCAAGGTTGTGCAGCATTCCTCCGTTGGCTGGAGATGATATTAGCAGTGACATCATACCACTGATTCTCAGTGATGAAGCCTAGTTTAGCTCCACCAGTCCCTTCAGCTTCCTGGCCTTGCATCACCACCTCAGCTCAGAGTCCGAACAAGTCAATGTCTAGTCTGATAATGGTTAATCTAATCCTCAGTTGGCAAGTCCTCCCTAGGAGCCCCGGCCTCATATCGCAACATCACAAGGCGTATGATGAGCATCTAACCTCTTTAGACCAACAACCCACGCCTTGATCACCGATTCACTGTGTCCTAAGTTTCCGAGCGCTTCAGTCTAAAGGCCTTTAGCACCCGAGTGCCCATGCACCTGAGTTAGGAGTTTAAGCATTGAGTACCCATATCTTGTGCCTAAGCACTCAAGCATTTAAGCCAGAGCACCCCAAGTGCCTAAGTTCCCGAGCACATGAGCCCAAGGACCAAACACCCAATACCCGCACCCTCAAGCCCCCGAGCACTTAAACTCATCCATTCGAGTACTCAAGCACTTAGATTTTTTTTTCCCAAAAGGATAAGAGCAGCAACATTACCAAGCGCATGAGCCCAAGATCCAAGCACCCAATACTTGCATACTGGGGTATTGTAGCCTCCAACAAAGTTTCTAGTTGCCACACACTAGTCCTGTTGGTGCTACAGGTCCAAGTTTTTCCTCTCTGATGCCCAGGCATTGTCGCTTGAGCACCCGAGCACTTTTTCTTGCGCAAGACTAAGTGTTTTCCCTCTCTAATGCCTTGGCATTGTCATCCGAACATGACAAGTGTTTTTTTATCCAATGTTAGTCTGAGTATTCTAGTATATTTACAGGCAAAATAGATTGGGGTCTACTAGTTGGTGGCCCTGAGCACTGAAGTTATGCAACCCTCTGTGCTCAACAGTCCAACCGCGCCTTGCTTTTTCCCAAGTAGCTTCCCATTTTGGTTTGGTCTCCCATGCACGCTGAATCGACTTCCGAACAGCTAGCATTTATCCTTCCACCCAGTCGAGGAGACACCTAAATGCTCGGTCCAAGCTCCCATTCTTGGATTGTTCTCTCCTCTTCTTCCTATGCATAATGTAGCTCTTGATTGGAGTAATTGTTCAGCATTCTGTAGACATGCACTTGCACTTTTTTAAAGATCATTTCAGTTCTAGCCTCCCTTCCTCAAATGAGCTACGGTTTCTCATCATCCACACATGGTGTAACATGGCTGCGATGGTTAAGTGCCTAGCCTAGGTAGGGCATGAGTTCCTCAAAAGTGCTATTTATAAACTATGAGCATCTGCTGGAAGGATGACTCTCCTGCTCCATGTGCAACCATCCCTTGACTTGTTTCCACAATTCCTTAATGGGGGATGTGCTCCCGTGTTTCTTTTGTACAGCCTCAAAAGGTGCATGTCGTATCTTCTAGATATGCTTGTCTGTCTCTAGTGGGCAGCTACCTTTGTGTCAACATCCATAGGGTGATCCTATGACTCGGTTGCAAGTATGCTTTCTATACTGCACTATCCCAGAGCTTCTTTGGCCCACACCTTCTAAAGGAGTTGAATGCCTTTGTCACACCTCCTCCACCTCGATCGAACCAAGCTGCCAACTTTTGCAGGTATTCTCCGGTATCACACTGTATTCGGATGGACTCTGATAACTCACTGTATGTCCTAATCTAACTTCAAGCAATCTTGCATAAAGTGCCCATATTTCTAGTGGAAAGAGCAAAAAGTTGCAGAGTGAGGGCAATGGGGCCCTTGCTTGACACCGGGAGGCCTCCTCAAATGGCAATATTCGTCGTAAATTTGCATGACCCTTTCCTTGGACAACATTAGAGCAGTGTGATACATGGGGAGCCATAAAGACATAGGTCGTGGGGGCCAATGCTCCAAACGATGCTCACCTATCTTTGCAGGTCAGACTGAGCATTGTTCTTGGTGAGCCTTTTGGGCTCTTCCATGTTGATATACTTCTGGGTAAGTGACTAATCATAGTCTTGGGGAGGCCTTTTGGCTAGGGGGTGGAAGAAATTACCCTCCCTTAGACCTTGGTCAAAAGCTCCCATTAGGATTTCCAGAGTAGCTGAAGGGAGCTCCAGAGAAGCCCTAGTGAACCTTTGTATGTACTCTTGCAAAGGTTTCTGCATTTTTTTTATTTATGTTAAACTGGGTGGTGCAAGAGGGTACCTCTCGGAACTAGAGAAGTGGTGTACGAATAGGGTCAAAAAGTCATCGACTGGATGGAGTCCAGCTTAAGAGTATTGAACCACCTACTAGGTAGGTCCAATCAAAGTAGTCATGAAGACCCGATATTTGACTCCATCTAAGTATTGGTGGAGGAGAGTCGTGTTCTCAAATTGGCATATGTGCACCTCTGAGTTTATTATGCTATTGTATTCCCCAACTTGAGGAGGTCGAAAACTTTCGAGGCCAAGAGCACTTGGTACACAACAACTCTCTTGGCTGACGGTCTTGTTGGGCTTCCTAGTTCCCTCTTAGAATGGGAAGGTGTTGCTACCTTCAACAGCTTTACACAGTGGGTTCCTGGATTAGGGCATTTGTTACCGACACTTCAGCCTCAACTTCCGTTGCTGCGCTGGGGACACTCAGTATCATTTTTGACAACTGCAGCCGACAACTAGATTGCCAATAACTGTTATTGATGAGTTAGGTGACATTAACATTGCTAGGTGAGCATTAGGAATGTGGCAGACATACGGCGCTGACGCTGCCACTCTGGAACCTGGCACAGCTCTGTTGGCAGGTTGGTTGCAGGTTGAGGTGGCATCTCACTTAGACAACCGCACACAGAGGTATAAAAAGCTAGGTGGAGGTGAAAAAGGGGTACATTCTCCCTTGCATCGACTATAATTTTCTTCTCGATTCCTTCTCTTCCAACCTGGAACTGTGGAGTGGTAATGCCGGCCTTTGCTGGAGCCCACTAATCTATGTTAATGTGCAAGCTGTGTGTAGAGCCAAATGTCTGGTGGTCAAAACCCACTGGAGCCACAACAACATCAACAGGCATATATGTTTTAGAAAACTTAAAAGCAGATTCATAGCTCAGTATTTTGATGATCAAATCATTTAAATTTGATTACACTTGAAAGAAACGGAGAACAAATCAACTTCATCTACAAATGAGCTCAATGTTTGCGAACAAACTTGATACTTGCTCAAGTGGCTCATTTATATTGGTTCTCTGCAAAAAAATGAAAAATATACAACTTGAATAAATTTGTAAGTTAGACAAGATAAACAAATAATCTTGAATCCTCGGGAGCTCAATTCACTCATGTTCTTGAATAAACTTGTGAACTGTTCAGGAATAAGGCGTAATTCATTCATGGATAAACTTATATAGAAGCTTGGTAAAACTGGGTTATGGTATTGCTTATTTAGCTTGTTAATTCACATATATAAAATACAAATGCTACATGTATTTATGATATTATTATTATTATATACTTTTGATGTTTTACAAATTTAAAAATCATTTTTTTCCCATTGATGTGTAAAGATGAATAAGTAACATACATTTTAGTCTAAAACTTGGTTTATTTCATTTATGCCCTAACTTCTGTAATTCTAGGTTCTACATGGGGCTGCTGATTCTATTAATATAAACAAGAAGATATGGGATATGTATTTCTATGATCTACTCCCAAGATTGGTTCAAGAACAAAGTGATGGTAACTGTGGCTCAAGTGCTGTTTGTGATACGATCTGCTTACAGGTATTCTTCTAAAATTATAGGTATCTTGTGCATGATCAAATGACCCATTCTCCCAATATAGAGTGTGCACAACATGATTGTAGCGTGCTGCAATTTCATGCTAACATTTATATGCAATGTGCAGTAACATTAGATGTACATCTTAGGTTATTGAAATATTCCCATGGCCTCCAAATCAAGCGCACATCAAGAACAAAGTTTATTGACCTTGGAAATGATTGGGTAGCATTGACTGATTGATCATTTTGGAATGATGTCGTTTTAAAATAATCTACTTGTTAACAAATGTTGAAGATCTGTATCTCTTCACTATGAAGATATTTAGAATCATGTTAAAGCACCATTTAGAATTTGCTTGTTGTCTAAATATGAACCTTCTTTCCTTTATCCTATTCTTCACCGTTGTGCAGGCTCTCTCAAAAAGAATCCATTACGGGAAGTTTGTGGCGGAGGCAAAATTTCAGGAGGCATCTGCAATCTACAATCCAGCAATTAGTGCACAAGTACAGCTACTTATCCTTTGCCAATCCAACTGTTCCATAAATGAATTCAGATGGATAATATATCTTTCTTGCGGTTTCCAGGACAAGAATCAGCTAATGCAACTTCTAACCTATGAATCGGTTGAAACTGCTATCAAACAAAGGGTAGAGGCAAAGGCCAAGATTTTTGGACAGGAGGTTAAAATTGGAGAAGATGCTGGAGCACCCCCTGTCTACAAAATACAGCCCTCTGTAGTTGCCGAGCTTTACGACAATTGGATCATGCCATTGACGAAGGAAGTGCAAGTTGAGTATCTGTTGCGTAGGTTAGATTAAATTGTGATATTTAGATATGTATACTTTCAGCAAGCACTTTGTCATGAATCCAATAACGAAAGCTAGAAGGGATCATATGCTGTTATGCTCAGTTCCCTTTCATATTGAAACTTGAAATGAGTAAATCAAGCAGTTTCCTTCAGATAGAAACTTGAAAAAGAGTTATCTGCTTTGTGTTACTTGTGCGTGGATTTAAGAGTAGAAATTGGTTCGTGCAGTTTATGAAGGGTATTTCATCGAGCTCATAGATGCGCAAATGGAAATTCTATCAGAGTCGTATCATTTATGTCCGTAATTTGTCATTTTGGCTCTTGACTTATACTATTGGACTATTATAGCGATTAATCATTTATACTAAGGCCAAGATTGCTGTATTTTCCAATTGGTTTATCTCCTGTAAATATATGATTCAAATTTGGGTGTTGACTCATGATAACCCCTAACCCCCTTTGTAACTTATCTATGGATTAATATGCAATTAAGTTAAAAAATCTATTCTCTCGTTAACTTAAGACAACTTTATGGTATGTTGCCCATTGATATTGCAAAGTTCGATTCATTTATTAAAGAATCTCAGTGGAGTCTCAATTGAACTAAATAAGTGCAAGATGCTGTCCAATGTTGATGAGAGGACTGAAAACTGGTTGGGAGGGGTGAGAACCGTTCTGCGCATCAGGGAGTAGACGGTCGAGGGTGTCAAATTTATTTACAATAAAGTACCTTCTATGTTTAAGTTATAAGAGTGGTAAGAATGTACAACGAAGATGTAGATTTTATTGTATCTTATATACGAGAATTTAAAATGCTGAAAAAAATATTGCGAAGAGATCTCTTGAATTTATCGTCTAAAGGACAATCATGATTCATAGAAACAGAAAATCCCTATTATTTCACAAATCAAAATCCGATAACGCATGGGATGTTCTCTGATCTTGACATAAAATTTCGACAATCTCTCGATCTGCAGTACTTCTATAGTCAAAGTCGACTCTGAGGAAGAGTTGTTGGGGCCTTCCTTCCGGATTCAAAATTTAATCTTTTATAAAAAAAATTCAAATTTTATAAAAATAAAAATTTTCACTGAGAACTCATTTTTATTGTTTCACTCGAGTATAAATTTTCATCGTTAAAAATATTCGTTTTTATTATTTCGCTCAGTCCATTAAAATTTTTATCACTCTGCCTACCGTACTTCTTTGTCAGCCTCTACACCTCTCCCACTCATACCTCTTGAACCACTCTTTTCAATCACTCTCCTGCTTTGCTTGGACGCTCATCCTTTTAAGGGATTTCTACAGTGAAAATTGCACTGCACAAGTGCGTGCATGTATGGCAACGTGCACGTTGCAAGCAGTTAACAAACTGCCTACAGAAGATGAAGAAGCTTGAGAGAGACATACCGCCGCATATCTATGTACTTATAGGGAATCAGATTCTAAAGCCCTAACCTCCATCACCTCCCTAGCCGTTGGACTATAGTGATCGAGTTGACTTGTGGCATCTAGAGGAGCCAGGTAGGAATTGTGGGTGATGTTCGATTGTAACCTATGATTGCTTCTATAAATGGGTTGTGAGCAGACTAAGGAGCTCGAGAAATGGAGTTCAGCATAGGGAGTTCAGAGCGAAGAGCTCAAGAGCTTGCAGTAACAGTTGGAGAAGCTTGGAGTGGAAAGCTCAATTGAGCTTGGAATGCAGAACTCGAGGAGCTCATCCTTAATGCAACTGGAGAATTTTTATAAGCACTGATGTGTTGATCCAGCCGAAGACATTCGGTTGATCTGGGAGCCCGTTGAGATCCCACAGCAGGTCGGTCGTCTAGTCCAAAGTCTTCATATGCGCAACTGCGAGTGCCAGACTAGAAAAAGGTCACATAAATCTAAGCGATGACCTAGAATAAAGATCAATATCACAAGGTATCATCGTAGATCAATGAGAAACGAGATACTACTTATCACTCAATTGCTTATTTCACTAACAATCCAATCAACCATAGTGAGTACTAGAACATTATTCATTCATTTGGTTAAATTAATCGATCCAATTAGAATTTCTATGTAATTGTTGGTCTTCACTTCTTTTGGAGGACAATTTATTTTGCCGAGCATATTTGTTAATAATGTTTATTATTTAAAATATTAAAAATTAATAAAATATTTTTTGAAAATTAGCATATGTATTATTAAGATTGATGTGGTTTTTGTACCGATCGTTTTGATTCTGTATTCTTTTGGACTAAGGATCAGCCTTTCCATCGTTTTCCACGGCTTCCGGAAAGCTACGAACAACAGAACATTCGGCTGATTCTTGGTTTCATACTTCACGACCACTAATTAAGCAATTCTCTGATTTGGGCCGTGACTCGACACGAGATTCATCTTGTAACAGTGCCACAACGAGTTGACATAAGAGACAAGTTAATCTGCTTCAGCAGGAATGAACACTTGTATATTCTTGGTATAATAGATCGTCTCTTATTTTCAATAGATCGGGTAATCCAAATCTGTACTTTTGTTATATTTTGTTACGAGTTTCGTTTAATTGAATCCTATCATTTGACTAGTCGGAGCCGCCAGCTAACTACGAAGTGTCTTTTTATGTAGTTTTTACGATAATTAATGAGTCGATGCCACGTAATTGCACCCCAACTTTTCTGTAAGTTGGCTTCATAGAGTCAATGTGGAAGCTACTAGGAATAAGAAATGCCATGTCTATCCAGGAGGTCATGAAAACTCACGATTTACAACACTGCTTATTCCCATAAACTGGTAACGGACTTGATAAAATCCACTTTGACAACTGCATCACCTCCCTCTGTCGGGGAGTGCTACATTGAAAGAGAAATAGGTACTCACATGCTAGAGAAGAATCTGAGGACGTTTTGCAGATGCATTACAGAAACCTACCTGATAGAGTTCAATCATACAGATAATATTGCCTCAAGAAAAGAACTGTCTGCCAGCTTAGTAAAAGATAAGTTCTTCGACAGCAATTTAAACACGGTTACTTGTAACTCCGTTGAAACCACATTAATTGGCAGGTAGAGAAACCGTTGTGACATTTTTGATCTATTCTTCAAGTTGAGGGCATACCCAAATGTACATATTGTGGATGCTGGTCCATCTGAGTTTTAGAATCCATGGCTGATCGTCATCCCTATACACTTGCTATCTCTTCCTACTTCAAGAATCCAATAACTCTTTGAAAAACTCATCCAATTTGGTCAATGAAAGCAATTCCAAATTAACAAAAGCAACAGAAATTTAGGATCATTGGATAAACGCGGCCAACATGAATTGCCATTAAAGAACAAAAACAACTCATTCACGATCAAACAGAAACTAATTTAGATAATCAGATGAATGTCAATCATCGCCGCTAATTATTAGCCCAGGAAAACATAGTGGTACCACGACACAATTTTATGAAGTACAAAACTAGTGAGCATAATCATGCGACTACAAAAGAAAGCAGCTCCTATTATTCAACTGAATAATGGAAGTCAAAGGATTGCAGTTTTACTACTACCTCATCCTAGACGAAGCTCGTGGATCTAAAAACTTAAAATCTTTCAAGATGACACTCAGGTTTGAAGATTGATACCATCTGCTGCAAATCAATTTCTCCTGTATTCCATTTGCACAGGCAATGGCGCGGACAGGCCAAACTTGCCATTCTGATTCTTGGCCTGCTTCACATTCTCAAATCTTTCACCATTCCCGAAAGAACTTTCAGAGCTCCTCTCATCATCGCTAGCCTCATGAAACCTTTCATCTCTTGTATGATTTCCCCCATTTCCCGCAGCTTCGGAACTCGAATTCTCCACAGTAGGATGTTGGTCACTGAAATTACTAATTTCATCTACAAACTGGTCGTGGTTGCTAAAGGTCACCCTTGATCTCTTATCAACTTCTGAAAAGATGACCTTTTTGACGGCCCTATGAACTTCCTCAGCTCCCTCACTCCCTCCTCTACTATCCTCCGCAAGAATCCCTAGATTTCTACCATCACCCGCAAACCCAACTGCATTGAGAAACAACTGATGCTCCTTGACCAATACTTTATCAATGAAGTCAAGTATCCGGGTCAGCTCTCTGCTGATTGATCGCTTTCCTTCTCGAATCATCGAGTCGCAACTCTGCATGTCATATGCATATCAAATACAGAGATCCTCAGCGGGATATAGTGACGGATACAGCGAGCAAAGGAACCCAACAAAAAGAACCGACTTTCCTCATTCTCACCTGGATAGCGTCCAACCGGAAGAGAAGATCCATGACTCTTTCGGTGAGGACTTTTGGGTCGACACGACTCTTGTCGGAGAGCACCGATCTAAGGTCAGCCACATGGGATTTCATCGCAGCGAGTTCCTTCAGCTGGCGGAGCGTCTGAGATCTCTGCAGAAGTAAGCGGCGAAATGCCGCTTGGATTCTCCGCGCGGCCAAATCTCTCAGCGAAGGTGCAGAATAAAAATTCGACCTTGCCGATGGCGAAAAATGTTTTGTTGATGGACGCTTCGTCGCAGGAGAAGGAAAGGGAGGCGAATCAGAAGGGGGAACATGGGAAAAAGACGACTCGAGCGCAGCGATACGGCAGAGGAGAGACTGGACGAGTGGGAGAGGTTGCTGCTGGTGATCGTGAAGATGAGGAGGAGGAAGGCGAGACTCCTCGTCATGATGAAGACCTGGAAAAAGGGGATGCGGCGGAGGCTGCTGCTGGGGTTTGGAATAGAGAGAGGGCATCAACCGAGGAGAGTGCTGGAGGAGGATTTGGGCGTCTAGGGTTTGGAGGAGATGACCAGATGTGGTGAGCGGAGAGGAGTTAGAGCAGTAGCAGCAGCAGCAGTCGCTGCTATAGAAAGAGGAAGAACAGCAGCAGCAGCGGCGGCGACAGCATTGATTCGATCGCGTCAGGGCGTGGGCATAGCTGTGGTGGTGTTGGCAAGGCATGATGAGTGCGTCGAAATGGGAGAGGAAACCGAGAATAAGATGGGGATTGGGGGGTATCGGTACTGGACTTTATATAGTTGCAACTCTACCACTATCGACTCGGTCAAGCCGATGGGGGCAGATACTGGACTTCATTGAATTCGATAATGAGTAGGAGGATGTTCGATGAAACGGAATTGATAGATTATTTGTTTGTCCATACGAAATTTTTGCTAGAATAATTTTTAAATTTTGTGCATAATTTTTTAACTTAATTTATCTACTAAAATTATATTTATTTGTACTATTAAAAAAAAAATAAGATAAAAAAATATAATTTTTAATTTTTAATAAATTAAATAATAAAGTATTTTTATATTTTTAATATCTAAAATATTTATTAACAAACTTAATTTGACTTCATGGACATAAATCTCTGTTATTGTATTTATTTTTAAAAAAAATATGAATTAACTAATAAAATATTTTTAATATCATTTAATAATATTAATTCTATAAGTATTGATAAATTTAAATTTATTTATCATTATTACTTATTAGTGATGCATTTTTTATATATGTCATATTTTAAATTTATGTATTTGAGATGAATTAAAAAAATTTTAAAAATCAAATTAAACTAATTAAAATTATTATTATTATTTATGATCACATCCTAATGTAATAAAGTAATTTTTTTAAAATTAAAAGAATAAGAACTAAAAAATTTCTAGGTAATGTAGTTTGAAGTTCTATCAATTACTATGAAATTCACTCTAATATAGAAAACTAATATGTTTAATTTTTTGTATGAATTATTAATAATATTAATTTATACTTATTTTCATATGAATAGAATATAATATATGTAGTAAATTTTAAAAGTATTTAATAATATAATTGAATAATTTTTGGATGTTTATTATTTTATTTCTCATTTAATTATAATCAATTTTTTTAACATAGTTTTAATTTTAAATTAATATATTATGAATGAATTTTTATCTTCTTGATGTTAATGACGAAAGCAAAATAAAAAAATATTTTTATCATATTTTTTATATTTATTTTATTGTATTATTTTAGACCTTAAACTAAAATTAAATATTTTATATGAAATATTAATTATGGATTATGATACTTTAATTTTACTAAAAAATTATAATATAGTTTTAAAAAATGGATTAGATACTAATTTATTCAAAATTTAAAATATTAGTACTAGTTCAAAATTTATAAAAGCATAATTTTCATTGAAAAAAACAGTCTTAAGTTTCAAATAGATTTTTGATTTTATCTCTGAAATTAAATATTTATTTTATGATAACAATTATTGACGGAATAAATTAAAATATCTTTGAGCTTTCTATTATATCAAAATTTTATTAGCTATCTATTCCACTAATATATATATATATATATATATATAATTTCAGAGATAATATATTAAATAAATAACGATATATTTTGTCTTTTATTTTTTAGAAATATAAATAAGGAATGCAATATTTAAATTGGTGACAAAGTAAAAAAAAATTAATACTAAATAAATTATTAATATGAAAATTAGAAATGGAAGTAAATGGTATCACTTCTGATAATAGGAATATAAAGATAAATAAACTATGTGAATTTTGATTTGCTTATAATTTCAAAGAATATATAAGCAACTTAAATAAAGAGTCGCTTTTATATTTTATTATTTTTTTAAATAATAATTTTGAATAGTAAAATATATTATAATCTACAATTTTAAATCGTGAATTGTAATTCGATTAAAATTAAGATTAGCTCTTATATAAATCGTCGATTTGATCGGATCTATATTCTTGGAAAAAATCCAAAGATTGGATTGTATTTCGTATTCATACTGATATACAATTCATTCGTTCTTGATCCAACCGTGTTAAGCTTGACTTGTAAACATGTAATGGTTACGAGTAAGATTATAAATAAGCTAAGTCAAATCAATCTTCGTATTGTTCAGACTTATTTGATAAGATAATTAAATCGAGTCAAACCAAATCTAAAATTAATAAAGTTATTGAAAAATATATTTAAGTTTGATTTTTTTAAGATTAAACTTAATTTAAATTTAAATTGAACTTTACTTGTTTAATATTAATGAGTATCGAGCTTCTAATCAAACTTAATCAAATTTAATTCAAATTTATTTAAATTTAATTTATTTAAATATTATCAAACTCTTAAATTAAATTTATTTATTTATTTAAAATTTTAAAATTTATTTATAAATGAGCATAAATAAATTTATAAATAATTTCAAGTGAATCTAATCACAAATGCTCTTCATAAATATTGTCCACTCTCAAGATAAAAGTCAATATATATATATATATAACCTGACCTGACTTGGGGTTAGGTGCTTTTGGATGCTGATTATCTGCTGCTCCTATATAAACCTCTTAGAGACACGAAATAATAATACAATCGATACTTGTACTTTTCTGCAGGCTTTTATTTAGCCTCAATTTTCTTGATAAGCAGATTTAATTAAATTAATCCGAGTAACGAACAAGTTGCACAATAGGGGAAGCCCTTTAAACATTTCACTAAAAAAGGGTAAGATACAATTTACACTGAACCAACCAAATGGCTTGTCAATGTTTTGGCACCCAGATTTGGTGCTGTGAAAAAATTGAAATTTTCACTCCGTAGCTGCAGCACATATCTACAGCCTTATAACAGCCCAGAATGGAGAGGAGAAAATGAAAACAAAGCAACAAAAATTATAAGGAATTACAAAAAGGGGGCACGCGCCAGAATCTGGAATCACCTCCAATTTGTACCGAGACCGAGCCTTGTTAATTGCTATTTACTGATATCCTCTCCTCCACAACCGCCGAATTAATATGATGTACAAAAAACAAAGCTACAGTCCGCTGTTAATGGCTACACCTGCACCCGTTGTCTGGTTATCCTAATGCCGTTACTCCTTTGGTTACTGAAATCAAGCATGCGTGGTCCGCCTGTCCAGTCTTCATCATCATCTTCATCGTCATCTTGGTTGGTTCTTCTCTGGTTAGCTGCTTTTCCACCTTTTGAGCTTCTTGGAGTAGGCCGCTTCTTCTTGATACTAGCAGAGTATATGGAATAGTCTATGGTGTCTTCTCTCAGAGCCACCTTGAACTCCTACATCATGCACATCAAATTTAAGAGAGTCGCCATAGAACAAAAATTGAGCAGGTAAAAGAAATAGTACAGAAGTTTTGAGAAGGGAAAATATTAGATGGGAACAGAGAGAAGCCAGAGGAAGAGAGAAAATCACTGTCAGACTACACGATCCTCAAGCTTCTTCTTAGGGATCAGTAGATATACCAGGAATTTCTTATACTGGCACTATTTATCAAACAATTGCCGGACTAGAATCAACATTAGAAATGGAAAAGATCATGTTACTATCAAAAGGTATCATCTGTTAGTGGGGCGATGCTAAAAACCAAGGGAATAGTTCTATTGCAAATTGAATAGAAGACCAGCCTCAAGAAGAAACATCACAAACCAAGTACCAGCATAGCATAGATGGCTACATTATGATATTCACAGGAAAAACAACCATTGTGGAATCATGTCCCAGATCCGAGCAAAATATTCTGAAAGAGTTTACAAAACAGACTCTATTCAGGTAAGATCATGAGCTGATAGTTTAGTTCTAACAAAAAAAGAAAGCTATGTGATGTTGCTAATGCCTTCACTAAGATTCATTTTTTTTAAAAAAAAAAAAAAGGTATCAAAATATATAGTGATACTCCAAAACTACAAAAGTTGAGCACGGTAGCCATACTCATGGCCTCGTCAAATTGAAAACTAAAACATTTCTTTCCAGGAGAATCTTGCCAAACCAGTGGAGATATCACAAACTAAAAAAGATAAGGAATCATAAAAAGCAAGTGCAGAATACTTTTCAGGTTTACAATGAAGCAGTACCTGATACTTTTGAATCATAGCTTGATAGGAGGTTGGCAGACTATGTTGGGTGTCACCAGCACTGAAAGGAACATTTTGCCTAGAAATTGTCTCTCCAGGCTTTGGAGGTTCCTTTAAAGAAAATGCCTACAGAAAAAAAAAACAAATGTGTAATTGATTTGCATGAAAGATCTTAACAAAATTATGAATAAAGAAAGTAACCTGGCATCGAGCATCATTCAGTCCATAGGTAATTTTCAAGTGTCTTTTCAGCTTCAAAAGGAGTTGTAGAGCAATTGCCTCGTGACAATCCGCCTGTATGCAAAACTGGATATTACCATAAAGTACTGGAAGTTGATTGAGAAAAAGTGATCCACCCAGGATTAAGATATACAATTGATAAAACTAATGATGTGCTTCAACTTGTCAATGTCAATAGTAGAAAATGCCAACAAAATTCTGTTAAGGTTCTAAATGTAAGCTTGGAATGCTTGAATCAGGATATATACTAAGTGAAAAATGGAAAAGGAGGAAAAAAACATGTACAAGACCAAGTAATTACTAAGAAAGGAGATTCAATCACAATTTCTGTTAAGAGAAGCAGAGAAAGGCCCAATATATAAAACAAATCTATAAAGAATGTATTACTGTCACTAGGTGTTTGATCATATGTTATTCGGTATGACTAACATAGCTTAGTGGGGAAAAAGAATCTATGCCATCAAGTGAAAATATTTGCAAAACAATGACTTGAAAACAGTGTACGAATTTTCAACAAATGCATAACCTGAATCTTATGAATGTCCTCTTCTGAAATTGCATTTGAGTTTAAAATCTTGTCCTCCGTCTCCAAACTGTGCTGAGGTATCTTTTGCCAACAAGAATTTGCATTCAGATCAAGATTTTCATTAACTGTTGCACTCTCAACCGAGTTCTGGCATTGCAAGAAAGAACTCCAGGCTTTCATGTTTGCTTCCAATGCACCTGCCCTAACTTGTATTATTCTATTTATATCATATATCAAGTAAAGGGGCTCATCAGGACATGTGAATGGAAGAGATGCAAGAATCTCTGTGCAATACCTGCAAAATAGTCAAATCAGAGCCCAAAAGTAAAAAAAAAAAGGAAAAAGTCAAATGATAAATAGTCGCTTACACAAGAAAGCTAATCGGTAAATAATTGCCACTGTAAGTCTCAAATTTCTTCACTATTGAGTGAATAAACTTGTTCCTTGATATACGATTTCCTCGAATTAGCCTGTATATTCGAGATATACCCGGCCTGACATATGTTATTGGGTTCCTATCAAACTTGCCTCTGTCTCTTGAGATTAAATTATGAGTATTTGCTATGCATTGAACAAATTTAAATGACATCTGAAGGCCATCGCCCAAACGACTTTCAAAGAAAGAAGGGTACCTACAAATACATCATTTTACTCATTCTCTGCTATTCCAATTTGATCAATAATTCAAAATCTGAAAAACATAAAAGCTTACATACTTTTCATTCATGTTCATAAGCAAGTGATGAGCCAATTTTGAATTTACTTCTAGGGGATCAATTTCAAGTGCTATGAGGCATGGAACACATGTAATAGGATGCACTAGACCTTGACGTAGAACAACTTCCAGAATCTGAAACATAAACATAAAGACAATCATCAGCGAAAATTTAATCAAGCAAATATATATATATATAAAGGCATTTCCAACATGAATATAGATGTTGAGAAAATAAGAGTTCCCACCTTGAGTGCTGTTTGACGAATTTGATCATCAACATCCAAGCAAATTTCAAGAATGTTGTTCCAGTAAAGTTGAATGATTCCTCCGCAAATATTAGTATCACCTGCACCTGCAGCTACAGGCACTGCATTTTTAGAACCTTCAGAATGTGGAATTGCATTGTTGTTCCCAGTATCTGTACTGAATTTGGTTTCCGCATCAAGAAGATATTCATATAGGTTTTGCAGGGCTTGCGTCTGGTAAAAGAAGTCTCATCAAAGAAAGTGACCAAGACAGAGAAGAGTGCAAAAGAGGAGTAAGGGAACCATACCTTCAGCCTGGGATCAACAGTAGTGTCCAATGATGCCCTCAATATTTTCCCAACATCATTTTCCAACATGTACTCAGGTCTAGCAATCAATACATTTCCCAGAGCCTGCCCAGAAATAAGTTATGAATTCACCAAGATACAAAGCAAAATCTATAAACATGAACTACCTGACAAGGTCACTTGCCTGTAAAGCTCGAACCTTTAACATAATGTCCTCCATAGTAAGATATTTTTTAAGCGACGAGAGACTCTTGTGAATATGAATATGTTGAGTATCCATTCTAAATTCTAGATCACTGCTGTACCTTAGAAGCAACCCAAGGCAGAAAAGTGAACGAACCAACGCCTAAATATTGCATACAAGTAGATTATAAGTTCCATGCAACGAATGGAAAATTTATAGAAAAATTCAATTTTGACGAGAAAATAAATGAACAAATGGCCCAAACTAATACAAAAGAAATATTAATATCAACTGACATTCATCTCATATCATTTTCCTTTCTCATGGCTTGGCTTGATAAGATTTTCAGTTACATTTTTGACTGGAGATGTCTCTAAACATACTGCCACTGAAAATTTGTCATTTCAGATAAAATAGCTGAAATGGACAATTTTGACTACAGTGTTTAATTCAGTTATTCATTCTTAATCAATTAGCTAGCATCACTATATGAAGAAACTTTAATACCTAAAATGAAACAGAACACAAGAGAAAGAATCATAGAAGCAGGAAAAATAAAATAGTGGTTCACATAAAGCCAAGAATATTTGATAGTAGATAGCTTACCTGTGTGTTATCTGAACTGGAATCTTGCAAACGCTTGAAGAAGATGAGAATCAAATATTCAACCACATTTGCACCTTTGCCTGCAATTTTGCTGAGCGAACAAAGGCACCTAAATGGTAAAAAAGTGAAAATGACCACTTAGAACAAGATCTAATTGATGCATCCAAAACAAGGGCAAGAAAATAAGACAGGTAAACAAGCCAGAAAACAAAGTTGAATCAAGCAAGAAACATGGCTAAACAATACAAAACAATCCATTAATGAAAAAAAAATCAAATGATGTGATTTGTTATGTACTGGTTGCACTATTGCATAAGAGGAGCTGGTCGCCCAAAAAATGGTTTATATGTCAAAATTTTCTACATCTCAGTCAATCCACATTTCTATTTGCTCCAGTTACCCCATTGCATCCTTTTTTTTAACAACAATGACATGTTGTATGTCCAAACTATTTGAGCTCAACTATAAGAATTTAACCCTCCATTGGTTACATGCAAGTTCATATGCATAATACCCATGTGTTAAATAGGGGCAGTAATTTACATCATGTTTCTTGTGTGATCAGCAAATCATATCATTGAGGTCAACATAAAACAACATAAGAAAACTAAATATTTTCAAAAATTAATTCATAAAGTCTAAAGACTAATTTATCTACTAAGAATTAGGTTATGACAAAAAATTATTTAAGTCTTTAAAATAAATTCTTTGTGATCAGCATACTTTGGGTCAAGACAGATTATGTATTTAAAAATAATAATTAGATTCTCTTAAAGATTAAAAGTTATATAAAAAAGATATTAAAGTTTTGATAAAAATTAATCTTCTTTGCAATTGGCACAATTTGTATCACTTATATATTTAGGTTGTGTCATATCAGTTTCAGCATTTGTCTCTATTAATTGTATTTTGGATCATGTCGAGTCATGCCATGTTATCAGGTCATATCCAATATTATCAGCTTTAGTATTAAATAACTCGTCTTTTATTACTATCTTCTATATCCTGACAAAATTTACTTGAAATGGTGAATTCAAATTAGATTCAACATCAATAGCCAGGATAATAAAAATTTAGTCAAATAAACCTATAAGCAGGAAACATGGTTCAACAAATTATAAGTTAAGCTTCACAATCCAACTTCTGAGATTTACAAATCAGGGAAAAAAACAAATAAGCCAAATACAGTAAATAACAGAGTTCAGCATTAACATCATGGCATATATACAGGTAGGTCTTTTAACAAAAGGGTGCTATTATGCAAATACGATGTCACATTATAGTATAGATATGCAAGGAAGAGATACATCAACTTGAGCTGTTGAGCATTAGAAGGAAATAACATTTTATGGGTAACAACCAAATGCAGGAAATAAGATGAAACCCACTTGATACAAGCATGAACAACTGTTAGGAAAGAGTGGCGAACGATCATGTGTTTCAGATCCTGCTCAAGTTCCTCAATAACATTCTGTGGTGGCTTCCGAAGCAAGGGAAGGACAGCATTGACTATGAATAGTATACTCTCAAGAAGCTGTGAGGCTGCTTTATTCTCAACCTATAGATATCGAAAAGTGAGATCAGCTATAGAACAAATATTTAAATTTAAATGTCAACTTTATATTGAGAAAAAAATTTTAAAAAAAATTCTAAGGTTAGGATTGGAGAAATTAAATGCATACGGTCATAAGAAAATAAAATTAGTCATGATCCACTGAGTATATTCTCAAGAAGATACTTTCAGCATTATGAAATCTTTTGGCATTTTATGGTGTCAGACAAATATAAAAGGTCTATTTTTGGGGAACTGAGAGCAAAACTACAAGTTAATACATATGTTACAGAAGATAAAGGTGACATTGACACCCAATAAATCAATAACAAATTTTAAGCCCTTACCAACTAAGCAACCTAGTAACTTCAATAGCCTCAAAAAGGTTCACACTTTGGAACAATGAAAAAATATCTTACAAATATAGTTTCGTAGTTTAAACAAATATCCATAAAAAAGTCTTTTTCATAGGTCAAGATATACCATCCACCATCAATAATTTTGACATTAGAGATAGAACCATTTTGGTCATTCACTATGTGATAGGTCTATTGGTCAAAGGGTTAGATTCAAAGTAACTTAATTCATACATGCAGTTAGCCCACAAGTTCACCACCAAAGACTCATCCTAGTGCTACTTATTGACAAACTACCTACAAGCAGTTTAGAAAGAATTCACCACAGATGGCCCATCCAATCACCTAGACTGGCTCCAATCACCTTAAGAATTCACTTATTTCTACTGTTCACAGGATTAGAAGTCACCTACCCCAACCGTTACCAATGGATAGGGGTTAAAGGAGTGAGTCATCTGATGAAAGTACAACCGCATAGACACAAATCTTGCTGGTAAAATTAGGTTTAGCCTACATATTGTAAAAAATTTACAACTAAAAGAATGGAACATTAACTTAAAAATATATAGTAGGATGTAAGATTCAACATGCAAATTAAAAATTAGCCTTCCAAGCTGATACATGACAATTGTAACTTAAAAAAAAATCAGCAGATTAAAAAATATCTAAGATATAATATGTGATACTCAAATTAAAAAGTGACCAACTTCAAAAAACTGATACACTAAAACAGATGAAATTGAAGGCTAAACTGGCAATAAAATCAGCCTACACATCCAGGAAAAAAAGAATCAACAGGTCTCAGGTATCTCATGTCTTCATAAACAATGTTTTTTCAGCAATATTTCTTTCAAGGAATGCTAAACATAGAATACTTGACTTTGGAGAGATTGCAAAAATAGGCATAACTTTGCAATATTCCATCTTTATCAGGGATAAATAAGACAACAAGGCACAAGCCCTTGTATAAGAGAAATGAAGCAATAAGAGTGGACATCCTCCCGTGAGCTTGATGAACATAAGATTGATGGTTTGTTCACTTAAATGAATAAAAAGAAAGAAGGGAAAGCAAGGAAATAAAATAAAAAATCACATGGATGACCAAGTAAACAAGCCAAGGATATCCTGGAGAAATAGAATGGCCAACCTAGCACAAATTAATAATGTAGATTTGATAAAACATATTACCCATAAACCACTGAGCATCAACAATCGACTGAATAATGAATCTGTCAATAACTAATAAAGTTGCTAAAGGTGAAATCAGTACCTGATTCTTAAGGTACGGTTGAAGTGTTGTAACAAATTGAGATTGATCTGTAGATGGCACACAAAGTGCTGGGTTTACAACACAAAATGAGTGCAAAGCAAGCACATATGGTAGTGCACCGACCTCCTCTTTATCACTAGTCTCCTCTTCTACCTGAATGGTTTTACATCAGATATGGGTGCCATGACTAAACATTTACCAATACTAAACATATAGAATAATAGAAATGCACCTGCAAGATTCTTTCTAACAGACGTTTACAAATGAGTTCACATCGTTTACGGACAGATGCTAAAGAAGCATTAATTCCAGTGGCTTTAGCCGATTGTGGGAGAAAATCAAGGGTCAGATTGCACCTTATAATTGTAACAAGATGATGATTATTAGGCATATTTCTCAGCATATCAACAATCTGCTCGGTCTTCTTAGCTATGTCCAATGGTACACAACTACCGTCAGCTATCAAGTGCTTCTGACTTCCTGTTGGCTCCTCAAACCAAAGTTCATAGAATGTTTTGCAAACTAGGTCCTGTTATAACCCCACTAGGCAATTAACATCAATTCTTTACAAGTTAATATATTAAATTTTCAAATTACACAGAGACAAAACATGGTCATTTTGAATTTTTCAAACAGTAAGTCACAATTAGATACTGAAAAAAAAAAGTGACAAGCCAATTTCCCATTAATGGTACCTGTACACTTGATTCCTCATCAGTAACACGAGAAAGTATCACAATAAAAGCTTGTGTCGCTTCAGGAAAGTTAGATTGAGAGATACACAAATCACGGATGATCCTAATAGCACGCTTCCTTACACTCACTCCAGTGTCTTTTATCCGTTCTGCAACTTTTTCATAGTACTGACCAAGCAATAAATAGATTACCATTTGGACAAGCCATTCAAAAATACAAAAGCACCATTTTTCACCTTCAAACCAACTTCAGGATGAGAAGCAATATGTCTTCCAACCAATTCAAGAGCAGCTTCCCGAACAGAAATTGCAGAATCACAAAAACGTCCTTCAACAGCAGTTTGGACACGTTCATAACACAAAACCTTAGGATCAGCTTCAACGATAGCGCTGACCTAAGTCAGAATAAAGAACATAACAACTGTAATAAACAAATTAATTTCATTATTTCTATGTTGAAGGAAATCCTTACTGCTCTCAATGCCTTGGCTCGTAAAACTGGAGAGTTCTCCCTCAAGCTTACCTAAGAATAAAATTTTTATTGTGATCCATCAAAATTGACAGTAGCTTAGAATAAAGATACAATAAATAAAATAAGCTAGTTACCAGAAGCAAATAGAGAATTTTGTCAAATCCGCGGGCGAAAGAAACATTTTGCCCAAGTGCTAAGCATATTCTTTTAGCCCCATCTCTTGATAAAAATAAAGAACCAGTAGAGTCACGCAAAATGGCTCTAGACTTTAGTCTAGCAAGATGGTAAGCAACATTTTCTCGAGATTGAGTGTCATCCTTGTACCACAAGCACAGATGGAACCTGCAAATTATTGGTAGTTTATCCACGTATTTAAAACTGAAACAAATCTAAATGGATAAAGTGAATGGCATCAAACCAGCGAGTGAACAGATTCACATCATCTTCTGAGACATTTTGTTGCATATGATTCAAAAGAATTTGTTGGATGACTTCTAACCCAGTGACCGAGTCTGCATCTCCAGAAGTAATGCTTGACAAACCAATGTTTTGTTTAGCATTATCCTTGCGCTGCATCTTGCAATACGAATGCAAAGCAACAAGCTGCTTCTTGCAAAGACAAATGTGACAGGCCCAGTCTCGAAGCAACATCTCTTGTCCAGCAATCCCCAAGCAATCAGAATGAAAACATCTCTTACAGATATGACAGATGATGTTTGCACCCCTCCCTTTTAAGCAAATAGAGCATGCATCATTCTTGCCATTAAAGACAGAATCATTGTGATCAACTAGCTGTTGTAGAATCCAGAATCTATCCCTGCTGCTAGTCACAGCATCACGTTTCAGCTTTGCTGCAATAGCTCCCAGAAAGTCAACAGCCATGCAACGTGCTGAAATGTCTTTGCATTTCAAACCGGCATTCTCAAGCAACAAGACACAGAGAACCTGCAAGGCTAAAATTTTAATAAGATCTTAATGTGAAGAGCATACTTTCTAGTGAAGTTCATCACCTCCAATAATGAAGCAGAAGCAGGATACTCAGGTAAGTTCAATGTTGTAAGTAGATCCATGACTAGGTTCTCTAAGATTATCTTTGATTCTGAGGCGTCCTGAGATTTTCCATTAGTTAGTCTCTGAAGAAAACTGGTCCAGAAAAGACAGCAGGTTTTGGTTGCATCTTCATAACATTTAGCTGGGGCACTTGAATCCGATGAATTATCAAGAATCGCATTCCAGTTTGATGCTGATTTCAAACTCTCTGGAAGGTTGCTACTAAACTGTACCATTTGAATCAACAAAGCTGTTATCATCTGAATCTGCTTTTGCTCCTCATCTGGTAGATGATATGTTCTAATGGCCCGCTTAGAGAAATGTAACTTCCGAAGAAGCTGCAGTGTTTCATCTATCAAGAAACTACGGTGCTGTGTGTATGAAGCGTACACCTAAGTGATTATAAGACCATAACTAACAATTAAACATACAAAAATTATATAATCAAACTGACAAAATTATATAGCAGATTACCCCAGAAATCAAATTAATACACTTTAGTTGCAAAAGTTGGACGTTCTCTGCCAAAAAGGTTGAAAAACTAGTCTTGACCAACTGTAGAATACAACTATCTGATAGTCGCTCCACAGACAAGAGATCTTTGAGAAATCCTAGAATGGTGCAAAGTTTTTGAAGCACAGACTGTACTGGAGCAGAAATTCTGGCATATATAAGAAATGTAGAAGTATCACACATCTAAACGCATGAAATAACAGAGAAGAAATTTGACAAGTGACCAGAGCATTACTTGCTCCCTGCAGACTTTCTCATATTAGAACTCCTATTATATCGCCTTCTTTTGGCAGATGAATTATTATTTATATCATCATCATCAGCGTCCTCACCTAAATGCATAGGGGAAGTGACAAACAGTAAGCATGTTAATACAGAAAAAACTTTCAGATGTGATATAGAACAGACAGTTAAATTTGCTGTTCGTGAATTAAAAAAAGCAGCACATGTCATAAGCTATAGTTTTGCACGACAAGGAAGATTTTGCATCAGGTGCCAACCAATTACTTAGGTGCAAGCAGCTTATACAAAGATGAAAAAAGAGCATCAAGTTCAAGCCATTTGGAAATTCAGAATCAAGATGCCATACAAGAGGAATTTGGATTTCACAAATGAAGTCGCATAGCATCATCAGATGTTCCAATTAAAATTTGGTATGAATTATTTTCAGTTATGAAATATTACCATCAAAAGAATCATTATTGCTTGGTTTGGCAAGATTCTGCTGCGGATTGCATGCAGCTATGATTTCCATGATTTGATGTCTTGAGAAATCAAGAATTCTTTCAATCACCTGACATGATTAAATGTGAAACAATTCACTGAGGCATGAATAATTACATTTTAAAACAAATTCATCAGCAACAACTCTTAATAATAGAGTATGACAAATTAGTTTATTACATCAGTATGCCATTAATGTCATAAAAAAATAATGCATACTTCTTCTCTATATAACTGCTTTGGCATATCTTGGTGGGTCATAATTGCCAGTGCTGCATGTGAAGACTCGAGAGCACATAGGACAAGATTTGCAGCATCAACATCAGGCTGAAAATTGTACACACACATAATAAGCATTGAAGTAGCATGTGTCAACAACTTCTTTTGAAAGCATCATGCTAAAAGAAAAGGCAATAATGAAGAATTCAAAAGATATTTATTGATGATTAACAGTTCATATAGTTACTTTCCCCTTATAACTGGCAATGGATGAGTGATTTATCTGTAGCAATATAATAGAAAGTTATCTGAAATTTCCAACAATCTTAGCTGTGTCCTGAAGAACAACTGTATAAGCTGTTTATTTGACAAGATAACTGGAATCTCAAATAAAAATCTTTAAGGAAAACTCAAATTCGACAACCAAACCATACTTCGTGGTTAAAATGTGAAACAGGTAGGAAACAACATATATACAAAAAGTTAGTGAAGGAGATATGAGAACGATAATAAGGATGTATAGGATTAGAAGACAATAAAAAATAAAAATGTTTCTCTAGAGAAATTAGGTGCAGCTTCAAATAATTATAAAACATAAATATAAAATGAAATGGCACAGAACATGACAGCAAATTAATTCTACAAGTCAAACCAATTAAGGTTGAAGATGAAAAGATAGTGGAAGACCAGAGGCAATTCTACTTATAGCATCATGATTTGAAATCTTACAGTGTCAAATGATATGGTCAAAACGTATCACATATCATATTTAAGTACAACACAATGTCAAAATTGTGCCAATTCAAATGTCACAAAAAGTTTGAACTTCATTTTATAGTTGTGTTTTTTTTATCTACTTCCTTCTTCCCTTCCAATTTGTCATTGGCACCATATTTTGGAACACGGCACTGACCTGTGCACGGCTCAAGATTTTGAACTTGTTTAGCACAACTAAATGTAATAAAATGATGTAAAAATGATAAATAAATGAAATTTGATAGTAACACGTTCTTACATAGAGTTCAACGGTTGGATAAGTGGATATTAGATCACAGATAGCTGGGACTCACACTTTGTTTGTTGTTATATTGTGGTAGAACTATTTTGTATTTTGAAATAGCATAAACAGTGAAATTACACTATTCCAAGCTCATGATTGTGTAAATTCAATTGAACTGAGGATTTTAACAGATCAGTACAAAAGTTCAAAATCTAGCAAGCAGACATGTTACTATTAGCTGTAATAGATTTCTAAAAGAATAAGGCTTAGGAAATAAATAAACTTGGTCAAGCTTTCTAAAAACTATACAATGAAGAAATAATATCAACTAATCAAACTGCAGGGTGATGTATATCGAATCAATAAGACAATTATAATCACCATTTCAACCTACTTAATGATCTAGCACCTCTTAGGCAGCTGCAAAAAATTTATAATTGCAACATAAGATAACAACGCCCCAGCTATATGAATCAGACAACTCCTCGCCAAAATCATCAATATAGGAGAACAAAACCGAATAGACTTTCACTTCACCGCGGATTTTTTGTCTATATATGCATATCAACAAATTTTCTCCTAATGCAGCATGTAATACCCACATCTAATGCTTCACGTAACTAAAATAATGGTATGTACGTTTAGCCTACAACTCAAGCACAAAAGAATGAGGACGAATGATTATATCAAAACCCATTGTACTATATCAACCATCAAGCTTTACTAATTCCGATCATTAGGCATTGGCTATATAGATCTAGTTCCTACATTGATCCAAGTAGAATATCATTATCAAATTGTGTTTGTTGCAACAATTTGGTGCAAGGCAATACCACCAGTAATATTAAAAAATAATTAAATTATTATTTGTATTACATTTATTAGTATTTCTTTACTATCTTTCTACCCTTCAGGTCTGTACCTCTAAGAAAATCAACTAGAATCTAACAGTTGTGTTCATGTACATACCATCTTAGTCTATCTCTCATGTTATATCTATTTCAAAATATTTCTCTGTCCAAGGGTAATACAACAATCATGAAAATTTCCAAATGCTCAACTCCATTTCAACCACTCATCTTATATCATAGAAATTATATCTTTAAAAATCTCCTCTTCCGTGTGAAGGAGTCTTGGCGCAGCAGTAAAGTTGTTTTGTGAACTGATGGTCACGGATTCAAGTCAGAAATAGTCTCTTGGGCCTCTTGCAATGCAATGGAACTCTGCATACAATAGACTTTTTCCCCAAATTTTGCATTGGTGGAGCTTCATGTACCGAGTTACTCTTTTGGAGATCAAGAATGAAATGATCGCAGAATAGCTACTCTATAAATTCGAATCAAATAAGAATGTCTATGTTTAGCTACAAAAATGATATCAGAATGCCAATTTTCACAAAATTATGATTGCCTAATCATAAGAAATAAACATTTCTTTATTCAAAAAAAAAAAAAAAAAACTCACCAAAGAATGTATGATCTTACCCTATTCAAACCTTCAAACAAATGTGTGGCTCATCCATCCCATTTGATGGGCCATGCAAACAGAACATATCAGATGGACTGGTATAGTCAGTAAAGCTTGTCAGGTCTGTTCGATCGGATAGGTTAGGCCATGCGAGTTTGACAAGCCAAAGAATTCTCTAATGTAGGGATATTTTATCCTTCTGAACACTATTCCTTGTCTATTCGATTGGATAGGCTAGGCCATGCAAATTTGAGCCAAAGAATTCTCTGATGTAAGGATATTTTATCCTTTTGAATGTCATTCCTTGTCTGTTACTCATGGCCATGCATAGAATATACCTTCAACTAATGTCTAGAAGCTAACTAATTTTACTACTGTCTGACATATTATTTAACACTGGCAATATGTATTATTACCTTTTTTGCTTCATTACTTTACTGAACTAATCATTATGCTGCAAGTACATCCCTTGACTAGTTTATATACTAACAATTCTCAACTGAAAATGGACCAACTAATATTGTCTAGTAATATACCTCGCAACTAATGTCTAGAAACTAACTGCTAGTTTGTTACTGTCTAACATGCTTTTTTAACATACTGAAAGTATATACTTGCACTTTTGCTCCATTTCATTACTGAACTAATTGTATGCTGCAAGTACATCCCTTGACCAGTTTCTAGACCAACAATTTCTTAACTGCAAATGAACCAACTTAATTTTTATTGTCAATACCTTGCAGTTAATGTCTAGAAACTAATTAATTTTCCTACTGTCTAACACGTTTATCATACCGTCAATATGTATTATTACCCTTCTGCTTCATTTCTTTACTGAACTAATTGTCATGCTGCAAGAACACTCCCTTGATCAGTTTCTAGACTAATGATTTCTCAACTGAAAATTGACCAACTTAGTTTTTATTGCCTAGCCCAATGCTGAAACAACTGAAAAACGTTCTTGTTGTCTAGTATATTGCTAAAATATATCTTTTCTTTATTTCCCTACTTTGCTTATAGTCATGCGCGTTGAATGTTGTGCTACGACTCGAGCACATGAACAAAAGATGAGAATTGCAGAGATGAGGATGTTAAGGTGGATGTACAGACATACAAAAATGAACAGAATAAAAAATGAGAGCATTAGAGAGAAAGTCGAAATTGCATCGATTGAAGAAAAACTCAGAGAGGCACGTTTAAGGTGGTACAGACATGTACTTAGACGATCAATAAATGCTCCAGTTAGGCGATGTGAAACAATGACAAATATACATATCAAACGAGGAAGAGGAAGACCAAAAAAGACCTGGTTAGCAACAATAAAACAAGATGAAATTTATTTAAATATAGATGATAATATAGTAGGGGATAGAGGTCAATAACGTAGAATGATCCATATAACCAACCCCGCCTAGTGAGATAAGACTTAGTTGTTGTTGTTTACTTATAGTCATGCTTCAGTGCATACCCCTTGAAACAAACTCAACTCCTTGTTCATTCAAGTGGGGACTAAATATGTTTAATATATAGAAATTTACCATGTGATCTTAATTTCATAAACAAATTGTATATAGAGATACTGAAGCAAACTCCCACTAAAAACAATAGTTTTGGAAAAAAGGAGAAAGACGGAAAAACAGTCTTCTACACAAGAAGCTAAAAATAACTAACAGAAAAGGCCAAATACGACAGAGACAACACACTTACATTATCATTGTCATTTCCATCACTGGACACACCTTGTGCACATTGTATTTGGCGATCTAAAACACCTAAAAGTCTCACAAGAATGTCAAGTGGAACCAAGTGCAGGACCTTCTTTGAACGAATAGACATGATTTGGTTCACAAGTGTTTTTATCTCAGCAAGAGGCAGAGACTGCTCATCTGCTAATTCTAAATCGTCAGGAAATTCTGCCTTGCTACAAAAATCTTCTACCATCTCAGAGAAGTTTCCAATGATACCTACAGTTAAAGAATATATATATATATATATATGAATTCTAGAAGAAACGCCACAATAAGATAGATCACAGAAGAAAGGTCATGTAACCTTGTTGGTCAAGAGTATCTGGCGCTGCTGTTAATGGAACAGAATCAGTTTCTCTCCTACTCATTTTAGGTTTCCTTGAGGTAACAGAAGGTGGCTCCTGCGCATTCGTTTTGAGATTTATTAAACAGCAAAGGAAAGATGTAAATAGCTTACAGAAGATCCTAAACTCACATTGACCAAGTTTTTTTCTGACCGATCATCGCTATCAGTTTCAATAACTCTTTTCAGTTTCACAACTTTTTGTTCAATCGACTTCTTTTCAAGTGTTTGATTAGAACTTCTCCACTCCTGAGAAGGACCTGAGAAGCTTGAACAGCACACTTTACATAATCAAAGAAGTGGTAATCGTTGAACAAACAAGGGCATAATCACATGATTGATATCTAAAAGCATTCATCAAATTTTATTAGCAAATAAAATATAAAACAGGAAAAAAAGGTTACACATTTTAAATGTATAAGACAATGGGAGATCTAAATTCAGTAAGAAGGAAAGAATTGAGTTAATCCATACAGAGTCCAGTGAGTATCAATGAGACTATTTTTTCTAAAGCCACCATACAAAAAACAAATCAAACAATGAGCTACTAATTAAATTGGACTAAACAAAAAAAATATCAGGTGCATCACTTAATGCTATCAAAACTAAAATCTCTGTTGAAAAAGTTATTATGCATCACTTAGATCCGATAGGCTGAAGAAATATATCTAGTTGTAGATCCTCGAGTCAAAGGCATATAACAAAAAAACCTGTCAAAAAACAAAATTTTTATATCCCCCAATTCAAACAGGGAATATAGATTTCATCAAATTCAAGATGTGCAAGCTAAAGCAGAACATTTTTGGCTCAATTCATAAGAAAAACCAAAACAAGTATGATGCAAACAAAATACACCCTTCTAAAATAAGTTGATCCGATAGCATAACTCATTTCATGGTTTAATTTTTAACATCACTTCTCTCATGAGAATGTTGACCAAGGCACTCAACAACATGAGAATGTCTGCTTATGCATGCGAATTATCTTGGTAATATGTTATGAGATTCCAACATAATCTCAACCTCGAATCAGACTTGTGCTTTTAGAATTGTCTTCCCACACAATTACCCAAATCTCCCACAGATACAAGTGTAAACTTTGCACTAGGTAATCAAGATCCAAATGGCCATTTCAAAAACAAACTCATTAATGTTATCTGTATCATATTGCAGCCATTCTGAATATTATTGTTGTTTAATTTTGCTTTCAAGTTAATTTATTTTAGCATTTAATTATTTTTCCTCACAAAAAACCGGCCATCCAGTACACATTAGTCCAAAGAAATACCATTATACCTTTGCAACAAAAAACTATATAATTTACTCATGACCATATTTATTTGCCAATAATACATTGGCAATGATGAATGTGAATATTTCAATACTGTAAAATAAATTAAAAAAACACCAACATACTAGGTGAGGACGTTGAAATCAAATACTCCAATATGAAGGACAAGCTTTGAGCCTGAAGGATAAAATTCACACCCACCAAAGTTTTGAATAATTGGTTGATAAGGCATTTGGTGAATGGACAAAAGCAAAGTGTCTAGTGTACATAGATAACTGTTGAAGATGGCTCATATGGAGGTAGAAACAATGCACGACCGAGACACGGCCGTGCCAAGAAGCACGGTCGGGGCGTGCTATGCTCTAGAGGAAAACGCACGACCAAGACACGACCGTGCCAGGAGGCATGGTCGGGTCGTGCTACATGCAGGAGGAAAACACATGATGAAGACACGACCGTGCCAGGAGGCATAGTCGGGTCGTGCTACGCGCTAGAGGAAAATGCACGACCCGACACGACTGAGACATGGCCGTGCCAAGAAGCACGATCGGGTCGTGCTATGCTCTGGAGGAAATCGCACGGTCGAGACACGACCGTGCCAGGAGGCATGGTCGGGTTGTGCTATGTGCAGGAGGAAAATGCATGATCAAGGCACGACCGCGCCAGGAGACACAGTCAGGTTGTGCTACGTGCTAGAGGAAAATGCACGGTCCGACACGGTCGAGCCATGTGACACTCTAGAGGCGGCGGGGAGTTCGAGAAAGTTAAGAAATTTGTGGTATTTTAGATATAAAATATCATGTTTGGCTAGAGATGTATATATAGGATAATTGTAACTCTAAACCTATGGTTCTTTTGATAGTTTCCTCTTAGCCATTTTGTGGAGTAGACGATCTTTGCCAAACCACGTTAAAATTCCTGTTGTTTTTCTCTCTCGTTTGGTTCTTGCTCTCTTTGACATTCTTTGCTCTTGTTGTTTGGAGGTCTCGTGTGCACAACAAGTGGTATCAAAGCCAAGATTTATCATAGCGGGGATCTCTTCTGCAAAATTCGACATGGTGGAGTTCGATGGAACTGGAAATTTCAAATTGTGACAGAGGAGGGTTAAAGATCTACTGGTGCAACAAGGCATGGTAAAGGCACTTGGAGAAAAGAAATCAGAGAGCATAGAGGAGGCGGACTAGGAGGAATTACAGGCAAGGACGGTGGCAACAATCAGTCTTTGTCTAATGGATGATGTGATGCATCACGTCATGGACGAGGAATCACCGGTAGCAGTTTGGTAGAAATTGGAAAACCGATATATGTCAAAGTCATTGACAAACAAGTTTTATCTCAAGCAGAAGTTATTTGGGCTTAAGATGGAAGAGAGCACTAATCTGACGCAACACATCAACATATTCAATCAGATTATCAGTGATTTGAAGCGGATTGATGCGAAGATCGATGATAAAGACAAGACACTAATGTTAATGAACTTTTTACCTTCATCTCCGACATACGAAAATCTGATTACAACTCTGATGTGGGGAAAGGAATCTCTAAATCTAGAGGAGGTCACAAGTGCTCTTTTGGATTTTCATCGGCGGAAGAAAGCCAATGATGAGGCTTAAGTGGTGAAAAGTAACCATGAGTGTGGAAGGAATAGTTCTTGGGACGGGAAACAATAAAGCCCGATCTAAATCAAGAAAAAAGAAGAGGATCACATGCTACAGGTGCTAAGTAAAGGGACATATCGAGAGAGATTGTCCATAGAGAGAAAACTAACACAGAGAAAGATGGTTCATCGAAGTCTGTAAATGTAGTAGAAGAAGAAAATTCAGAGAGCGGTGATGGCGACATATTTTTCGTCTTATCAAGTTCAGAGCAATTGATAGACTCATGGATCCTAGACTCAGCATGCTTATATCACATGACACCTAATAAAGATTGGTTCAACACATATAAACAAGTCAATTCTGGTTTTGTTCTAATGGGTAACGATGCATCTTGCAGAGTTATTGGAATAGAGAATATTAGAATCAAGATGTTTGATGGAGTAGTTCGAACATTATGTGATGTCAAACATATGTACTGGATCTAAGAAAGAATTTGATCTCCTTAGAAACTTTGGATGGTAATGACTGCAGTTATAAGTTTGTGAATGGAACCATGAAAGTTAGTAAGGGTGTTTTGACGGTAATAAAAGGTCAGAAACTAGCATGGAACATTTATAAGCTGCTAGGGATGATGATTGTAGGTGGAGTTGCTGCTATAGAATCAAAATCCAATGATACGATATTGTGGCACATGCCATTGGGTCACATGGGTGAGCATGGGATGCTGGAGCTTCATAAAAGGAATTTATTGAAGGACATCAAGACATGCAAACTCAATTTCTATAAATTTTCTGTCCTTGGGAAACAAAGTAGAGCGCAGTTCAAGACAACCACACACAAGACAAAAGGGATTCTAGATTATGTTCATACAGATCTCTGGGGTCGTAACACATATAACAAGTAAATTATTTCAAACACTAATTTGTTTAAGCAATCAAATAATTTGAACATTCATTAGCCTACTTTTAATCACATGAGCTTTACTAATTAATTAGGAAAAATTCGAGCCCCCATCTGTTTTTGGAGTATGGTGTTTCCTGTCCAAGAGGTATCTATACTTTGTATCTTTCTAGCAAACCTAGTTCATTTTTCTTGAATCATATCAAACCATCAAATCAATGTAAATCCTATAAAAGAGGCTCCCTCTTGGTGATTCATCATCAGAGAAACAATTCGCTTTCTATCAAAAGAAAAGTATAGATTACCTGGACGAAAGCACTTAAATGCATCGTGATTAAACTTCGTAACCTCTTGATAAAGAATCGAACGGTCGCCCGGGTCATCAGTACCAACGGCTCCATCTTCCTTGAGATTTCTACTCGATAGGAAAAAAAAATACACAAAATATAAGCAATTTAAAAACGTGTCTACGCTCAACCAAATCCAAGCCGCCAGGAGACCAAGGAATTCAATACTCACAGGTATCCCACGTCGCAGTTACTAAGCAGCTCAGCGATCGTTCTCGCGTGCGCAATAATCTCCGGGAGGTCGCCGGCTCGGGACCCGGCGAGCTCGTCGGAGAGGCCAATCTTCTGGTCTACAGACCCAAAGCACGGGGGAAGCGAGGGCAAGGATAATGAGGGAGCGATCTCGGAGTGGGCAGTGTTGACCAGGCGGCAGTAGCGCTCGAACCGTAGGTCCTCGTTGAGCTCCATGGGTCAAGCGGAGGCCGTCAGTCGGTCAAGGAGGGACGGGGATCGAATTTGAGCCGCGGATCGCGGGATTTGGACGGATCCGCGGGGAGCGGTTAGGGTTTCGGCCGGCGAAAACCCTAGAGGTCCGTGGAGATGGAGCGCGGGCTCGAGGGGGAAGGGGAAACGGAAGAGAATGGAAGGGGGAGAAGGATTTGGGGAGGGCAGCAGGTGCTACGCATGAGCTGGACCCACTTAAATAGAGACGGGGAGCGGGCAACGGCGAAGGAAGTTTTACTCGTAGTTCATGGATTTGGGACACCAACGGACTTGTGGCTTCCTCCGCACGGAAGAATGAGAAGCAACACACAAATGTAAATTTTCGAATTTTTATGAGCATCAAACATAGCATCAAAAAAAAATTAAAAGTTTTTTAAAAATATATATATATATATATATATTTATTTATTTATTTACCTCGTCTCCAAACACACACACTCTCTTTTTTTTTTTTAATATTATATATCGTCCTACTCGTAAACTTTTTTCTACAAATTTGAAACAAAGATGTCAACTATTTAAGCATTCAATTTTAAAATAGAGCCTAATTGACATATGGAACAAAATTAAGAGGACGATACGAGAGATAGTAGTATATAATGAGGCGTAAAGGCAAACTTCGAGATTAAATGCGATAATAGCATGTAAAATACACAGATAAAATCAAGTGACAAGAAGCATAGGGCCAGACTTTCACAAGTCAAGTAATTAAGTGGTCATCATCTCGCCTTAATCTTCTCCTTAATTTCCTTCCTTAATTATAATGACCATTTTTATTAATTACTTAAGGACGTGCATGGCTACTAGTTAGATAAAGAACGATGTGATGAAATGTACGTGCAGGGAAATTCAAATTGTTGAAGTCCATGTATACTTTTATGAAATGGAACATCAAGAGATCAAATTCAATTAAGATATTTTCAAAGCTTATAGCTGATCGATACTAAAAATATCAGTATATTAATTATTAATTTATATCTCACAAATCTACATAGACTTGAGAAATTGTATTATAGTTCGGGTCGAGTGGAAGCTCGACCAAGTTAGTTTGATTTTATTTGATAGCTCGTAGTTCTTGTATATATGAGCTGGGCACCAAGATAACCGATGACAAAAGATGATAGATTGCACGAGAGATTAAAAAAAAATACAAGATAGACTCTAGGACGAAGAAAATGATGGAGATCTTTGACGACCTACAACTATATATGATAACTGATCCGGCAAAGAATAATTAATAACATTTATAGAGAGAGTTTACATATATGGATGACCAAAATAAAAGATGATATATAATGTAAATTTGGAGAGTTTAATTTGATGATTGAAAATTCGATAATGAAAAAAATGGACTCCTAACAATGCAAATACAAATTAAACCAATTAAGATCTATAAAATGGTTAATTGAGAGATTATTAATGACATTAATTACACGATTTAATACTTGATCAGGGAGAGAAGAATGAAATCAGACTTGCGCACCCCCGTTTTGCTTCCGGAGAAAAGGTCAATTGGTCATTGACGGATCAATTATTGAGATTGATGAGTCGGACTTATTATTGGCGGGTCGATGGACTTAAACTTACATGGTATAAGTTAAATTAAATCCTCGAATATAATTAATCGATTGGAGATTAATATAATTCACTCAAGTGTCAGATTATTTGTTGGATCGATTAAATTATCAATTATTGGGATACAATAAACAGTTTTTGAATTTCAGTCAGTTGTTAAGGAATTTTATGACTAACACATGTTCGAAAATTAATCATTAGCTAAGTGTTTGTGTTTGACCATAATATTAATTATGTTCTAAAATGGTCAGTGTTGGCAAAGGAAAATACTAAAAGAGCTTTCTTGGTTAAAAAATAACAAGAAGATCCATTCGAAAATCGAATCAAAGATTTCGGCATTTAATTTGATTAAGGTATCGACATGTTTTGATTAATTTTTATGATAATATATTTTTGTTTTCTAAAAAACAATTATATAAAAAAATTACAAAAATGAAAAACCGAGGCCAGAAAAGTTTATGCTATTATAAATAAAATTTAATCACGGCGAAAATCTAAAAGTCAATTTATTCAGTAATATATATGATTTACGCATTGCCATTAAATTATTTAAATTTAAAGCATAATTAGTAATGAACCAATGCATATCGTTATTAATTATTTATTTTACGAATATAAATATACAAATCAAATAGGATGGATGAAAGTGTTTGTAGTTGTAGACGGATGATTAAGAAGACACGAGAAGTATCATTGGAAAAAAGTGCTGGAAGGTTAGTTTAATATTTAAGTCTCAATGGTTACGTGATGTTCTAACTGATGATGGGTGATAAATGATTGACTAAGGAAAACAATTGAGAGGCATTTTTTAGCATCGAAATCTTTATTTTTAATAAATACTAGTTATATATGTATATTTTATAAAAACAGAATGCAAATAAAAATCGAATAAAATAAAAATGAAAAAAAAAGAAAAAAAGAAAAAAAACACTCCTCGAATTTTCCTCCCCATTTTTCCATTTCCAATAAAGGAGCGGAAGAAGCAGAACGGAACCTGCCCAAATTATCACAAACTCCAGCCTCGAGGCGGCGCCGTCGATCCCCAAAGCCACCCAGATTATCACCAACTCCAGCCTCGAGGCGGCGCCGTCGATCCCCAACGCAACCCAGATTATCACCAACTCCAGCCTCGAGGCGGCGCCGTCGATCACCAACGCTACCGCCCTCGGCGATGGATCTAGCGGCGCGCAACGTCTTCGTAATTCTCCACCCTCGCATGGCTGCCTTCCCTCCCTCACCCTCGCTCCAACCCCGCCGTCCTCGAGGGAGCCTTCCCGCTCGGATCTGTGCTGCAGAATCCCACTCGCTCACTTTCCTCTCTCTGTCCGCTTGGAGCCGTTACGATCCTTGCCTCCGTGGTTCTCCTAGCGGCCGTGCTTGTTTTCGATCGAAGATTGTTTCCCCTTCCACCTCCACCTCCACCTCCACCTCTACCTCTTCGGTCGAGAGGAACAGTCGAAATGGGTTCCGCATCGTCCTCGTCGCGATTGTCTGCGGGGTGCTTGCGGTAAGGTGCCAAAGGGCTCTCGCAGAGGCAGCTACAGTTGATGCCACAGTCGGCGTTTTGACATTTAGCAGAGCGAGTCTTAGCGTAATATGGCCGAAGGTTTTACTGATTCTTCAAGTACTGAAGGAACAGGGCCTGATTTTGGCCGCGCTTCTGGGTCTGTCCGCGTTCTTTTCGATGGCTGAGACGTCCATCACTACCTTATGGCCGTGGAAGGTGCTACAATGATATCCTCTAATCACGTACCTATTTAACATTCATTTTTTTTTTTACCTTAGGATTTCAGTTGCATGGGATCCATTTAAGCTGGAGTTTTATTGGCCATGCAAAGAATTGGTTTTCGAGCAGCATCTCGAATGTCATACAAATCTGCTTAAGAAAAATGATTATGAATGCCTTTTCAGAACAAATAACTCAGTGATGCTACCAATTCAAGCTTAATGATTCTTTTCATCAGGTTCGGGAGTTGGCTGAAAAGGAACCGGAGAATGGTGTTTTCAGAATGCTGCGTAATGATGTTACTCGTTTTCTCACTACGATTCTTATTGGCACAACGTATAGAGATGTGCTTTTAGTTTTTTTTTTCTTTTACTACGTTAGACTTTCTATCATCATTCTTTTTCATTTGCTATTGTCTCTCGCACTCAGAGTGGTCAATATTGGCGCAACAGCACTGGTTACTGAAGCAACGACTGCAATTTTTGGCGAAGCTGGTGTCAGTGCTGCTACAGCAGTCATGACGGTATTCCCTTGCCCATGTTATGATTATTCCACACAATCTCTAAATTCTTCTAAATTAGACATGTTGTTACTAATCTGGATGCTATTCTTGATAAGTCATTTCCATACATCAAGCTGAATATGGCTAGATAATGTCTCTATGGCTGTAACTTGGTACAGTTATAATTGCTGGAGATGATTCAAAATATTTAAATCTGAAATTTTTAGATATGATTGTTGATTTCACAAGACTTATCACTATATCCTTATTATTTGGTGAGCTATCTTAGGTTCGCATTTGCACCAGTCCTGAAGGCGCTAGTGCACAGTTAATTGTGCTGTTTTTGGAACATTTGAACAGTTTGGAAATTGTTATTATGTTAAGTTAGTAACTGACAGCAGTTAATGAATTTAGTATGTATGCTATGACTCTAAGCATGACTCATGCAATTCTTGTCCAAACATCCATAATCATGCAAACAACTATTCAACCTTCATTTTCTGTTATTTTTTGTTATGTCAACCAAAACATACTTGACACAGCTCCAAAATGTCATACACACTCAGCAAGGGCTTCTTTTTTTTTGTTTTTTGTTTTACTTTGCAAATTCATGCTTTAAATAACCAACTATTTAAGTTAATCATCCCAGGTTGCGGTTTTGCTTCTCACTGAAATTACTCCAAAAAGTGTAGCTGTGCATAATGCCACAGAGGTAGCAAGGTTTGTTGTAAGGTGAGTTGTCGGTTCTGACTTCAGGAATGAAATTGAATCAGCATGTGCTCCTGTGGTGTTTTATAAGTCTGCTAATCAGAGCTAAGCTTGTGATGCATTTAGATCAGGCCGGTTGCATGGCTTTCTATAGTCCTCTATCCCATTGGAAGAGTTGTCACCTTTTTGTCGATGGGAATTTTGAAGCTGCTAGGGCTAAAAGGTAGAAGGTAAGGGATGTATTGTAGTTCTAAGTTCATAAAATTCTTCTGTTTTATCCCTAATTTCTTACCACCTCTTTATTGACTGATTTTATTCTTTTTGGGACTACAGATTTCAAATTTTGTGATAATTTATAATCTTGTATAATACTGTTGTAAAAAAACCACGTAAAAGAAGTTCCAATCTGTTCTTCTGAGATTCCAATCAGAGTTTCCCTATTCACAAAAAAAAAAAATGGTAAAAATTAAAAAGTAAAAAAGAGCAATGTTTGATTCTAGGAGGTTTTCCGAATCAAAGCTCGTGTGGTGTTTTAACTAAAGACCTGTGTATCAAGGTTCGATTTTGCATGTAACATGCCATATTTATAGCCTTTGCCCAGAAATAGACAGAAAGTGACTATTCATTCAATATACTCCTAGCTGCCTCCTACTAGATTCTATTTTTTCTTTCCATAACTTCATTTTGTTGTAGTGTCCTAGGGGTGGAAAATTTATGTTTATATCCTTTTTCTAGGCAAAAATCAGAAAATCTTTCGTGCCAACAGAATTTCATTTGAAGTTCTTTCATCTTGGTGTTGAAGTGGTGATCATAATGTTCAGTAAACAGATATCAACCAGATTATAACTTCCATAAAGCTAATTTTTTATTTATTTGTTATTGTATTGATATCGATCCTTAAATTGAATATATATTGTTTTAGAATTTCAGGATATAATAAGTTTTTTTGGCAGGACTCCTTGTTGCCAATTCTTATCGGTTGTTTGTACATGCAGTGAACCATATGTCACAGAAGATGAACTAAAATTGATGTTACGCGGGGCTGAGCTGAGTGGGGCAATAGAGGAAGAAGAGCAGGTGATTTAAATTCAGCAGCGTGGTTTACATAAATTTGATGTTTTTTCCTTTCACTTAAATCTTTGTAGCCTGCATGATATTCTTATTTCATCTGAGTTTCTTTATGTGATTCAGCTAGGATATTTCTTCTAACATGGAGCAACCTTTTGGTTAACATTCCTGATCAGTTTGCACTTTTTCATGCAGAATGTAAACATTAACAAAATTATTTATCCAATACATGTTAAATTGAAAATTATAGGACAGTTTACTTATATTGTGGTTTTTTACTCTACTTCTTTTATGAATTAGCCAAATTAGTTCTAGAAC
The DNA here is from genome assembly GCA_025175895.1 of Wurfbainia villosa. Lineage (NCBI taxonomy): Eukaryota > Viridiplantae > Streptophyta > Magnoliopsida > Zingiberales > Zingiberaceae > Wurfbainia > Wurfbainia villosa. The sequence goes on along the minus strand of CM045991.1, from coordinate 19,188,399 downwards.
CTTGTGAGTCCCCACAAATGCTGTCATGTAACTTATCTTCTTGCATAACGAGGAAAATGATTCTATGAGTAAGATATGATAAATTACAAACGATTTGGATTTGTGAGTTATTTTATTTATTTTGTTGTAGAATCCTCATGTGTTGAATGCTTCCAGCTTTTTATTATGCTTTACTGAAAACTCCTAAGAGAGATAATAGTTCTGTTTTTTTTAGTTATATTCTCTCTCTCAATACACACACACAGATAATAAAAAGCTGTTTCTGTTCCTGCCTAATTACCTTTTCTTCTATGTGGAATATGAAAACCCATGTTTTATCAACAGGATATGATTGAAAATGTACTAGAGATAAAAGATACACATGTTCGAGAAGTGATGACACCACTAGTAGATGTAGTTGCAATAGATGGAAGTGCCACACTTATTGATTTTCAGAATTTATGGGAGACTCATCAATATTCAAGGTTACTTTAGTTTGCTTTGGTGTTCACTAAATGTATAAGTTAATTTCTCACATAAACTAATGGGTTTCAGAGTACCAGTCTTTGAGGAGCGTATTGATAATATTGTAGGAATTGCATATGCTATGGACATGCTTGAGTATGTTGAAAAGGTGGGTTCTAGGTAATGCCTTAGATATTTATTTTAAATTTATCATCAGATTGTGTTGATATCTTTGTTAAATAATTAGTATTTTTTTCAAGGTTGAGAAGCTAAAAGAAATCTCAGTGAGGGAGATTGCACGCATGCCAACATATTTTGTACCAGGTACTACAAACCTACGAAGTGGATTTAGGAAATCAATTAGCTTCCCTTTCATTTAAAATTTAGAATGTGAGCAAATCTTTGTGTTAATTTATACTTCTATTTTGCAACTTTTTTTTCATCATTGTGGAAAACATTTGTTCTTTCCTTTCATTCATGACCTATAATTTTCTTTTTTTGTCTTTCTACATATTATTCCAGTAGTTAATCTGTGTTTGTATAGATGGAGCACTGATACCTTACATTAATATATAGTTAGGGATGGGATTCATTGTTTGATCATTCTTATATAGTTTGTGCTTTGATACATTACCAGAACATTCTTATATAGTTAGAGATATGCTACATTGCTAGAGCATTATAATATAGTCTGGGCTCTGATACAATACTGGAACATTATTCTTTCACACTGCAGATTCAATGTCCGTTTGGAATCTTCTGAGAGAGTTTCGTATAAGGCAGGTCCATATGGCTGTAGTGCTTAATGAATATGGTGGAACTATTGGCGTACGTTGTTAAAACTCTGCTACTTTTTGTACTTGAGCATACCATGGCTTCTTTGCATAATCTTTTAGCAGTTGCTTAATAGCTGAATTTGGAAATCAAGACGGCTTGTTATATCATTGAAGAATGAAGATATATATCTACTGTTTATGTTATTTTTTGATATCTCTTCAACTATGGTTGCTCATTTATATATAATCTGAATCACCCAGATTGTAACCCTAGAAGATGTTGTTGAAGAAATTGTTGGTGAGATATTTGATGAAAATGATTCAAAGGTAAACTGTCATACATTAGTTTTGCTGATGTTTTCTTTGTTCCATTTAACTTTTAGTTCTTTACTGGTAACTGTTGCTTAGTGAACTTGAAAAAAAAAATTTGGATGATAGGTTACTTTTTTTTTGTTTTACATTTTTTATCCATAATAAAACAATGAAATCATCGTATGTTTATTTTATTGTCTATCATTTGTTCTAGTGTATGTCTAGGATAGTATTCACCTTCATTTGTTTCTGTGATAATTTTCTGTTGTTGGGTATATGTGAGTTACATGGTCCCATGCTCATGCTACTTTCACGTCGCGTACCAGTGCATACTACCACATACATTTTATTGCATGGAACATACCCTGTGACAATATACATAGTTATCATAACAGGACCCTGCAGACATTGATGACTAATTTGCATGTGCTGGCCCTTTATTTACCTTGACAATGACGGTGTGGAAGCATCTCAATCCTTGTGATCATATGTAATGTCAGTGACTTCTCCTAGAACTAATAGTTTGGGTAGGGCATTACTTGCATTACAATAGTTGAACCTCAATGCTATGGGAAATGTCATACCATGTATTGTCTATTTAGTCGATAAGGATTTTGGAGATTTTATGCATCAGATGTTTGTATTTTTGTAATATCACATAGTCTATGCTGTTGCTATAGCCTATAGTATCCTTAAGTTACTTGTGTCTAATGCAGGAGGAAATTCAGCGAAAAACTGGGTATATTGTCATGCGAGATGATGGGACATTTGATGTTGATGCTAATACATCCATTGACCAGCTCTCAGAAGAACTAAACGTTAAAATACCAGAGGTACGTATCTTCTGATGTTGTGAAGTAGATTATTTGCTTCAGCATAGTACCATTTATATGCAACTAGTTATCTTCCTCAAACGAGGAAGATTCTATTGTTGTGGAGAACTAGATTCTTTGATTCAACAGAGAACTATTTAAAATAGTTATCTTCCTCAAAGGAAGATACTAGTGAACCGATGTATAGTTTTTTCTTCAGAGGTAACCCAATACAGCATGAGGTGCAGCCGTGCAGGGGTATTGATAGTATAAACTGAGAAAATGGTTGAGCAAGTCAACGAGAGTGGCAATGATATATTTGCATTGCTATATAACTGCTCATTTAACTACTTAACTAATGCAGTGACATCTTATTGTATCATGTTATTTATGGTCTACATCTGGTGTGAAGGATTTCTTCTAATTAAAACCAGACGATCTTTGTGTATACAACAACAACAACAGCAACAACAAAGCCTTATCCCACTAGGTGGGGTCGGCTACGATCTTTGTGTATGTGATTATAAAAAATCATAATTTAATACCTGAAACGTGTCATCAATCAACAACTATAATCATTATATTTAATTTTCTGTATATCTCTGACCATGCATTTACGTTCGAGTATTTATTTAATGTTCAAGTAGTCATCTGGTGTTCTCCAATAGTTGTAATATGATGAATCCTTTAACTAACCTGTAGGTTCCTTGAGTCCTACTTAAAATAAACTTGAGAGTGTCTGAGAGACACAAGAACCCGCTGCAAGTTTTTTTTAATAATATTTTCTTAAAATCCATATCACCAAACTATATCTAATATTGAATGATCATATGTTTATTCAGAACTTTATTATTGTGGGAAAGAATAAAACATATTAAGAGAATGTTCTTGGAATCCCAAAAAAGGAGAAATAGAGAAAAATGCATTCTTCTTAAAACAGCATCAATGGTTTCCATAAGACAGGAACCAACAAGTCTTTTGTAATTGGCTTGGCGAAGAACAAATTCAACTGACAGAAACTTATCGCTGAAGATATTATGGGAGTAGGGAACACATTGATCCTAAAATGTTACCACAAAGATAAAACATACAATTAAATGAGTTTGTATGTTGTGTGGATATCAATATTAGTTTGTCTTGGTACACACAATTCATTTTGGTAAAAATTTGTCTCCGGCACAACAACTTTCTTACAGGACACTCATTTTCTCTGCTATTTCAGGGACATCAGTATGAGACAGTATCTGGCTTTGTCTGTGAATCCTTTGGATATATTCCTGAAGAAGGTGGGAAGATCATAGTGGTATTTGAGAAGGCAGGCAATAAAGTGGACACTGAAGACACTGAAACAACAGCTGATGACCATGACGAGGAAAGATTTCAATCATTTGAGCTTGAGGTACTTCTTGATACTTTAATTTCTTCAACAGAACATCTTTGCTTATTAGATTTTCCATTCTACATGTTTTCCAAAGAAGTTAAATTGTTCTTGAATTTTTGTTTAGAAAGATTTCTAAAGTTCATCATAATGTTGAATCCTCAATTGAAGTACTTTTGATACTTAATTATGTCAATAGAACAACTTTGGTCGTTAGATTTGTTCCCGTCCTACATGTTTAGAGAAATAAAATTGTTCATGAATTTCCATTTAGAAAGATTCCTAAAATTACAATACAATGTTGAATTCTCGATTGATTTTCTAGCCACTGTTATTGATATTTTCACGTGGAGTCGTCTACCATACTTCTAATTTGGCAAATTACAAGTCCACACTTCAGGTGGTGCTTTAGGATGGTATTATTAACTTAGTTTGCAAAGAAGTATATGTATAAATTGGATACAAGTCGTCTATTACATCATAGAAAAATAATGCAAAAATATAATATGGCGTAAGCTTTTGTTGAATTTAATGTTTCTGCGTGCAGGTAATTGAAGCTAATGAGAGAAAGGTTGGTAAAGTTCGATTTATACCAATCAACAATGAACAAGGAGAAGAGTTGGATAGCAAGGGCATGACTCGTGTGGTCTCCAGAAAAGTGGTTAAGCAAATCACCGAGGCTGTAGATGAACAGAACTCTGACAAAGCGATTGAGGTGAGACTGGAAGCGGAAGATGGACGCTCCCATGAGACAGTTTTATTGCAAGGTGAACTTCAACTTAAAGATTCCTATAGCAATCACACTGGTCAGAAGTTAGGTAACCACGATCAACACACTCTATGATTCATTTATTGCATCTCCGAAGCTTCCTCTTCTTAAGCAGATAAATAATAAAAGAAAAGAAGAGCTTCCATTTCATAGAGAAGAAACATAGGAAATTTTGTGATAGCTTACAGGCGCAGAGAGGTGTCAACTTCTAATTCATTGGGCGTCTTAGATGCGTGATAGTTTACAGTATCAGGCCACAAGCCTAACGTCAACGATGTCTCAAATGGCTGCAATTCAACACAATCGACAATATATTGGTAATGCAACTGAACGGATGGAGAACCGAATGGAAGCCTCAAAGGACATATAGAGTCGCCATTGAAGAAGCGCCCAGATTGTTGCGCAGCTTCAGCCAGCACCCGCAGTATCTGCCTCTTCTCCCTCATCTGTTTGATCTTCTGTAGCCGCTTGAACCTCTGTTGCAGCAGTGCAATGGACGAGCAGAGCACCAGAGCGTTAGTATTTTGCTTACCCATTTTAACAATAACTGATTCAACAATAGGTTGCGGTCTCGTATTTGTAGGCAACAGAAATTGTCTTCTTCCTCTCACCTATTACATGTTTCATTTGCATTTGGCATTGGAGGTGCATAGTCCAAGAAGTTGGGTCTGGTTGATTTTTGACACGCCAAGTAAAGTTGGGGGGTAAGTCCAAGGCCTAATGGATTTAGCATTTGGAATGTTTTTTTTCTAGGAGAATGACAAATAGTAATTTGACCATGCTTTGCCTATCTCATTCCCCGAGATAGGTGTACCTTTTTGGGTTAGTGCTTGTAAGCATGCATTTGCACTCGAATGGTTTAGATGTTTCAGGTGGTGCTCATATCACACCGGAGGAGGATGAAATCATGCCATTGTTTTATACGTGGAAGTTTCACGGCTTTTGGGAAGGTAAGTGGGAATGATTATGGGGGTCTGGTGATGTCGTATGGAGAAGAGAGGATTTAGGCTGCTGCTTTTCTAAATCCACGCTCGTCTTTTCGTCCACTTCATTTTGTCTTGGTGTGATTGGAAGCGAATGGCATGCTCCATCTGCTAAGCTTCCCTGTCCTAGTGCACTGTGAAAACCCAAAGGAGGCGTGCTTTCTTTCTCTTGTTATCTAATCATGCACCCATTCCATTCTCTTCCATTCCCCTTTCGCTAATTTCAAGGCTTCTGGGGGAGGTGGAGCCTAGTTTAGTTCAGTAGCTGACAACATAACATATTGGCTGTTAATAATAATCTATATACCCCGGGTACTTGTAGTTGCTGCTTTATAGGAGGGCCGTGTAGCAGCTCAACTATGACCCATACAGCGAAACGCCTGTTCCTGTAAAACAATTCATCTTAGGAAGACAAAAATATTTGGCTGGAAGAGGCACTAGCACATACCCATGTAATAGTTTAGGAGTTCTTAATATGCACAACGTATTACACGGTACAAATGGAATCCAACAATTATCTCGTATCAGCCGGGGGCTTGAAGCTTTTGCTATCTAAGATCAGCCCAATTAGTAGCAGTGTCGGTCTCAATGAGAAAGCCTGATTGTATTTTTGCCCGCAGCCCCTGTATATTCTGTAATTTAATTTGAGATCGACAATGTAACAGTTTGATTCATTAAGCTCCCTTGAGGCAAAAGTAACGAATCACACATCATGTGGAATATCATTCATTATACACGTTCGCATCATCCTCACTTTAAGGGGCAACGCAGTGCGATCTACTCCAGCAAGCGCCTGCGCCTGCACCAAGCAATGGCGATCACATAGAGCAACAAACTGCCAATGGTTCCGCCTCCTAAGGTCCACAGAAACTCGGTCATTCCCGACTTTTTCTTGTCGAACAGATCGACCTGAATGTTCATGCCGAACACGCCGACCATGGCTATAAATACACTCACAATTAAGGTTGCAGTAGTCAGCATGACACCCATTTGTAACAGATGGTTCTGCTTGTCATCTAACATTATGTTGATGTAGTCCTCTGTGTCGTCCACATACTCCCGCAGCTTCATCGGTACAAGAGAGATGTTAGGAAGATCCCATAACCCGAAATAAGCTTTTATGGACGTAGAAGACGAGTTGCATACCGTGGATAAATTGTTCAGTGTGCTATCGATCTGAATAAAGTACGCTTCCAAAAGCATTTCAAGTTCTTGCACATCAAGATGCTTGCTGCTGCTTCTTGTACTGTAAGTATGAGTTGCTTGGTTATCACCATTGATTGCAAGGGCTTCAGGCACGCGATAATAACAGCAAATATTCTTAGAGTCACCCTGCTGATTAGTTTCAGTGTCATCGTCCTCGGACAAAAATTCAGCACATGCCCTACAAATTCAACAAATTTAAGTAAATTGTTCGAGGAAAGACCAAACAATCACGGTCATGACTCATGAGAAGGCATACCTGTCGTCATCTATGCCATTGCCATGACCATATAAAGAAGAATGTGAAGATCCATCAGAGGCATCTTGCTGCATCAGTTTTTTTGTCAAATACATCTCAGCCATATCTTCGTCATCATCCAATAGGTGTTCCAGTTCATCTCTAACCTATCATCCTAACATGCATCAATATGTGTATTTTTTACCACAAGAACCGAGCTATGACAAAACACCATGATGAACATATTTGTGGTAGTACATCGTATTTCAGTTCATTTAGTGAATTGTTATGAATCTACATTCTCAGTGGTCATGAGGATCCACAAGGGCACATGTTAGCAACATGAATCAATATGTACATTACGTTGTACCAGTTCACAAGTTATTTATCTTGTATGACCCCCAAGGGGCACAGTTGCCTGAACTACAATTTCCTCATTTTACTCACTATAAATACACAAGCAGAAGTTAAATTTAAGACAATTTGACAGTTTCTTTTAACTAACTCGCAGTCAATCCACAAGATGAGCAAGTGGTTATAGCTCCAGAATGCCCCAAAAGGCAAAGTCGTTTAATTAGGCACTACAAATTGTGTTTTTAAGTAAGATATAACTAACATAGCAATTCATTGCGGCAAGATATATTGCATATTTTCTCGTTGCTGTACATGAGATAACAAAAGCAAACCTTCTGAACACGTCCACTTATGTCAACCAATCGACTTTTGATCTGACGAACGTGTTCCAAATTAAGTGAACTAATCTTTGATGTCAGCTTATCCAAGGCTGGATGGGCTTCTTTCTCCAATTTTGCTGCCTGAAAAAAGGACAAACTCAAATTTCCAAGGAGTCAAAATCATTTGCAGTGATAAAAGAAGCAATACATCGACCAGAAAAGCATGTCAAAGTTTCATGGACTTGAATATTTTTAATCAGAATGATATTAAATACAACATTGTTGGGTTGGAGCTTCAATGAGATCTCTGGCATTTTATCTATTAAAGAAGAGAACATTTCTCATAACAAGACATGATCAACTATACCTTTCATGACACCATGACTCTTACAAAAAATTAAGAAGGGGAAAAATCTCAGATATCTCAGGAGATAGAATACCAGCAAGTACTTTCAAAAGAGATATCGAGTAATTAAATACCAATTGAATAGGCTACTGAGATTTGGATCAAAAGAGTTTCATAAAGAAAGAAACGATTTTGACCTCACTCTCAAGGCTTCTGCAAGCAGCCTCTAAACATGCTTCTAGTGCAACAAACTCAAATGGGAGATCCCTTGGACCAGGACTCAAAACTACTTCTCCCTTTGCTTTCTTGTCGGCATCTTGATTAGAAGTGAGATTTCCAGGACAGTTGAAATCATCAGGAACTTGATGTTGGCTTTCGTTCTCCGAGTTTGGCCGCTCCATAATGTACGTATTAGTCAAATCTGCACTGCTTCCAATTCCACCGTCCTATGATATATTCAAAGTTACTACGGTTCAAGATAGCATCATTAGCAAACACTGCAGAACGAGCAATAAATGCTGAATAATATCAGACAAAGCTTTGGCAGAGCAGGAGGATTGCGTCAATCGCGTAACCCTAGCAGTGCGGAAATCCAATGCAAGGATGAGAAAGACAGATAAGAGGCGGAAACCTGGTCGCGGTCGTGCTGGTGACTGGAGAACCGACGCTGGAGTTCGTTGATGAAGGGCACCACCGCAGGGTCGAGGTAGTTAAGGAGGAGCACCTCGGTGGCGGTGACGATGGCCTTGATGTGCTCGAGGTTGACGACGACGGCGCGCTCGCGGCCGAGCAAAGTGGAAGGGCACGAGAGTTGCGGGTCGAGCAGGCGGAGGTCTCGTCCCGGAAGCCCCGTCCGCCGCATAATGGCTTGCTTCCCGGCCTCCACCACCCGCGCCTCCCCCGCCGCATCAACCGCCAGCCACGCCCGCGGCCCCGCCCCCTTCTTTCTTGCTGAGATCGCCAGGATTCGCGCTCCTCCGGAAGCCATGGGATCCGGTTCGCTGGCAACCGGAGACGGCCGCAGGGCTTTCCTCATCTTCTCACCGCCACAGTGCGAAGCGAACGCCGAAGGCGAGCAGCGGTCATATTAAAGACGCCGGAGTCTCTCCATTTAAGCAAGAAAGGATCCCGTCCAAGCGCCTCCGTATCGAGGCCTACGGAAGCAGTGGGACCGACGCCATCATCAAAATTAGTGGACAAGATATACACGAGTTGCAACGTTCAAAATGTTGAAAACCTTGTAGGTAATCCCAAGTGAGGGTGGTAAACTGGCGCCTTCACAAGATCGGGTTTCGTAAGGCAGGCACATACGCATTATTCGTTTGGTGGGTTCGTTCTAAATTTATGATCCGGATCCGACAAGTTAATGGATATAATTTATTTGGCTTATTTTAGACGGAGATAAATATTAAATTTTGTCGTGTTCCGCATCATGATAAATTATTTTTAGTATGTGAAGGAAACATCATCATAAATGGGAGGGCCCAAAGGTCATGAAGAATTGAAATTGATTCGATGCGCGTTCCATTATTTCATGACAAGTATTTAAATTGCCAAGAAAAGTTTGCGTAAATATTTTTTAAAATATATAATAAAAATGTTTTAACTTTTGTTGTTTAATTGCGGTGTTTTCACTTTTGGTACTCCTTTTCTTTTTTTATTTGAATATCTATTTTTTATTAATCATTTTACACTTCTTTTATATATATATATATATATATATAATATGGAACTCCCTTAATAATTAAAAAGGAAAATATACGAGCATGAGCTATCTCCTTTAAGTGTCCTAACAAATCTATTTTGATTTAGAGAAAAATCTATAAATATAATTAGGACGGGACTCTTGATTATCTATATAAATACTCTACCACTCCACTCTAGTCCGGGGCTAGCTTTACACTTTTTTTTATATTTTTTAATTGACATCAGATATTCAGATTTTAGATCCGACTAATATATCCTGAGAGTAAACAGTTCGATCCCACGGAATTTTCAATCGGATATCTAGATAAATCGAAAAACGTTCACGGTTCAACACCCATAGATTATCATTTATTTTGAAGAAATTTTTTTTACGGATGTATCGAATTTGAAGATTGATTCTTAATATTTAATTTTACACTGTTTATATTTTACTATAGTATCATAATCCGAGATCTCTTCTTTCATCTGTAAAAAATTGAAATCGTCAATCTAGTGACTTCCACCGATTTATTCCATGACCATTGCAAGGGAGATAAATCACGGAGGGACCATGAATCTTGATATGATGATAAAAATATATGAAAATCATCTGAATTTAGAATTGAATTTTAGACCTCTTTCAAAATCAATTCATCTCACTTCTATAAAAATATAAAAATCTTACCTCGATCACGGTCTCATTTCCAGAACTAATCTCTTCTTTCATATTTGTATCCATGGTTGTTGTTTATAATAATTTAATTTATTAGTAAATATTATAGTGTCTGTCATTTACTCAGGCGACGCCATTCTTCTCGCACGCCGCCGCCTCTCGATCCTCGATCCTCGCTACCGCCACCGCGCCACGCTCTGGCTCCACACCACGTCGGGCGGCCGGGGAGCAGCGACGCAGAGAGGCGCCTTCACTTAACGCTTCAGCCTCCTCGCCGGACACATCGACGACATCTCCTGGCGGTTACTGCTCATGATGCCTCAATGCCCTTTCTAGATAATCACGAAAGGAATCCAGTTCTGCGGAGTACAGAGCCAAGTAGCCAACTAAAGCTCTTTCGTAACAGAGTACATGCATTCGTAATCATCAGGAATCAATACGCGAAATATTATCAAAGGACGTAGTCCTGCGAGGTTTTTTGGTTTAACAGCATCAGACTTGCCTGCAATGCATGGACTTGTCTCGGTCAAATTTCAAGTTGCTGAAACAGAGCAAGTCCAGAGTTCTGCTCGTTGACTCTCTTTTATTATTATTTTATCTGTTGATCTGCTCGGATAATTTGCAGTTATTCATTTTAACTTTTCTGCTTATACTTTGATATTTCAATGATTGACCTGCTCAAGTCCATAAATGGAATAGTAGATATTATTTTCCGTCTTTAAATATGCTTTGAATTAATTGACAAATGATCAATAGCTTTGTTAGGAGAATAATTAAATATGCATGATAGGTTTTAGATTTGATGCCGCCAGCAACTGTATTATCCTCCACAAAAACAGACGGAGAAAAAAATAGAGTAAAAGAGAGCATATCCATTGCAGATTCTCCCATAATTAAATCCATCAGCCGGCGGATTTCACAATACAATCTTTTTTTTCTCTTCCCTTATATAGATTCCAAGGCGATCTTGCTTACGAATCGATTAATTGAATCGATCATGCATAAAACAGTAGTGCTCGTCACCGGCAGCGGAAAGGGCGGAATTGGATACGAGTATTGTAAGGCTTTCGCCGCCCTCGGCTGTCATGTGTTCGCCTCCGACATCCCCAGCAGTCTGCCGGACCTTGCTGGTTTGCCGGTCGGCTCTGTCGAGCCGCTCGAGCTGGATGTCACCTCCGACGCCAGCGTCGCTGCCGCCACGTCCCGCGTCCTCTCCGCCTGCGGCCGAATCGACGTCCTCGTCAACAACGCTGGCATCGGAGCCACGGGGCCGCTGGTGGAGCTCAGCCTCGAGTCGGTCCGGCGTGCGTGGGAGGTGAACACGCTGGGTCAGCTCCGGGTGACGCAGGCGGTGGCACCCAGCATGGTGGCGCGGAAGAGCGGGCGGATCGTGAACGTGGGGAGCGTGGTGGCGGCCGCCGCCACGCCGTGGGCGGGGGCGTATTGCGCGTCCAAAGCGGCGGTCCACGCTATGACGGACACACTCCGGATGGAGCTCCGCCCCTTCGGGGTGCACGTGATCAAGGTGGTGCCCGGGGCGGTGCGGTCGGGGCTGGGCCGGGCAAACGCGGAGCGTCTGGCAGAGGAGCGCGCGCGGTGGCGGATCTACGAGGGGTTCCAGGAGGCGATCGCGGAGAGAGCCGCCGCGTCGCAGGGGGAGGCTGCCACCGACACGGCCGTGTTCGCGCGGCACGTGGTGGCTCAGGTGCTGCGGCCGCGGCCTCCGAGGGAGATCGTCTTTGGCCACATGGCGGGCCTGTTCACGGTGCTCGCCTACTCGCCGCTGTGGCTCCGCGACTGGTACCTCGCCAAACGATTCGGGTTGAACAAGAAACTGTATTAGCATTCATCTGTCGGAATAACAAAAATAATCAAATGTTATCCCATAATCGATTTTTATTTTACTTTTGAAATCATTTAAAAAAATTAATAAAAATATCTCTTCTATTATTTCTTCATCATTCATTAATATATTTTATATTCATCTTTAATATATCTAATAGTTTTTATCTACTTTTTTTTTAATTTCTTTCTTAACTATTGTATTTTTTTTAATTTTTTTTCTTCTTGTAAATATATAAATTTTTTTATAGATGGTTCATTTTTTTTCGTATTTTTTTTATTCCATAATCAAAATTTTTTATTTGGTGGTGTATATTCTTTACTCTATTTTTACTATTATTTTTAATTTTAATATTTCATTTAATTTTGTACTCCTTTCCTTTTATCACTATTCATTTGTGTGTATATCATAATTAACACGGCATTGAATTCCTGTCACAAATAAAACTTTGGCGTTTAAAGACATAATGTGAAGAAGTCAACCACAAGTAGCACTCTAACCCACAAGAAGACAAGAGTCCTGAGGCCAAGAAGGTAATTAAGTGTTTGCTGTATCTGCATCTTTTGGATCACTCGGGAAAGAGAAATTTTGAAGTAATCTGTAATTTGTTTAATCGGTTTAACAATCATATATCTACTGCTCTGGTTTGTGCTCCAGTTGCATAACCTACAAATTAAAATAATCATATGATTCGTCTCAAATGCATGGGAGACGAAGCTTGCAGAGCAGAGCATGAGCATGAGCCTGAGCCTGCTGTTTGAGTGATGACTTCTTCACCCGTAGACATCAGCAGCAGCTGGAATAGTACTGTAACATTAAAGATAGTGATGCAAGAATGCATGGTCCAGTACTCCAGACCTGCTACCAAGGCCCAGGGTCGTGTTCACAGGAGTAACTGCTGTCATCTCGCGCAACTTAATAATAAAATCTTCTCATGTATCAGGTCTTTTAACACGTTGACAGGTGAAACTGGAAGACGATGAAAGGATCAATTACTTCAAAGGCTCAATACTCACAACATGCATGAAAAGTGACTTTCTGTGAGCTTCCGTGGGGTCTCTTCCTGACACTACACCAACTACAGAATCAATTTTTGGTCGTCACTGTGCATGTCATGCGATCAAAGGCACAGAGAAAATAACTGAAACATGGTAAAAAAAAAAGGAATGAGGTAAATATAACAGTCACTCTCCATGATGCTCAAGTTTACAATCTTCTGACTGTAATTCTCTTCGAACAAACAAGATATAAACCTAGTTTCAGTTCTGAAAAATACACTTGTGGCACCATGACATCACGGAGAGGAATACTAGTATAGTTTTCCACCTCTGGCAATAAATTCTCTAAACTTGGCAGACTGTTAATGTAACTCGCCATTGTCACGGGTTCTCTCATCGGCGCATATGCTCTTCTTCAGGGATTCACAGTAGGAAGCACAACTATGTTTATTCCCTTTGTGAGCATCAAATTTTGCTTGCAAAAGAATGAACCATTCGAGAGGCTGACACTGAGACTATCTGCACCTCCACAATGAGGAAGTTTTACTCGAATCTCTTTAGAAAGTGATGGGAATGTGCACACCCTTCTCGACGAGCTAATATCGACAATACGAAATTTCCATGGGTACTTCAGTCGATTTGCTCACCGACCAGATCAAGACCCACCAGTAGGAATGAAATCCCCTGGAAGAGAAGGAAGTAGAAATGGATACCCTGGGCCGACAGCAAGCTTCGAGCTGAAGCAGTTAAGAGAAGGAAGGCTAGCGCTAGCTCCTTTTGGTAAATCCTGTTATGCTTCTTGGACTTCTTTTTTGGTCCGGGATGAGGATTTGCGATGGTCTCGAGGTTAGGCACAGAGGAGCCTCGAGGTTGCTCAGGCACCTTTGTCATAGACTCGAGATCGCTCTCTGAAGATCGGCCAGACTTCTTGGTGACGACCCACTCATAAGCACTGCCAAGCTGGAACAGACCGGAGATCATCGCGTTGAACTTCGTCACAGACATGGTGTTCTCAAAGAGAAGATAGGGGACAATAAAAGGGAAGGATCTCGGAGCCGGTAGGATGTTCAGGACTGACATTGTTGCAGGAACATAGCAGACGACCCATGCTGGGAGTTCGGCTTCGGGAACAAACATTGTCAGGGGGAGGATGATGCAGAACAGAGTGAAGGAATAGAATGGCAATATGAGCTTCCGAAGGAGGAAGAACAGAAATATCAAGTTGGATTTCTTCCACAATCCAATCTGCAATTAAAATTCATAAAAGATCAGCATATTTGGCTAAAAAATTCCACAAAGTTCCGGGATCAAGAGCAATTGGCTTGCACTTCTGAATTTTCAATAAAAGCGGATGCATTGCAGCAAATTAAATTCAATCGGTAAAGAAGCTAGATTCCAAAGCCAAGCATTAGCTGACATGCAAGTATCTGAATCTTGCCGTCAAAGGGTCAAATACCAGTAGTGACTACTTTATAACTTCGAGCTTTCAGTTTGCCATATTGATTCCTTTTAAAATAAAAAATAAAAATTCATCATCCAGTTTGTGCTATATTGTTCCAACATATGAACGTACCTCCGATCTGATAATATTAGGCAAGCATAGCCTAAATAAATGCATAGGACCCGAATGCCAACGATGCTGTTGCTTTCTGTAAGCCTCATATGATTCTGGCAACTCACATTGGCACTGAACAAGGAATTTAAGTATGGGAACGTTAAACTTAAAGATCGTTGAAAGAAATCTGTAAATTTAGGAAATAGCTGCAAAACCAGTAAACATCATCATCATACCTCCACATCATTAAGGAAGATAAACTTCCAACCTTTGATATGAGCACGAACTGCAATGTCCATGTCCTCAACCGTGGTCCTCTCCAGCCATCCACCTGCATCTTCCAATGCCTTGATCCTCCAAACTCCGGCCGTGCCATTAAACCCGAAGAAGTTGATGAATGCCCCGTTTACCTGTTGCTCCACTTCAAAGTGGAAGCACATGTTGATGTTTTGTAACCGCGTGAGTAAATTCTCGTCTTTGTTAACGAAAGACCATCTAGCCTGAACTAATCCCAAATCCTCATTGTTCTGGATTCCCAGCGGAATATACATCAGTTTCAATAAGCCTTGGGCGTTGCATCAGTAAAGCTGAAGGAATGTAAAATTGGAAACGCACCGTGAAATGAGGCACAGTCTGCTTTAGGAAGTCAGGCATGGGTTGGAAGTCGGCATCGAAAATGGCAACGAACTCAAAGTCCTTGACATAGCTACAATTCATGGCTGACTTGAGGTTACCTGCCTTGTAACCCACCCTTACCTCCCTGTGCAGATACACGATCGGAGCTCCATTCTGCTGCCACTTCTCCACTTCCTCCTTGATCAATGCTTGCGTCGTGGGATCATCGGAGTCATCCAACACTTGGACCATAATGTTGGGCCTCGGCCACTCTAAATTGCACACTGCAGCTATAGATTGCTGATACACCTGCAAAATCTCAAACAAAATGGCAACGTTTAGCTTGGGTTGAAACTCTAATGGAACCCAAATTGCCAAGACCGAATATTTTTGTGAAAACTTACTTCTTTTTCATTGCACATTGGTATCTGGACTAGCACCATGGGGTAGTCCTCGCCCCCGGATTCGACATTGTCGGAGGAGGCACCGATGGGGCGCTTGGGGATAGGCTTGATCCCTTTGAGGCGGATCAAGAAGCAGCCGACGCAGAGGATGAGGCGATCGGCGCTCTGGATGAGGAAGAGGATGACGCAGACGTTGGCGAGGAATTGGAGCGCTGGAGCGATGTACTCCACCCGGAAGCTGACCCATCCGGTGTAGAGCAACTCCAGGAGCGCCCGGACCGTAAAGGAGGTCGGAAGCACCATCCGAGGCATCTGCGAAGCGGTAGCGTTCAAATGCCAGCCTTTGAAGTAGGCGGCGACCTCGAAGCCCAGCAAGAGGACGGACATCCAGAGGATGATCTTGATGATGGAGTAGAACCTGGAGCGTAGTAGGGGGCTCTCCTCCACCGGAGAGGACGAAGCGGCGATGGCAGCGGCGTCCGAGTCCGTCCGCCCGGACGCCACGCGGCGGCGGACGGCAGACGCGAGGCCGACGGCGCCGGAGGCGAGGGAGGTGAGGCACCCCGCGGCGCGGTGCGCTTTGAGGAGGAGGACCCACGTGATCTGCTTCGCGTTCTTCTTCCGCGAAGCCCGTTCCCCGCCAGCGTCGTACTCATCGTCGTCGGGGGAAGATATCTCCGCTATGGACCAGTTGGGATTCTCCATCTTGACGACCACCGGCGTCCCCCGGTGGATCTCCTTGTCCCACCACCCAAACGATGGTGCCATTGCCTCGGCCGTCTACCGCAGGCGACCGAGATCGCGCCTTTTCTATATTATCAGGCGTCAGGAACGTATTTCCACTACGTATCCGAAATATCAGCGCGAGGACACAGCGGCGAAGACAATGCGGCTTCCTCCGGCGAGAGAAACACAAGAAAGGGCGGCTTTTTACCTCAGAATCAGAAAGAGGAAGAAGGCCACCCAAAATGGTGCACCTTCCTCTCAAAGCCGCATCGCGCTGGCCTCGCAGCTTTTTCTCTCCGCCGGCCACAGCTCGTTCTGGCGAACTCGCCGCTCTCCTTCCCTGCAATAAGAAGGGGTCGGGAACGACAGAGCCCACCAGAAGAGGAAAAGTGAAAAGAGGGGGAAAAAGCAACAAATCGATAGAGAGGGTAATAGAATAGGCAAAGATCAAAATGGAAGGATTTTTACAGTTTCATCATGATTACTGAGATAAATTTATCGCCATGAGAAGAAGGAAAACAATGGCGAGGAAGAAGAGACGCTTCCAGCTGGAAGAAGGAGATGCGGAAACGACATCGGCGCAATTATGCAACATTTTAATAACCAAAAACAAACAAAAAAAAAACTCGTTTTCTGTTATTATGTATTTTTTTTTTTACCAAAAATGCAGTCATCCTAACGATATCTATCAAAAATCCACTTACTTCTACAATTCTTTTTCAAAAAAAAAAAAAAAACTAAATCTAATTATTTTCACAATGCCTTCGATTCCTAGAGCACGCTAAATTATTCATTTTAAAGGGGAGAGAAAAAAAAATCTAAATTTTAATTTATACTATAAAAACTAATATAAAATGTGGTATAAACTGAATAATTAATAAACAATTGTGCATCAATACCAAGGCAGAAAAAATAAAATAAAATTCTATATCTGAACATTTCAATTGTTTAATCTTTTGGCTTTTTTTTTACCTTGGGAAGAAATCCATATAATAGAAAAGAAATAAAAAAAAAAACTGACAATCTCCGCACAAGTTGGTAAACGAGGCACAAGCTCAAGAAGCATTTTTGTTCTGTTTTTAGCTTGATTTATTGTTCTTATTCAATAATGAAAAGTTTATGAGCACCGACAAGTAAATTTGATTCGGTACTAATCATAATAAACTTGCCACTAATTGTTAATTAGGACGCTATTAACTGTATGTGCTGCCCGCACGCATTAACAAAGGTGTCTCCGATCATCCTCTGTTTCACATGACAACATTCAATCCAACGCTGTCACTGCTACTGCTACTCCTCCTTTATGAATGTCGAGGCAAAAGGAAGTTGTTAATATTAATTAATATTTGCACAGAATTTACGTGAGAGAGGTAGAAATTCAAATGGATGTAATTTTGTGGTCCAAATGCATCGATTGCATCAACCAAACAATATGCCCGTCATGGGGATCGGATGCGAGACGAGTCATCGATTGCTTCCACGTGTTCCTTTTCCGCAGCGGAGTCCGTTCGCCGGTGAACATTCGCCACGCGTCCCCATTTGAGTACCGAATCCCGCCTTTCTCGTGCCTCTTCGCGCTCACTGTTCGATCGTTTCCGCTGTGCGTGTTTCGCTTTCTCCGACGAGGGCCTTCGCCGTCGATCTCGAATCTCGCTTCCCGACGCGGGGTTTGCTCGCTTCGCTCAGGTATTTCGTATTGCGATCCCAACTTTTTACAGTGGGAAATGCCCTATTTTTTTTGGAGCCGTTTAAGTCTTTAAGGGTTTCCATTCGTTTCGGGAAGAAAGATCCCTCCTTGTCAGTTTCTCATTAGCGCTCTTGTCTAACCATTACCGAACTCGGGCAAGTTTCCGAGATGCCTATAATTAGAGAGCTTGATAGGGTGGTGGATTGTTCCTTTTCCTTGTTTTCTTGGACATAAGTTTTTTGCTTTGCTTTTGGCGTCCGTGAATGTGAATTCTGCAATACGATTTTTGCCCGTGACGGTGAGTAAGAATAGCATTTTTGTTACTGAGAGGTTGGAATTTTTGCAGGTGCCATTCTAGGAAGTAGTGAATGTTTAATAGGTGAAGATGCATTCTGATACAAGGAAGTGATGAAGCTTTCTGTTCTTTTGACATCTAAGGGGTATTAACATTAATTGGCTTTTGCGCTCCGCTATTCTCTCTCTATTCCGTCTTCAGTAAGCGGCCAGAATGTCTACTTTGGGCCGAAGCTCGCGGAGGAGCACGGGCGGCATCTGGATTCTTACAGTCTGGAGAGATTTGTTTCTTGGTTAAATTGGATCTCGAAAGCTTGGCAATGAACGGAAGAGGAGATCCTATCAGCTGGGGGATTGGATGCAGTTGTGTTCATCACGGCCATTGTTTTCTGGTGAAAGTATTGATGTACAACTCTTGGATTAAATTCTCTATGTACGATCTGTAGTCATATTTGTCGTGAAATTATTGGAGGCTGATGTTTTGTTATCAATGAGAGGACTCAAAACTTGTTGCCTCCAGAGCTAAAAATTTTTGTTTGAGCAATTTGTTTGCAGGCTTTGGGTACGTTGTCTTGCTCTCCAGATCATATCAATTTCAGCTTGTATTCTTCTCTATTTTGTAAGATGTTAATTTTATCGAGTTGATTTTCCAATATCAACTTTCTTTCAAAGTAGAAGGTCATTATGCAATTCTATACTGACTCTTGAGACGTTCGATATGCAGGAATACAAAGCCATTTCTAAATTGAGGCAGTTTCATATTACTCGGTCACTTCCCAATCTTAATTAGCCAATTTACTGTGCTCGTTTGTGGAATTCCAATTTCAACTGAAGAGCCACTGAGTGATGCTGTCGGGAATTTTTTTTCACAAGGTATCATGGCCCGAGTTACCTTCCATATCAAATAATTTATCGGGTTGGAAAGTCCAAAAAATTATGGTATGCAATCTTATCGCATCTACTGCTTTTGATGGGCTCAAGGTATTGTTCTCCCCTAGTCATATATATGAATATTCCAAACTCAATATGGATGGAAGGACACTTAATAGTCACCATGCTTGCCAGAACTTTGTTTTTTTTTACTTCTGGTCGCAATAGTGAACTTAAAACAGAAACTACTATAGATTCTTTGACTGTCTTTAAATGTAAAAATAGAAGTTTATTCTCACTTTGTTTGTCTCTTGCATAGTAGACTTAGTTCTATGGTTGGTTTCTTTGTCATTTTCACTCTCTTAAAATCGATAACATCTTGTATGGTTGTAGTTTACAGTCAAAACATCTGGGTTAATGTCTTCATCCCTTTATGCGTGCATGTGTAGATGCTGCTCCCTATATTTCTTCAATATTTCTTTAATGGTCTTCTTTGCTAATTAAAAACTTACATTTCACTAACATTTTTTTTCTTCCAGAGCAGTGCAGAAAAAGTTTATAGGAAGTTGGTGCACTTCAACCCTTGTGCTCATGATAAGAGATTTCGACTTAAAATCTCCAGGTGTGGTCTTCGCGGAGGAACATCAAGTTCTTTCCTGTAGTTTCGCAGTCAATGTGAGAGTAACAAGAAAGTGATCCTTGTTCACATCGACTAAGTAAAAAAAAAAGGTGATATGCAATTGGGAAGCACAACCCATTGCTGCTTCACTTTGCAATTATTGTTTGAGGTGCCATTGAACCCTGGTTTCTTCTGCCATGCGGTATTGTATACTTTGAAATGATTCCAAATCATTGTCTCCTTTGTGTAACATAGTAATGACATTATTATAGGCAAGAAAATTTATGAAATTATTTATGGAATAAAAAGTGCATTATAGGCTATATCCTCTAAGTACTGGTCCTAGATCCAAACTACTGGCAATAGTTAAATCTAGTCCATCCGTCATGCGAAATTATTTAAATCAACTATATGTTGTTGGTTTACTTTCTCCTTGGATATGTTGTGTATTACACAAGGCAAGTATCATGCTTTATTATTTTAAATTGTTTGTCTGAGAAGGCAGTACCTCAGAAAGTATAAATTAGGGAAAGATCTATACTTTTCATATTAGATTCGCAAAATTCTAAAACAACAGATCCACAAGTGGTGTTTATGCCTGAGGAGACTCTGTTTTACAATATAACTATTGTTTTATTTCTTTCACATCTGAAATTCTTTGAAGGAAAGATTGGATCAAGCACCTTTAGTTGGTTATGCACATGCCGGAACAGATTTTGTTCCAGTTGAGATATTCATTGACCGCAAAATATTGTATAATTTTTTCTAATTACTGTTCATAGAATTTAAACAACATATGACGTCAAAGAAAGTGATATTATTCTCTAGTTTTCAGCTTTTGAATACTATATTTTATATCCAGAAACAAAGGTATGTTTAGATTGATCCTCCAATTAGCAGATCATGAATGTTTACATTGGGAGACAGAAATGGTGGAAGAATGTGAACAAATTTTCCTTTTTTTTAAAAAAATTACTGTTGGTTATAAAAAAAAGGGAGTCTTAGTGTGACTGTAAATTTGTGGAAACTTCATGCACTGGACTATGTTGGTTATAAAAGTTTAATCAACATATGACTTCAGGCAAAGCAAAATTATTGTCGTTTTTCAGCTTTTGAGTATTATATTTTATATTCAGAAACAAGTGTAATTGTTAAATTGTACCTTTCTATTGGTAGATCATGAATGTTTACAGTGTAAGATACGAAATTGGCAGGACAATGTGGCCTGTTCACAAAACAACAATTTTTCCGCTAGTAATGGCACAAATAATTGATCTTGGTGTCTTTGGCCTCAAGGAATCGACTGTTGCTTCAGGGTTCATGATTCCCCTTGTGATCTCAACCCTGCTGTTTAACGAGTACTGCAGGCAGCAGTTTCAGCCAGTGTTCACTAATCTCCTAGCACAGGTTTGTATTTGTATTATATATATTTTGCATCCTTTTAGTAGATCATTGCAAGGAGAATCTTAGCGCATGGTAAAATTATTACGGTGTAATATAAAAGTCAAGAATTAGAGTCATGAAAATAACTTTTTATAAAATAAAATAAGATTGTGTACAATAATATCCTGCATTGACAAAAATATCGTGCACCGATCTACCTTTCATGCCTTTAGCAGATGATTAACTCAAATGCCAAATGATATCGTTGACCTATTTGATGACTGTTTCCAATGATTTTTCCTGCTCACAGGGCTTATCGAGATGGATAGGAAGACGAAGAAACTGAAAGAATGGAACAAATTCACGAGCAAATGTTTTCTGCCTGCTGCTAGCTCCCGGCAGAAAGCCCAAACAGTTGTTAGCTGGACAGTGAAGGTGAAGGTCCGAATGCCGTCAATAAAACAGACCCGTCGAATGGTGATTAACAGGAGGACTTCAATCATCCAACACTAACCCGCCTTCCAATCTATAGACTCCAACAAGCTGTTGTGGCTGTCAACATGCCCTTCTCACTGCAGAACAGGAGTCTGGCAAAGAAATGGGCAATAGCTTCTTGATTGTCTAGCTATACTGGTTAGTATCACAAGATTATATCGATCATTTAATTTTCTTTAGTCCACACCTATTCTTGAGTGTGGATATAGATTACGGAGGAATACCCGGAAATGCATAAATGAATTTCGTAGTGCCATTTCCTTTCATTACAACAACTAGCAAACCTGTAGATCAGTTGCCATTGTAGAGTATAAGGTCTAGTTACTAGGATGGAAAATTGGGCATCCCACGGAGATGACGTGGTGATTAAGGCACGACAGTACTTGTAGAAATGACATAAATCGATTCTAGAAGAGGTCTAAAATTTTTTCTTAGATTCAGATGATCTCCGCGTGTTTTGACCACCACGTCAAGGCTCATAGGACTCTCCGTGATTTATTTTTCTTATAATGATTGTGGGACAGACCGATGAAGACTGTCAGGTTGTTGACAATTCCGACCTTTGCAGTAGGATGGAAAATTGGGCAAATGGATGAATTTTAAAATTAGGTTTGCGAGACAGCATACCATGCTTAGCCGCTAGCTAGGCCTATGTTGTGCTCAGCACGCACAACCTGTTATTCTGCTACTTAGGAAGAGGCTTAGAAATTAAGTGTGTGCTCCCTTTAAGAGAGCATTCAGAAGCTTTTTCTTTTTAGAAGTTCTATATAAATGATGGGAGTTTGTCCTAGAAGACCGAAGTATGTCATAAGAAAACAATGTCTCGGTGTTTTGCTCGAGTACAAGGTATTTATCCTTAAAGTCTCTTGACGCAAAGAAGAGTCTAAATCAGGAATTGATTCAATTAGGGAGAAATATAGTCAAGGTCGTTTTCCTCGAGTGCTCTGTAGTTTTTAGTGCCAGAAGTTCTAGTATTATATTTACTATAGAGGCTTATCTTATTGGATCATTTAAAAGATGAATTAATAGATATTATAAGTGATACATCAGAGGCATTATAGACTACATAGTAGAAATAAAATTTCCAAAACAGATTATATCCATGGATAATGTTGTGTTTATCTTATTTATTTATTTTTCTTGTGTATATAGTGGTAACCGATCACATAGTGCACTTATTATTTAACAGTGTACTTGAATTGTTGGGTAAAAGAATCGAAAGCAAAATCAATCATTATCTATTCAGTGTCTCTGTTTAACAGGAAATCTTCGTTCCATCATTGGCGTCGAGTGGTATAATTGTTTTAGTACGGTAGCACCATATGAAACTTTACCATCACCTAGGCCTCCTGGGAGGATAACAAATGAAACATAGAAATAAGAAAAAGCATTTCTTGTATCTTATTTTACAAATCAAACTAAAACTATAAAACAAACATACTCCTATTTAATTCATACTCTACTTTTGTCCTTATATGTAATCAATCGATCACATTTAATAGAGGCATGACAATGATAATTAGGAAGAATAATTTTTCATTCAAAGTTTCTTGTATTTTGGATGATGGTGAATAATACACAAATATGCTAAATGAAAGTATAAAAAATATATCAATATGAACAAGTGGATTATTCAAATAGAAACTCAGAAGTATCCTCTCTTTACTAACCAGTCATTTAGATGTATTTTTTATTCTTATAGAAAGAAAATTTGAAAATATTACAAAGAGAAGAATGGCAGTTTAACACTAATGAGTGTGCTTAGAAAAATTTTAAAAATGATGTTAGATCTTCAAAGACTCATTGATAATTTTTCTAAATTAAAATAAAAACATTAAATAATTTCGTCGTTTTCAGACCCTAAAACTCACTTCCTCCTTTGTGTAGGTCTGTAGGGTGACCCATGGCACGGAGAGTCTGAGCTGGGAAGACAGCAATTACCCAACAACAAAACCAATGCCTTTGAATGCTTTCTCTATCTCCTTCACTGGTTGGGGTTGCAGCAATGGCGAGTACTTTGGACCCCGTGGAGTGGGCCAATCACACCTAATGCATTACCTTCCTTTTCTACTGCCTGCCTGCAGCACAATTACACAAGTATGATAAAGAAACACATAACACTAAAACATAAACACAATGATTGCTCAGTTCCAGAGAGTTGCATACTGAAAGAAGATATGAACACCACAAAAGCTGATAGGAGATATGAAGAACACAGAGTTGCATACTGAAAAATATCACACAAACTCTGGTTTAAATATCAAGTGCTCCATAATCACTTTCATCTTTATTCAACTGTAATCATTGTTCTTTTTCAGAGCACTCAACGAAAGTTCACACAAGCATCGCAACACACTACGAGTTACAAACTACTACATCGAACACATATTTATGGTTTTTCTGTGGTCTTTTGTTTTGTGCTTCTAGCGTAGCAAAAATATACCTAGAAGACTGTTCAAAGTAAATAAACAAGCATAGCACACGCGATCGAAGTAAAAAATGGAAAATTTTGCCTAAAGAAACAGTTCTGTACAAGAAGCAAACAGCTGCGAATTTGGCTGGATTAATGGATTGCGGTCAACGCAGCAAGTCCGGCGCGATGAGCTCCTTCCTCAGCTTGTGACTGAAGAGGCGGCAGGCGTCGACGCTAAGGTCGACGGCGGCTGCCAGTGCAACGAAGGCGGCGGCGTCCTCGGAGCAGCCAACGTGCTGCACGCCGACCTCGACAGTGGGGCGGCCGCTGCGCCCCTCCCCGGCAACAGTTGAGGACATCACGAAGCCGCGGTAGCTGGAGAAGGGCCACAGCGTGTAACCGAAGTCGCCACTTCCTCTAGGACTGCAACCCGGCGAGGTCGACCGGCTGAGGGACCTGCTTAGAGGCGTGCCGGCAGCGCCGGTGAGGTCGATGGTGAACGTTCCGCCCTTGGTGGCGCTCAGGGTGGATTCGGCGAGGTTGATGCCAGCGCCCATGGCGGCGTCGGCGAGGAGCTCGAAGCGGTAGCCGAGGCCGTCGCCGGAGCCGAGGCCTCCATCGCGCTCACGCCAGGCCTCGAGGCGCCCCCAGGGTTTCCAAGTGCCATCGCCAGGCCGGAGCACGAGCCATGCACCCGGGTTGGATCGGCTCACCCTGTCGGTGCCGGAGGAGGCGACAAAGGGGGTTACCATGGAGGCGAGGGCCACCGGCGAACCGGAAAGGTCATGGACTGTTACCGACCACCCTTTCCTCTCCTTCCCCGTCCTCTCCCTCTCAGATCCGAACGATGAAAGCCAATTTCTAGAGCTCCCTGGTTCGTGATGCATCGAACTGAAACACAAATGCCATTTTTTTTCCGATCACAATAATGTAGTATGAAAGTAACAAAATTTCAGTTTAGATCGAGTAAGAAGGGATGATATCAGAGGGGTTAGGGCAGAACCTAGCGCTCAAATTGCGGTCGCCGGCACTTCGGCAGCAGAACTTGCAAGTGAAGACGGGCTGTCTCTTTTTCCCCTGCACTTGGAACACCTGGGGGCTGCATTCCGGCTCCCCGTCGAACTCGAACACGAACCGCGGATCCGGCTCCGCCCTCACTGTGAGATACAGTTGTGGCAACGATGAGGAGGCCTTCTTCTTCTTCTTCTTCATCTTCCCCAACTCTATCCATCCGCTGTGGAACACAACGGCCCTGCCGCCGCCACCCTCCGAGACCACGCTCTTCAGGTCCAGCGTCACCGTGACCTCGCCGAGGAGCCGTCCGGAGGTGACTCCGCACGTCACACCCTGGCGTCCGGTGTAAACCGAGACCTTCAGCCTTGCGCGTCCCCCAGCTGCGGAGAAGACCGAGGATTTGCCAGAGATGCGGTCGAGGTCGGCCTGGGAGAGGTTGAAGCGGGCGGAGAGGGAAGGGGATGGCGCGGAGCCGGAGAGATCCTCTGCTGTTACGAGAGGTACGGCGGCGTTCTGGTGGGGAGACTTGTCGAGGCGGATCTTGGCGAAGCAGGGAAAGGAGGAATTGTGAACGCCCCCACCGGCGGGACGCGCGGCGAAGGGGATCCTCAGCGCGAGGTTGCCCACCAGGACCCGGACAAAGGGGCAAGGGTCCATGGCGGCGATGCCGATGGAGCGGAGCTTGTGCGTTGATTTGATTTCTCGAGCGCAGTGATTTTTTAGGTGGTCCAAATGGAGGAGAAGAAGAAGGCAGCGAAGAACTGAGACAGGCTGGCAAACCGAGAGAGACGAAAGCAGTGGGTAAGCGTGCGTACGTGCGTGCGGCAGGGCCCCTCCTTCGGGTGCGTGCGTTACTTTTAGTAGCAGCGACCGACCAATGCTAAAATTTAAATTTTAAAAGGAAATTTTTTAAAACGAGACTTTGTTTTTTTATCACATTAGGAATTTATTTTTTAAAAGAGTTTAGGTAAGTATATCTATAAAACTATTCTTTAAAAATATATTATATTATTTTCTATTCCTTTGTAATATAGTTGTTTTCAATTCAATTAACATACATAACACAAATTAGCACCCTTTTCCTAAAGCTATTAGGAGGGGGATTCATTTCTAGTTATTAAATTGATGTTTATTGTCAAATTTCTAACAGTGTGTGTGTTCTTTTATCTTCTTTAATAATAATTTTGAGTCCTTTGATGAGTTGTATTCGGATAGTGATCAATTTAATATGCATGTGCTTTGGAAGACTATTTTGACAAAATATACTCTTTAATAAATATGCAATTTTTAGTTAGTATGAAATTTTTACTACCATCAAATAATAAAATAAATCAAATGTCAACCAGAGCAAGTTGTACTAATTTATTTGACTTATTAGTTTACCCCTACAAACTTTGAAAAATAGCAAGTTATCCTCGCAATGTGCAGTGCCATAACCCACCTCCTACCATGCTTAAATTCGCAAAGCAAAAATAACTCCATCAACAAAATGCCCACGGCTGTAGTAGAGGCCGGTTGAGCACAAGTCGACGAGTTTTCAAGATGTACCTTGAATAGAGGGTGAGTGTCTATAAAAATCCTAAAAATAATTCACAAGGACATCGAAAGATATCTTTCCGACACTCGAATCAAAATGTTGAGAAGTTGAAGAGGAAGCTTGAAAGTAATAAGGTTTAGGATCCAAGGATGTCCAATTTCCCTTGTTACCTTTATATAGGAAACAATGCATTTACCATTTGGGATTCTGATTTATCTCCTCTATCGATAGAAGCAATCGAAGGGATCCGTTAATATGACGATTTCATATTTTTTATATAGGAAACGAAATAGATGGAGATCCCAAGTAGAATATGAGAGACATTATCTCATTGCGGCAATGACGTGATGGTATGAAAGAGATTTTGAAAGGCATTGTCTCTTTAACGAAGAAGACATGATTGTAAGAAAGAGGATCTTAAAGGGCATGATCTCATTAATGAAGAAGAAGTGGCTCTATAAAAAAAAGATTTTGAGAGATATAACTTCATTAATAAAGAAAATATTATACAGTTGAGGTCATATTAGTGTGTCCCTTAACAAGAGATACTTTTGACATCTATCGATCTTGAACATCTGACTGATATGTTATTGAGTTGAGGCATTTGAACTATATATATTATTAAGCCATAACATTTAGATATCTTCCACAAACTCGAGTCGGCTTGTGTCGTTTTTGACTAGATTCAATTTAAAATTCTATTTCAACTTGACTGTTAACTTGACTTAGCCAGTTAGTTTTCACTTGGCTGAGTGTTTTCCTCCACATAAATACATATATCCCTTATATTGTTTTACTCATAAGCTAACAAGTTAACAAAGATGGCCGACCTTAGAGAGATTGAGAAAATTGTTATATTTTAAAATCTAGAGAACAACTCTAAAATCCAGTAAACTCTGGGGGCCAAGGTGAATTTTTTTTCCCAATAATTAAGATTATGAGATTTGTAGATTGCATTTGGATTACAGCTGTCGTCATCGTCTGATTTACGTTTCGTTAGCCGTACTTCCTCCTCAACTCCCCACGTGGCGGACCCTTTTCGGTCATTAAGAATGAATATCCCTGAACCCTGTTATTTTGACGTGGCAATTAAGGGTGCAATAATAATTAAATAATGGCGTAGTGTTAAACTAAGTTTTGTGCGTATTAAACACAAGTAGGTTCATTTAAGTTCGACTATTAATTAAACTAGACCAGATTAATTAAGTGGGCTGACAGGGTGGACAGACCATTAATGAGTTGGTCTCGTCCTTATAAAAAAGATCAATTCATAAATATTTGTTTTCTAGAAGAAACAGGAAAAAAAATACTTAGGACATGATAACAATCATTTTAGCCCATATTATTTAATATATTTTTATTTTTCAATCTAGAACAACCTTGTGAAGTGGGTCAAACATATCTACCATTTAATAAATCACATATTTGATTAACTAGTATTTAATGCATCACTTAATTGAGTTATAAAAATGAGAGAGAGAGGGCCTTTATGGATTTCATATTAAGGAAATATTATTAATTTTCTTTTCTCATGAAATTGCTTCTTGTTTCCTTCCATGAAAATAAAATGGCCCTCAATTTTCTTTTAACAAAATTATTTCATAATTTTAATTTGAGTGGATTAATCAAATTAAATAAAACGAAGTAGAAATTAAAAAGAGACTATCCTAATACTGATACTGACGTCCGCATAAATTAATAAAAAGAGATTATAATAGTGACCTGTCCATAGAACCGGTGTACGCCCACGCATCCATTACCCAAATCTTAGGGCTAATTCTAACCTGATTCGTTGTCTTAAAATCTATACTATAATGCCGAACTCCATCTTCTTCTCGACGGCGAATCTCTCTCTCGCAAGATGCAATCTTAGATTCGATGCGCCCCGCCGTTGCCTTCAGGTCGGTTCCTGCACTCTCGCTCTGTGTAAGAGCAGTGTGAGCTCGAGGGTACGTGTACGCTGCGCGGTGGAAGACGACGCATTCTACATCAGAAGGTGCGTCGAATTGGCGAGGACGGCCATCGGGTGTACCTCTCCCAACCCCATGGTTGGCTGCGTCATCGTCAAGGACGGCAAGATTGTCGGAGAAGGGTTCCACCCTAAGGCCGGTCAGCCGCATGCCGAGGTACGCCGTTGCATATCTCCTTTTTCGGGTGTACACTTCTATTTTCATGTCCGTTGCGATTCAAGTTTCAATTTGAAAATTTTGGTTTGGGTTACATGGTAGAGTTATCTATTCTATTTGCTACAATATGGAAACAAAAAAAAAAAAGAAAAAGACAACAGTTTGATGCCATTTACTGAATTTTCTGTCTTCCTTAATTGTTCCGCCAACGATATTACCCTTTGCTTGTTACAAGTAATCACTCTACCTGAATCAGCACCGTTATAATAAAATGGAAAATAAGAAGAAAAAAAATGTGTTTTTATGAGTTATTCTGATGAATCCCCTTTCCCAAATGTTAAATTTTTTCTGTGATTATGTAAATTACAAAGTTCGAAGCTTTTGACATTTGAGTTCTATGTATGAGTTGTTCACGTAATGAAGTTTTTTTTTTTTTTTTTGCTGAGAGTCTGAACTTCTATAATCCTGGCAACGGACTAAATCTGAATGGCATTTTATCCTTGTCGTATAACAACTGCGAAAATCACATTTGTTGGAAACAAAAGTTCAGTTTTACAATAAACCATACCATAATCTCACTAGAAATTCAGGAAAAACTCAAGATTATACTCGAAAGCAAATATGACCTTAAAATCAACCTTAAATTCTCAAAAGTAGAAAAATTTGTTGGCTGTGGTGTATCTTCCTCTATAAAAAATTAATAATAATAAAAAATAAATAAATAAAACACTTGTCACCTGAGGAACTAGTAATGAAAGTTAAAATTTTGTTTAATCAAAATGGATGGCCAAACAAAAGAAATAAAATAGTATCCTTGTTTATGTTCTTTAAGTAATCAAGATGATCATTGATAATCCTCATAAACATTCAAAAGGAAAAAAGATTTAAACGATTGAAGCACCAAATACATAGAATCAAACAATATTAGCAAAAGTGTTGTTATTACATAGTGGTCATAAGAAAGTGAAAGCCAAAAGCTTCTTGAGTTGTCGAGTGAAGAGGAAAGTATGGGGCTTGAAGTGATTGTTGAGGTCTTGAGGAAGGGAAGGGACAGGACAATTGCTAATGTTTTGCATCTTCACAATATTGTTTGTAATTCAACTTTAAGAATTTAATTTTCATATAAATAAAAAATATCAATGTCAGCCCCAAATTCAGATGAAAAAAAATTGAGGGTTATGTTAGGTCTTGGCAATTATTTTTCTATATTAGAAGTTCTTTGTTTCAAGAATATGATTTTTGCAGGTTTTTGCACTGAAAGATGCCGGAATTTTGGCTGAGAATGCAACAGCATATGTTAGTCTTGAACCTTGCAACCATTATGGAAGAACTCCTCCTTGCACTGAAGCCCTCATTAATGCTAAGGTAAAGCATGTGGTTGTTGGTATGGTGGATCCAAATCCCATTGTAGCTTCCAAAGGAGTTGAAAGGCTCAGAGATTCAGGCATTGGTGTTACTGTGGGTGTGGAGGAAATGGTGTGCAGAAAACTCAATGAAGCATACATTCATCGAATGCTTACAGGGAGGCCTTTTGTTACATTAAGGTGAGTTGTGATTCTAATCTCTCAAAAAATTTAAAAATAGAATAGGTTTATAATCCTGCCATCATGGTAGTGAGGATTGCCTTTAGGATCTTATGATCTTAGAATCCTAACTGACTTATACATAGATCCTAGGTGTGTTCTAAATCTGGCTGGGATCTTACAAACCTACCTTCCTAAACTATGCTCCCTCATTTTTCCTACCTTGGATCTTTAACCCAACAAACTTCATTTTATGGACTATATTTACATTCATTTAGACATTCTAAAGCTTGGCATTTGTTGGAAGTACACAATCTTTGTCATGTTGTATTATTTTAGAAAAATTATCAATTATATAGATTCTTTTTAACTTCTAACTAGAATAATCCTTTTTGAATTTGGAGTCATCATCCATCTTATAATTATCATTCCTCATGCTTAAATATGTTAGAATTATAAATTTTAAAATGTTTGTAA
The DNA here is from genome assembly GCA_025175895.1 of Wurfbainia villosa. Taxonomy (NCBI): domain Eukaryota; kingdom Viridiplantae; phylum Streptophyta; class Magnoliopsida; order Zingiberales; family Zingiberaceae; genus Wurfbainia; species Wurfbainia villosa. The sequence continues at coordinate 19,157,526 of CM045991.1, read as the reverse complement.
TGATATACATTGGTATTTAATACATGTGATAAATTATGAATGTTAAATATTTTAGCAAACCTACTCTTCCATCCCTAAGAACGTATCATGTTCTTAGGTAGAATCTTGTTCTTGGCAGCCTTGCCTTGCATAATAACGACCACAGCCATTGCACTGATTCCAACCTCTGTCCTTGTTTATAAACAATTGCATAATAATTTGGAGATCCATAGCAAGATCATGATTTTTTGGATTGGTAATTTACAGTATGTGGATTTTGCCATTTTTTCCATGAATAGTTCATGCTTAACTGGATGATTGTCGGAGAAAAAAAAAACTGTTTGTAATTTGGATTGTGATTTGAATTTTCACAAGAAATTTGTTTGTAATTTGGATTGTGTTTTGACTTCTCGTAACTGATTTTAATTAAGAAACGTGATGTATGACGCCAGATGGTCTACTAAAGGAGTCAGGATGCAAATTATATTTTGGCCATTTTGACTAAGTTACAGGATGGGTATTGGAATTTCATGGGGTAATTAAGGCATACTGAAGCAAAGCTTTTCTATTGTTATTCTGTCCAGTGTGAGCTTGCTTTCTTATCTGTCTAAAATACATTTGCATGGTTGCAACTTCATAGTTTAGTTCACTACTTATTCTTATTGTATTTTGTATTTGATGACTACAGGTATAGCCTCTCATTCAACGGAAGCATTACAAATCGACTTGGAAAAGGTGCAGATGAACCTGGCGGATATTTTTCACAGTTGTTGCAGGAATATGATGGAATTATAATCCCTAGTGATCAGTTAACGAAAATATCCACTCTACCGACATCTCATGAAGCTGGAGCTAATCAACCATTTCAGGTTGTGGTAGCTAAGGGTGTAAGTGCTTCATTACAACTTCCAGGGTTCACAACGAAGTTTGCATCAAAGATCATAGTTTTGGCAGATAATGAAGTGAAAATACAACCAGAAATGCAAGGTATTGAAGTAGTGATCCTGGAAAACATTACCCTAAGTTCAATTCTAGATTATTGTGGAAAGCGAGGGATGTGCAGTATTTTGTTGGATTTCAGAGGGCACAGTAAATCTCTTTCTGAGCTTCTGGAAGGTGTTCTTGTTGAAAACTTCGTACAGAAAGTTGTAATGGAAATATATCCATTTTGGTGTACTAGTGATGAATATTCATCCTTGCCATTTGGCTGGAAATCATTGAGATTAAAGAACCTAGAATCCAGGACCTTAAGTGAAAGCGTCTTGGTTGAGGGATACATCTAGTAGCTTTCTCTATGCTGATCAAATTCGAATTGTTGAACTCCACTGTCATATCTGGGAACTTAATCATTAGATGCTTCTTCACTTCTTGTGTTTGTACCTGCTATGGGTTTCATAGTGAGAGAAATGTTCCAAAAGGATTTCTGGTAAAACCTTCCATTATTGTGAAAATGCACCACGAGGAAGAATAAGTTCTTTGTTTTGATATCTTGAATCTATGTCAAAGTTCGATGACCTATCTTGAGATATTGTTTGATATGTATGCTTTAAGAATCTCAGTCTCAGTGTGCAATCTGTTGGAAGAGAATTCCTAAAAACTAAAACTTAGCAGGTAACTATTTTATCTATTGAAGTTTCATGACACCATTGAAGTTTATCTTTGATATCTTAGTTTACATGAGATTGTTCCAGGGAGAAACGATGTAGCAGTTTGCTGGAACGCTTTGTAAATTTATATTCAGTACTTCTTTCCTCGGGTTCTTAAGAGTTCTGTCGGGAACTCTGGTACGCGCTGGATTAGAAATGGAAGAAAAAGCTTCATAGGCTGATCCGTTGTCACTGTTCAGAACATTACCAAAATGCTTTCTACCTAAATTCCAATTGAGTTTCCATGACTGGGAATCAGCTCAAATTGTTCGACATCACATTTGATTCGGTAAAAAAAAAAAGACTTGTCCTTAGTACTGTGACTGAGAATAGATAATGCATGATTTGAAGTTGACATTCAAGTCCAGCCACGCACCCTTCTCTGATTCTGAAATGATAGACATGCTATTTTGTTTTGCTGTGGGAGATTTCATAGTGTTTGCTAAGTTCACGCAAAGTTTTAGCGGGTGGAGGAGTGTCAATGCTGATTTAATAATCTATTATATGATTAGTGAAACAAAACCCACAGTGATAGTCCATTGTTATATCATAATAGCAGCTGCTTAAACTTTGCTTGTACGATGACATTTCTCACTTTTCTGTTCTGTGTTTTGGATGCATGCAAATGTTTTGGTGTGAGACAGAGAAGAGGACATTCATGCCTTGTCGTTGAAAACACTTCATATAATTGTGCTCAAGCCGGGAGGTCTAACTGAGAGGCTGTCCTTTATTAGGTAGCTGGAACAGATCCAGTCTTCAAGGTACTTCCACGGTAGCTCATCGTTTAATTGTACTATTACTTATCCAGACCATGCACACAAATAATTTCCTGTATGTTTCTGATAGTGCTGCGAGGCCTGAATAAAGGTTTAGAGAATGATGAAAAGTCATCTGTGTGCTATATTTTCCTTGTACTAACGGCGCCAAGAGCCAAAGTAATTAATCTTGTACCTCTGAAATGTTTCAGATTTAAATATATAGTGCTGATTCTTTAAACTCGCCTGAAGAAATCTTGGCACAATTTCTATTGTACTCTGAGTCTTAAGACGTTGCAAGTGAAAGGTCGTCATGAAGTAAGTACATTGTAATCACTTTGATTATCATTCATTATCTTAACGCTGGCTGTTCAGGTTCTATGAAAAAGTGAGAAAAAAGAAAAAAGATCCTTTTACCGATGTCTTTGCATCAATTGCTGTTGGGAATGTGATGGGTCTCCACATCATGACAAGATTCAGGAGCAATCCATGCTCTGGAATTTTACAGAACAAGGGTTTTGTGTTTAATGCATGTTTTTGTCGACTTGCAAGAACAATGATTGGTTGCACCAGAAATAATTTTTTTAAAAAAACAAAGGATCTCATGAATTGCGTGCAAACAAGGGGTCAGCCATGGTAGTCCTTGAATTCTTGTCGTAAAGGGATTGGGATCGTCTGCATTTGCATGGTTGGCTGGCAATGTTTATTAACCCTCTCTCTTCTGCTTCACATTTTTCTGTCATGTATTGTTGACATGTGAATTGGAAGAACATCCAACCTACCTATTAGGTTTCCTTTTCAAGTCTTGAAATTACCGAAGTTTGTTTTCATTTTCATTGCGATCCTGGTTCATCGTGTGTGTGACCATCTAAATTTCCTCTGAAACATTATGAAAAGAATAGCAGATAAAAGTGTTTGGCAAACCTGCATAAATTGCTTTATTGTACTAGGATCAGTATTTACTGCATTCCCTGTTGCTTCGTACCTCTTCATGTTATTTATTGTTCACATGATCAAAAACTGTTGGCCAAATGCCATGTCAATGGTCTCACTGTTTTCGGTTTCTGTTTCAAGTTTCGGTCACTTCGTTAGTGTTTCTACTTGTTCTATTCTTTATATTAACCCATTTCTGAATGATTGCAGGTGATTTTGACCATGGTACCTTGAGTCAAAGTGCAGGCGGAGGAAACATATCAATGGCAATGAGTGAGCATAAGGATCACTTTAATCAGGTACACAGCTTTTTAAATCTCCAGTGTTATCATTTATTAACAGCTTTACATTTTTTTCTTTTCTTGTTCAACCTTCACCCTCTCGACTAGCTTTGGCGTCACGTGCATTCCATGTGGTTGGAGGGTCAACGCCGGTAGCACAATCATGAACCATCACATCATCTGACACGCACACCTTTTACAGCATCCCTATCATTTCTCCCTCCTAACAGCTAACAGTTTGATGCACTGCATCCAACTTCCCCACAATTTTTAGGCAATGTGTTTCCAAAAGATCCGAGACAAGTTGGTAGGAGAAATGATAAAATTATACCAAAGGAAATCAGATCGAGTCGATAGAAAAGGTTCTATATAATCTGAAGTTGGTCGTCCATATTCAGTTTGTGGTGCTTTAAGATTAATATAAGTGAATTTATAAATTAATTTACACAATACAAGACAAATTAGATGGAATTTATTGCCGACCTCAATTGGATCGGTTGGATCCGCCGGTTGGATTTGATTTTATAGCACTGATCACTGCCTAAGATTTTGATGAATTTGTGTCGGGTTGACGCTTACAAGATGTACACGATCGTGTTGGATGCTCTCCGCGTTGCCGTGTCGACATGTAAGTTATAGTGGTCTTCGTGGTTGTTCCCAATGGCCCCCGCTGAGTTTACTCCACCTCCGGCTCTTGTGGACCTTCCGATCAAGAACGGACGGTGATGAATGGTCTGGGATGGGGAAGGTGCCCTGACCATGTTCTTCCTCTCTCTTAATCGTCTCCTCCCTATCTTTCGGTTTTTTTTTTTCAAATTAAATCTATTTTTTCTAATCCGTACTGAAAATTATATATATTATTCTCTATAATTTATCCGTGAACATCTTCATTATTCATTATTCGATCTTCTAAGATTCAAGGATTGGACTATAATATTCATCCGATCAAACGATGGATAATGAAAGTGTTCACGAATACTCATAGATGAGTTGTGTAGGAGATCATTCAATAATGAACGAGAATATACAATAATTTTTATCATGCTCGAGTACCTATTTCTCACGCCTAACCAAGTACAATAATGAAAAATGTACAATAATTTTTCCATTGGAGTCTCTCTCTGTCCTTGACCGCTCGTCAAATTGCAAAACAGTTGGATTTTAGCTGCGATCTGACGAATTGTGATGGTCAATGCCGCGGCCACTGACAACCGCAATCGCAGTCGATTCCAACCATAATCCAATTCGAACTCGATCGCAATTCGATCAGACTTCAGTGCTGATCGAACCACGATCGAATTATGATTGCTAGTGTCGTGATCGTTGGCGGTTGATTTCGATTGTAATTCGATTGGAATCCGATAGGATTTCAGTCCCGATCGGATTGCATGCGGAATCAATCACGACATTGACGATCATAATTCAATTGAAATTCGATTGCAGTTTGATTGGTTAGTCCGTCGAACGATGATTGTAATCATGACGAATTTATATGTTGGATTATAATGTTGATCGGAGAAATAGATGGACTACAAAAGTATTATGTATTTTTATTATTGTATAATTTTATTTAATCGGACAGTAAAAAAATTATCGTGCATAATTAACATCCGGTATATAAAAAACTCTTTTTATATATATAAAATATTTGCACGAATAAAATGGATAATGGAAGAGCAGAGGCGTCAGGCGAGGCAGGGCAGGACAGAACAGTGCAGAGAGTGCTCTGCACCATTATTATCGTTTCTCTCTCTTTCCTTTTTGTACATTCATAAATAAAATAACATGTATGGGATCGTAAATCTTTTGAGCATCTGTACTCACGTCTGAGTTAGATCTGACCGATAGGAACACTGAAGATGAATGAATTGTTTCTTGTATTAATAAACAAAATAATATGCATTGGAATTTAAACCAATGCTGCCAAATTAGCCATTTTAGAGAAACCATGCTCGGCTCCACCATTTTATTACAAGTAAGATTATTTAGTGCACTGTTCAAAGCAGAGAGAAACTTTTTGGGACTATCTGCAGCATTAGGTTATCTGCCCTAAGCAGCTAAGTGTAGGATAGGATCTTGTGATTTCAAACTTCGACAGGGGTGTATCATGCAAGTGCAAATAGTGTATAAGAATTGGATGGGCGTTGCTGCTACTTCTTTTTCCAAAATGTTTAGCAATTGAGCCATCGTATATTCCTCTTTATGCTGGCTAAATTGACTCTTAGGTGGCCTTTCTCCATCTAAGCTCCAGTTGATCAGATAAGTGCTTTGTGTCGACCTCATGATACATAGTCTCAGAATTGTTTGTTGTCGACTGTCTCAACCCAAACCAGGAAAAACCCTTTTTTTATTATTATTATTTTTTGTTTAACTTTGAGCACTTACAATTCAGTTCGAACCTAAACAAAATTCTGAATGCTGCAGCGTTGAAGCCTGTCAGATCAGATAGCTGCATGCCACCAACTGCTGCCTTTGATGAGCAGCAGCGCATTTAATGCAGAAAATTGGGCTCTCTCTGATTTAGTGCATGGCATTCTCATTCACCACCGTCACCATCACAAATAGGCAAATAGGCAAAATAGGAACAGGGATTTAGTTTACCCAAATCTGCTACTAGTTACTGAAATCAAAGCCTTGCACTGACAACATCACACTAAACAGGGAGCAGTGATTGTGTAGTAATGGCAGCGGATAAACGATTTCAAACCCCAAAACAAGTACTACTACAACCCAAAATCAAACTCTTAGTTAATAGCACGGCATTAAATGCTGAGAAGATCGGATGGTAGTTGTCGTTGAGTTTCCTTGGAAGTTGACTCCGAGGAGGGTGCATTTGCATTTCCGGCAGAGGAGTCCTCTTCTTCTCCGTGCTTTTGCGTTGGCTTTGGCAGCTCGGTGAGGATCTGGACGACTTCCCTCATCGTTGGCCGCTCGCCACTTCGCTCCTCCACACACAGAATTGCGACGTAGAACACGTGCATTGCCTCGTGGATGGGGACGGTCGGAAGCCTTGGGTCTAGGATTTTGGTCACCTCCTCCTTGTCGGAGCCCGTCGCCTTCCTAACCCATTGGACGATGTCCACTCCGTCCCCGAATTCACCCACGGGCTTCCTTCCGGTTACCAGTTCGAGGAGAACCACACCGAAGCTGTAAACATCACTCTTCTCGTCCACCTTGAGAGTGTAGGCATACTCTGTCCAAGTTACAAAGGGGGTTAAGTATCTCGACCAAGTATGAATCAGTTCAGTATTGAAAGATGAGAGAGTCCTAAAGCTTAAGCAATTGCTTCATTAACACTGGACATAGAATCTAATGAAACAGAAGCATAGGATAAAGTAAACGATATAAGGATTGAATAGGGAAGAAGCGAAGGTAAATTGCATGAAGATTCGACAAGAGTTATTTATGTATGAAATCGAGACGAGTGAAGATTGAATTGCAAAGGCAAGCAGGCAGGCAAGGTAACCTGGGGCAATGTAACCGTAAGAACCAGCAATGGCAGACATGCACTCGGATGTGCCGGAATCCTGCAAGAACTTGGCGAGTCCGAAGTCAGCCACGTGAGCTTCGAAGTTGGAATCCAAGAGGATGTTGTTCGACTTGACGTCTCGATGGAGGATCAACGGCGAGCAATCATGGTGGAGATAGCATAGGCCCTTCGCCGCCTCGACGGCGATCTTGTACCTTGTGTCCCAATGCAAATGACCGCCCTTCTTGCCGTGGAGAACCTCCCCGAGGCTCCCATTAGGCATGTACTCGTATACCAACAGATTGGTCTCATGGTTGGAGCAGAAGCCCAATAATCTCACAATGTGCCGGTGGCGAATCCTCCCTAGTGTTTGGATCTCGGCGTTGAAGCCGTGGTCGTGCGATGAGCCGAGTCGCATCACCGGAAGCCGCTTGACGGCCACCTCTTCGCTGCCGGGCACGGTGCCCTTGTAGACAATTCCGGCCCCGCCTTTGCCTATGATGTTCTCCTCCTTCAAGCAGTTCAACACGTCGTCGCACGAGAAGTCAAGCCGCTGGAATGCGGTGAGCTTCCACGCGCGGGCGTCGTTGGCCTTCTTCAAAGACCGAGCCTTGACGACGGCGGCGATAGCGAACACAATGGAACAGAGAAGAAGGCCAATGACAAGCAAGAGCTTGAAGGAGGCTGAAAGAGCGCCCTTGGCGCGAGCAGAGGGCGACTCACCTGCGAACCCCGGCTTGCATGGGCCGAGGTAAGGGCCACAAAGGTCAGGGTTGCCGAGGAACGAAGTGGCATTGAAGTAGCTGAACTGGCCGGTGCTGGGGACGACGCCGGAGAGGTTGTTGTAGGAGAAGTCCACTGCCGTCAAGCTCTGCATTGTCGAGATGGCGGCCGGTATGTGGCCCTCCAGATGGTTCCTCGACAGGTTGAGGTAGTTCAAGATCCGCATCGCCGCTAACTCCGCTGGAACCTCGCCGGAGAGATTGTTTCTACTGAGATCCACAAAAGTCAGAAGCTTGCACTTGCTAATCTCCGGAGCAATCCTTCTGGAGAATTCGTTTCCGCTGAAGTCCAGCTTGGAGAGCTGCTGCAGCCTCCCGACCTCCGGGGGGATTCTGCCGGTGAAGGAGTTCTGGTTCAGCAGCAGCTTTTGGAGGCCGGAAAAGTTCCCGATCGACGGGGGCAGAGGATCGGTGAGACGGTTGTTGGAGAGGCAAATTTGTCCGAGATTAGGAGAGATGGCGGAGTTTCCGGTGTTGGGGAAGCCGCCGGTGAGGAGGTTGTCCTGCAACTCAACCTGGGACAGATTCGGCAAGCTAAATAGGCCTTGTGGAATGCTTCCATTGAGGTAGTTCTCCCCCATTCTGATGCGCCTCAAGGATTCGCAGCGTCCGAGCGAGTCCGGAATCGGGCCGAAGAGGAAGTTGCCGAGGGTGATCAAAGTCTCAAGCTTGCCGCCGGCGCAGAGATCGTGGGGCAGAGAGCCAGTGATCTTGTTCGACGAAAGGTCGAGGAGTTGCAGGCGTCCGTTGGTGCCGAGCCGCCGGGGGATGCTCCCGGTGAAGTTGTTTTCCCAGACCTGGAGCACCTCGAGCTGGGGAAGGTCGCCGACGAACTCCGGGATGGCGCCGAAGAGCTTGTTGCGGAAGAGGTTGAGCAGGGTGAGGTTGCTGAGTTTGGCGAAGCTCAGAGGGATCTCCCCTGTGAGCGCATTGTTGGAGAGGTCGACCGACTTGAGGCTTTGGAGTCGACCGAGCTCCGGGGGGATCTCGCCGGAAAGCCCATTCACCTGAAGGAAGAGTGTGTCGAGGTTGTGAAGGTTTCCCATTTCGGGCGCGATCCGGCTCGAGAGGCCGCAGTTGGCGGCGTCGAGGCGGATTAATGCAGAGAGGTTGCCAATCTCCGGCGGGAGGCTGCCCTCGTAGCTATTGTAGTAACCGATGTAGAGCTCGCGCAGCGAGGTGAGGTTACCGATCTCCGGGGGGATGGGGCCAGTTAACTCGTTACCGGAGAGAGCGAGGTACTCGAGGAAATGCCAACGGCCGTACTCCGGGGGGATGGCGCCGAAGAAGAAGTTACCACCGAAGTGGAGATGACGGAGCAAGGGCATGGCCTCCACCGCGCGGGGGAGTGGGCCGGTGAGGTTGTTATTGTAGACGTCGAGGACGCGGAGGTCGGCGAGGCGGGAGAGTGCGGGCGGGAAGGAGCCATTGAAGATGTTGTTGGAGAGGTTGAGGTGGCGGAGGGCGAGGAGAAGGGAGAGGTCAGGGGGGATGGGGCCGGAGAGTGAGTTAGCGGCGACGGAGAGTCGGCGGAGGGAGCGGAGGCGGGCGACGGCCGGGGGAAGAGAGCCAGAGAGATTGCGACCGGAGAGGTCGAGCGCAAAGACAGAGCTTCCGTTACTGTCGCAGGTAACTCCGGTCCAGGAGCAGTGGTCGGAGGCGGCGTCCCAGGCGGTTAAGGCGGCGGCGCCAGAGTCTGAGAGGGCTGACTTGAGGGAGAGGAGGGCGCGGTGCTCCTCAGCGTAGACAGGGCCTGCGTCCTTGGCGGAGGAGGGCCGGAGGAGGAGGAGGAGGAGGACGGAGAGGGAAAGGAGGAGGAAGTGGCAGTGGAAGATGAGCATTTCTTCGCTGCGAAGAAGAAGGAAATCCAAAATCGAATGCCCGATAGATTTATTCGCTGGATTTTATATATTCAATACACAAATTTACTAGATCATGTTATTTATTTATTTTTAAATATTCTCAAAATTTTAATTTTATTACTAAAATAATTTAAAAATATCTTTTTCAATCTTCAAGTAATCACTCGTTTAAGGCCAACTCGTTTAGTATTTATGCATTTTGCTCTCAACAAATTGATTAAAGCTAAAATTTTAGTTTATTTTAAATTATTTGGGAAATTTTAAAACAAAATAAAACTCGCATTTAAGGTGTAAATCAATATACAGATATAGATTTCAATTCAAATGAGACTATAAAATACTTATAAGATTAACTTAATAAGCATCCTATATTCCTATTCGTGTCTCATTTCAATTAATTTAGAATATTTTTTTTTGGTGGGAATGAAATTATTGAAAAATAATATGCATTTGACATGTAAATAATGGAAACAATCAATTTAGATTATCAAAAGAAGAAAAAAATAGCTATATTTATACTGCGAAATCATTATTTATGATGCCAATAGGTTCACAATTCACTATTTTAGAAATAAAATAATAAAAAGGGATGAAGACAAGGAATATTATTTAGTCCTCCAATCTGTTGAGTCAATTATTTGTGAATGTGGTGAGTCATCAATGGCGCCTATCTACCAATGGGGAAAAAAAAATTCTCATTTAATTACTTTTGTAAATATAACAAATCATATTATTTTTATTTATTTTTTCAAATTCTTGTAATTTTACTTCTTACCTATAAACATCTCTAATCACTTTAATAAGATAATAGTGCTGTTTTTTTTTTTGCCTAGTCAAATAATTATATTAGTAGTTAATGAATAAAATAAATGGAGTTTAAAACTCAAAGACATTTAAAAAAAAAAAACCAAGATAAAATTATATAAATCTATTAATATTTAATATTAATCTTATGCAAAAGTTTAAATAAATATATTAAAAATAAAATAAAATCACTAATTGAGTCGTAAGCATCCAATGAATGTCATCGACAATTTTGCTAAAGTTTTTTTTTTCTTTAAAAATAGAAAAAATGAAATCTCGAGAGATTTCTAATGAAAAATTAAATCGACATGATGGTCAATTGTCACAGTCCAGTCCTATAGTGTTTTCTATTATTTTTCCAAATCTATATTTTTATATCGTACAATGTTTTACTAACTTCTCATTTGGCATGAGAAAGTTTAATTAAATAATATCTAAAAATAATAATTAAAATTGTGGATTATTTTGGAGAACAAAAACAGTTGTTTGAAATTGAGTGGATTTCTTAATCAACCACCACATGGTTCCCCCAAAAACATGCTTCATTGCAGAGCATGCAGTGGGCCATGCACTGAAAGCTGCAATTTCAAAGAAAAAAAATTATTGTTAATAATAATAATAATTTTTATAAAAATAATAATAATAAAGGTCTTCTTTTTCAACACTTCATCAACAATTATATTTGTAGCATTATATAATTAATGCGATTTCCTCAATTATAAGAAGACATTGAGGTAGCTAGGTAGCTTAGCCTTTAGTACAACCAAAGACGGCCATTAATGAATGCAACCAATTAATTGGGATTTTGCCAAGCTCTTAATGGATGAGGATGCGGTCATTAATGCAATGGTAAAATCCAAACTCCTTGATATACAATAAATGTGGTTATTAATTTGGCTTGTAATTTGATTTGGAAGTGAGTAATTGCCATCGATATCATTTGTGCATGTGCATGATTAATTGCTTCTCACATTGCCCATTCACAATGGAAGCAAGTAATTAGTAATGCCTTAATTAATCATATATATTTGATATTATTATTTTTTAAAATTCTAAAATGCATGGTTATTGGTTAATTAATACTTCCTTCCGAAAAGAGAAAGGAATTAATTAGGCACCATGGAGGAAGGGAAGGAGGATAAATAATTGTAACGTAATTTTGGGAAAAATAACTAAAAAGAGAATAAAAGAAAAGGTCCCACCGAGATTTGAACTCGGGTTACTGGATTCAGAGTCCAATGTCCTAACCACTAGACCATGGGACCATTGACAAATTAGTTTCGCTTGTAATTTTTATTCTAGAGACCACGATGCTTTCTTGTCTGCTTCTGCCTCATCTCATCCTCTTCCTCAGACCGCAGATGGAAGACACCTGCCGCTTCATTCGCCTCCATGCCCTCCGCTAGTTTTTAAAATTTGTTCGACTTTGTTCAGCAATGCAATGCCTTGCGTAGTTCTTGAATCTTTTCACCACTGTCGAGCCAAATCCAACTTGAATCGTAATATATATATATATATTTATATATATATATATATATAATAACATCTCGAGTCCATAGCTTTGCTAATGTTTGACTTTGCATTTCCTCGTCAATTTCTGACAACCAAATTCCATAGCATTTCCTCGTGCAATTTCACACACACAGAGAGAGAGATAGAGCATCAAACAAGTAGTCGTCGATTATTTCTTGCCTCGCTCATACAAGGTTCGCAACAGCCATGCAGCTTAAAAATGAATAAATAAATAAATAAATAAAACAATTGAACGATAGAAACTCTGCGATCGAAGGTTTTCAGCAATCTCTCTCTCTCTCTCTCTCTCTCTCTCTCTCTCTATATATATATATATATATATATATATAAAATCGAAATGAAATGCACACTGGAAGATTTGGATAGAAGACTGCCTCAAGAACGTAACGAAATGGCATATATATCCTACATGTTTAATTCTCACACTGTCTCTTTAGCAGCAAGTTCAAACATATTTGGTAATATACAGTGAGTTTCATTGTAATTAATACTGATTTCTGCAGATCATTTTCCTTCATTAGGAGTTTAGTTTAATTTGAAGATTGACAGCGATCCTATTCCTCATAGTGAAACTGCAGCCATTTTCTTCTATCATTATTCTTCACTCAAAATCTGAAGCAACACAACCCAATATACATATATGCTACAATGAACTGTTTCAGTTTGTTATCTTTTGCAGACTCGGGAAGAGTTTCATTTGCATTGCTATTTTATTGACTATGTGTCGCAGAGAAAAGATTAATTGATACAAATATACAATCTCTTCGCTGGGCCTGGCCCATGTAGATGGGCCTGGAATTGAGACTAAAACTAAGATATCTCGATTTAATATTTGTCAGGAAAATCATTCTCTTTGCTTTTTAAATAAGTTTTAGAGCTATTTCTTTTTTTATTTCATTTTATTTTTCTTGTGAGAAACACCGAAATAACTTTCATAATTGCCACACATCTTCCGGAAGCCATAAGAATTCCACCAAAATATACACTTTTCTTGTGCAATTAATAAAGGAATTATTGAATATGACTGATGAATGTAATTGACCATTCTTTAAAAATTTTCCCCCTTCGCTTTCGATATTCACGTGCACACAGAAAAATGGAGTCTCCTACAAAATTTGCCACCCAAATTTTCATCATGTAATTAATTTATATTTTATATCGATTTCATTAATTAATCGCTTATGTTCCTTCATGCATGTTCTTTATTTTGCTTACAATTATTGTGCGTATGAATAATTTATAGTTTTGGATTCTTAGCCTTCTTCTCATTCTGATAGCGATTTGATTTGTCTTTGACACTCAATTATTTTTATGGAACCTAATTAACTTTTTTCCTTCATTTTTTATGTGAGAAATTAAATCTTTTGGAAGTCGATTGTTTTTTTATTTTTTTATTTTACATGCTCAATTTTTTATAGTATTTTCTCCTCTCTTTTTTTTTTGAAAGATCAATTATTTTTAAAGAATAATAAATATTCGAAGGTGTCAAAAGTTCATGCCAAAATTTTTTACTTTTATATTCCTATTTTAAAATTTTATTTTCTTCTTTGTGATCTTCGCAAACAAAGCAAACTTTCTCCCGCTATTTTCTATTTTCCATTTTTATTTTCATATTTTTCATTACTCAAAGTTGCTTATAATGTCAGGAAACTGAGAGATTGACGATTAAGCCAGCACATTAAAGCTAATTAAATGCACTTTATTCAAGAAGACCAAATTAAAGAGTAATTAATTAATAGTCAAAAGGCAAGAAAAAAAGTGCATATATATTACAGAAATAAGAAAAAAAAACAAGAAATTACAGAAATAAGTACTTATATATAGCATTAGTACTTAATTTAGGAAAATAATTAAGGCAAAAGACATTAGTTTCAATGCCAATAAACTAATTGTTAGGTTTACAAGTGTGTTAAATGAGGTTAGAGACGACAATAAATATAAAGAGATAAATAAAATTTAATATAGTTTAATGTATACGATTAAAGTATTATAAAGTACCATGAAACAATCTTCACACCTTACACAAGAAAGCTCTTAATAATTCGACTTAAACTCTCTTTTCTTTGTGAAGAAAATATAAAAAATCACCTGATCAGCACGTACTCTCTAGATATTAAAAAAAAAAAAAACTCTCTTCTGAATATCTTTCAGGCTTAAGAATGATACACATGCTAAAAAGAACTACATACCATCATATAAAAAAATTTAAAATATACTTTATTTGGCATGCACTTAACTTATAGCAAAACCAATACTAATGGAGCAAGAAATTAAGAATTAATAACTAAGACTATTAATTAGGAAGGTTATTAAACTAATCACTGATCAGCTTATAGTCTTCCATATGCATGCTTTGTACAATATTCCACAACATAATTATTCATATTTTATGCCATCAGGTAAGTAATAATCCTGATATTTAATTCAAACCATTAATCTGTCTCTTGAAAAGAAAAAAAAAGAGAGAGAGAGAAAATAGTGAGTCGATCTCCATTCTCCATATACAAACTGATTATTATTTTTTTTCTAGAATCTCAAACTTGTTCGGAGGACTGCCATGCATACATGTATATTATAAATTAATTAGCATGCTCATATTAAATGTACACATGCTCATATAATAATTAATAAATGCTCATCAAATTATATCATGCAAAGTCTGGACTTGTCGCGTACTCAACAGTTGGTGGAGATCATTCATTGGACCATAAAAGCATGCAATTATGATGAGAATAAAATTGATTTGCCAAGAATAGAATAATAGTAATTAAAGAATATTATTTTTCACAAAAAGGAAATTAATTGATCATGAATTTGACAACTAGATTTTTTTTTTTTTTAAGTTTGTGACAAGTGAAGTGATGAACTCGTAGCTTCAAAACAGCAACCTGAAAATGAAGTTGAAGAAGTTATCTGCCAAAAGCTTCCACAAGCATGCTTTAATATACAAACCCAATAAGAACATTTCAAGCATAGATAGATGGATCCACACTGAAAAATTGGCACCAACTTCAACTTTTTCAAAACATAAAAAAAAAAAATTCTGTTTATTTAGGTTGACAAAAAAAAAAATACAAGTTTACTAACGTTAATACTTTGTAGTGTTTGTTACAAAGTTTGCAAGTTACATATATCAGAAAACAACCCTACAAAATAATTTCCATCACTGCAAGTTGTGCAGTTAAAATTGCAGTCATTTTCCTGAAGTGCAGTTGAAATATATATCGCAAGGTGCGAAGTGTTTTCAGTTACTATGGCTCAAGACAGCATCAAAGTTTGGAGTGATATATTTATTCCAAAGATTGCCATGGTTTGGTCTTTGCTGCTGAACAATGTTTTCAGAACAGACATCCATTGGACCATCGAAAGGAAGAATATTGTTCTCATTTTCTGTCTTGGCTGACGATGGATAATTGAGCTTCCAGGAAGCAGGAAGTTTGAGATATTTTCCATAGATAGACATCACCACTGCAGGATGAATGGGGTTTACCCTGCGCCAAAAGTCCATGCAGATATAAAACATGTTCGATTGAGGACTATATATGCATGGAATGCTAGGAGTGATTTGGTAAACCTTTGTGTTTTGACATCGAGAACATTGCTCCACCACGAAATGACATCAATTAGATTTTTCTCGAGCCTTCTTGGATCAAGTAAAAGAACATTGAAGTCTGGTAAACAAGCATCTTTGTCATAAGGTTTTTCAGAAACCCAACTTTTCTCTGCAATTCTTTGGATTTTCTTTAAGTCATGCATGTCCACAATGTCACCCAACCTTTTGCTACAATCTTCAGCAGCCGCAATTGCATAGTCCCCCAGGTCCATACCAAACAGCTCTTCAATCTTTCCCTGTGAAATAGAGCACTCTGATTTGATTTTGAATAATTCAAATATTCTTCCAAGTAAAGGAATGGAATAATTAAGATTAAGAGAGCTTTGTAATTTTTCCCATCTGAAATTTTATAATATCTTGTGCTCAAACAGTGCCCTTCAGATGCCCTAAAAAGGAAATTTTTCAAGCATAAATATTTTAAAAAGACAAACATATAGGTCCAAAAATTCAAAGTTCATCCAGTGCTACCATAGTTCAACCTGTCTACTTTCTCAAGCGGCGCTATGGAGGATAAAAGAAAACCATAAAATTATAAGTCTAACAAAACTTCTCTTACCGCTTTTTCAAATTCAACATGTCTATTTATATATTGAACTAATGCAAGTAATTAGGATTTCAAAGTCCATGACATCCCCTATAAAATAGTGTGACAAGTGATGAAAGTACCTTAATGATAATATTAGGTGAAACATAGAGAAATTTGTTTTTGCTTGGGATGACAAGAGGTAGAATTTCTGGAAACATAGGCTGAAGGAGTTCAACCTTTGATTTGTGAGATTTCAATTTCTCCTTTATTTTGTTCACCCTGCGTAAGTTTAGGCACAATGAGCACCGTAAGAGTTCCTTGAAAATTCATGCAACTGAATATACTCTTACCCAGCGATTTCAAGGTTGGAATAAGGCAAAAGAACTTTCAGCTTATAGTATGATAACTTCTTGTCTTCATTTTCAGGCACAAAGAAATGGAAAAAGATGTTGTCTGGATATCTAAAAAAGAAAAAAGAAAAAAATTAAACACTGACAAGTTAAGTGAAGTTTTAAAAACCAAGAAGATGATGCCGACATAACTTATCAGTGCAACGGCATTATGTCATATGGTAAAATCTCTAAAGCAACCTCAATGTCAAAAGGGCTCATAAAAGAAGATAACTAGGTTGAGACACACACTAACATACATTATTGCCAATGCAATTGCAATTCATCAAGTGCTATAATACATCGGCTCCATCAGAGCAACATCCAACTTTATTTGTTAACTTAATGAACATTACTCTACGAAATAAAACACAATAATTGCTTTACCTATGTTATCACAATAGCAATTTTACCTAACTTATAGCATGCGCTTTCCTAACTTTTAATCAATCCTGATCTTCCATTAGATATCCCATTCATAACTGGCTTACAGTGATCCAATTGATTGCTTAACCCATGAATAAGATCAAGAAAGATGGGAGAACCTTGAGCTAGAAAGAGTGGAGTTTACAAGCACGGCGAGGACTCGGAGATCGAGGCAATTCATCCAAGAGAATAACTGCAGTCTTCTAGCTTCCTTGCCTTGCTCTGCAACAGCGGCACTGCGATCTTCCTTCTCGTCAACGCTTGGTGTAATTGACTGTTAGAATTCACATTTTTCTATAAATTGAACTCCTCGAAAAATTCCAAACAACAAGAAATTGAGATTCACGTGTGAAGCTAACGAAATGGGAAGAGAGAAAAAAAATAGGGTTTTTTTCAGCTCACGATCGGTTGGGAGTAATTGGGGTCCAAGGGGATCCAGTTGCGGAGAGGGTCGCCTGGATCGCGGAAGTGGGTGGCAGGGAGGAACTGGAGGCAGGCTAGGAAGACGATGACAACGAAGGCGAGGGTCTGCATCGCCCGCCGCGGCCGCGGCGGAGGGTCGATGTCCGCGCGGAGCCCCATGGCGGCCGAGGGGGAGGGCCTCGCGGAGGCTGGAGTCCGTCGAAAGAGGCCGGAGCCGGATACATTGGTGCTGGCCATGGGCAGCGGCGCTGCTGCTGCCTCTCCTCTGTGGGTTTCGCAGCGGCGGAGAAGGATAAGAAGCGTCAGCGGGAGCAGACTTCGAGGTCAACGGCTCTCTTGCTCACGTCGGAAAGTGCCCAATGCCAATTACCAGTCAACGAAGTCTCGGAAGGACAGGGTTCACGCTTGGTTATCCACTTACACTCTTACAAGCCCTGCCCCAGAGAGGGTTCCGGCAGGAATCCTGTAATCTGTCTCTAAAGCAAATACCGGCGGTTTATATGGTATAAATTTATAAATTATAACATTTTTAGAACTATTAAAGTAGACAAAATATATAACATTTTTTTATTTAAAATATTGAGTTCATATTCATGCGAGTCTAATATAAACTTGAAATTTGCTAATGATATAATTATTCGATTCTTTAGAAATTTGAGATGATAATATAAATTTATATTGTTTTCAGTACGAATTAATCTATAAATTCAAGACTATGAAAAAGAAAAATATAAAATGACACGAGATACAACAAGTTGATCAGCTGGCAATGAGATTAAAACAAAATAAACATGGTTAGACACCTAATCATATAAATTGTTCAACTTGTACTTTTTTGAAAGTTAAACATTTAAGATTAAAAATTAATTATTTAATCTAATAGTAAGCGAGTTAAAACTAATAATAGAGGTTTAACTGCATCACTTCTATGATAAAATGATATGTAAACGTACAGAAGTACAGAAAAAAAAGTTGTATTTTTTCGTACATTTAAAAACTAAAAATCTTTATATGTCTGTAAATTTTCATTGTTATAAATAACACAGATGATGTTTCAAACAAATTCTTAAATCAATTTATAGTTAAAAGATATACTTTAGAGAAAATTTATACTATATAATTCATCTGTGAATATTTTTGAATATCTTCATTATCCACTGTTTGATCGGGATGTACATTATAACTTAATTATTGAATCCTAAGAGATTAGATGGTGATGTGCATCTGTTTGTGCGAGCCTATGCGCGAATAGGAAATGAACAGTAACATCATCGTGACTTTTTCTCGCCCAAGCACTAACAACTTGGAATCGTCGACGGATGAACGAATTCCGACTGCAATTCGATCGAAAATTCGACCGGCAACGGATTCCAACTGAATCACGATCGAATTTTGGTCGAATTGCGATCGCTAGTGGCCATGACACTGGTGGCCATAATCGCAATCGTTTTCCACTATGATCCGATCGGAATCCGACTGCGGCCATTGACAGCTACAAAATCACAGTCGATTTCGATCGTGATTTGGACAAAATCCGACTATAGAGGAAATTATATATATATATATATATATATATATATATAGGAAATTTTTCTCCTGCGCGATGAAAATCTCCTCGCCCGTCTGCTCCCCGCCGTCGCACCGTCCGATCACTGCCGATCGTCGGACCGGGCGCGATCGATGCGCGACTCACCAACGGTCCGGTGGGGCTCGGATTGAACCCGCTACAAGCGAGTCGCGACCATCGCCGATCAGTAATCGGTGGATTCGACCGCATCACCTGGAATCCGACGTAAGCGGCCGGAACGATCGGTGCTGAAGCGCGCGACCCGCTCGCCCGATCGGTGCCGGATTCCAACCGCAATTCGATTGAAATCTAGTCCGACCGCGGTCGAAATTGGCTGCCCAATTTTGGCGACCGATTTCGACCTCGATTCGGCAGGCCGGCGGTCGAATCCTAGCCGGCCGAGTATACCGAATGGATTAGCGTCGGCTGTCGGTCCGTCCGACGCCTGATTTCGACCGCGATTCGGTCGAAATCCGATCCTATTGCGATCGACAGTGGTCGCGCCATCATTGGCCGCTGTCGATCGTTCCGGTGATTTTTGCGTCGGTTTGGTATTACCACCGAAATTCGAGCCCAGCCAGCCGACAAATCGTCGTCGATCGTGGTGACGATGGAAATGCTCGCGTGTGGCGCGGATGAGCGTGGACGAATCGGTCGAGTAAGAGAAGATTTCTCTCTCTCTCTCTCCCTGCGCGCTTCATCCCTCCGCGTGCGTACGCGACATGATTCGCTCGCGAGCTGGGAGGTCACTATCACTGTCGGACGCTCGGATTCCAATTGACCGCTATCATGTCGGCACTGAATTTCGACTGGATCGCGGTCGAAATCCGGCGCGATCGCGGGCGCCAGTGCCGCGACCACTGGCGACCGCCATCGCACGCGATTTTCGGTTGTGAATCGGCTGGATTCTTGTCGCCGTCGAGTTGGAATCTGGTGTCGGTCGGACGACGATCGGAATCTGGCCGTCTATCGGCGATGCCGACCTCCCAACTCGCGAGCGATATTTCTCAATCGTGCGCAATGAACGATCAAGATCACATCGCACACGGGCACAAATATATATATATATATATATATATATATATATATATATATATATATATATATATATATATATATATATATATATATATATATAATCGCGATCACTGCAACGACTAAACCATCCGCGCCGTCATGCGCGACCACCTCCACGCCGCCGTCCGGCCACCTCCGGCGCGGGCCGATGCGTTAAACGCACCTCGCCGTGATCCGTGAGAGCTTCGGCCGGCCGGCTGAATCGACGCGATTCCGCTGATCGCGGCCGGCAGCGGGCGCGCATCGCCGGCCGCGATTCGGCCGGACCGACGACTCGGGCCGGCAGTGGCGCGCCACCGTCGGCCGCGATCGGCCGGATTCGACCGAATCGCGGCCGAATCTGGCGAAAGGACCGCCGGCCGGCGGTCCTTCCCGACGTAGTCTTGGGCCGGCAGATTCCTAGCGGACCCGGCCGAATCGCGGGCCGATGCGCTGCGCCACTGCCGACCGCGATTCGGCCGGAATCGCGGCCGATTTTCGCCGGCTTCCGGCCGCAATCCGGCCGGAAGCCGGGCTCTGCCGGACCGCCGGCGAGGTGCGCTTCCAACGCACCCGGTCCGGCGGTCGGAGGTGGCCGGACGGCGAAGCGGCAGCGGCGATGGGTGGGCGCGAAGTTACTGTAGATTCCTTCGGTCGCGGACGGGCGCGCAGCAATCGGGCGCGCAGGCGATCATTTTTCTATATATATATATATATATATATATATATATATATGCCTAGGCGCGCACAGGCACAAATGTTGCGCACCTAGTGAACCGATCAATTGTGCGTCGAGTCAATGCGCATCCGTATATGCACAGTTGAACTGAATAGTGATTTTTACGGTTTACTTATGAATAGTGAAATCACTATTCACTTTCACTATGCGCATAGTGATCCGGACAGTTGATATATATTAAATATATGAATAAATGCAAATAGAATGCTGAATAGATGTAATTAAAACACTTTGCTGGCATTAACTCTTTGATTTACAAATTAAGTATTCAACAACCTTCCATTAAATATCGGTTTAATTGTTCAGTTATAGAGATTAATTTCCCGAGCTTCCAAATTAATAATAAACAGGCATGCATTATGTATTTATGTACCACGTGGGTCATATAATTACTGAGAATAATCACTTAATAAACAAAATTAATCTAATGAAACCAATCTTAATTACTTTATACATATTTGCATTCAGGAATATCAAATTCTATACTAGATTTTAATTATATGAGTTGAAATTCATTTTTTTAAAAAAAAAATAGGAACATAAACTTGCAAGTACATTACAATCATAACATATTTTTAAGAATTTTTAGTAATATACAAAAACTTTAAATATAAATTTGCAATTAAATAATATACAATTAATTTATACTGATCATCATATTTTCAATTATTTGACCGATATATTTCTAAATAAATTAAAGAAATCCTATTGTGCGTATTAATTTTAGTTAAGTTGACGAGATGTCACTTTTATGTATTTTTTTCACATGACTTAATAACCCTACCAATGCATATAAACCCCCTTAATTCCATAAATTGAAAAAGAAAGGTGAATTTATAATAATAATAATAATAATAATAATCACTATTATTATATAAAAGGTAAAATAAAATTGTCACAACTAGTGCTCGGAGGAAAAAAAATATTGCAATTAAATAAACAAAATTAATAGAAAAAGGGGGTAAAACTCATGGAGAATATAATATCATTGGCAAGCAAGATATGAATGTTAAAATAATGGTCACATTTACTCAAAACTTTACACCAAATAAGTTGGTAAATTTTTTTATTATTAATCAATCACTTATTTTTCCACTCTTACACCATATACTTTTTTTTTCTTCATCATATTCACCATCGAAATCAAGTCCTCTCGCACTGAATTTTATTGATATGATGATTATTGTAAGTAAAATAGTATATTAAATATATAAATATATATATTTATGAGCTACAAGAGAGAAATTAATTTCCCTTTTATAAAATTAGAGTACATATATTCTTAATTAATTAAATAAAACAGAGTATTCATAGTTAATTAACTCTATCCATGTTCTCCGGCGCCGGCGACGGATTAGATCACGTTATCGATCTCGAGAGCATAAGAAGCGTATCCAGAATCATTCGAAGCTGGGAATCCAATATCATCAGACAAGAATTCCGAGATCCTCCCGAGCTCGTCCCAAATGCTGTCTCTCATGAAATCGTTCGAGCTCGAGCTGATCTGTTCGTTGGTCATCACGGCCGATGAGTTCGCAGGGAACAGGGGTTGGCCGCCGACATTTGTGCTGACAGAGCTCCAAACTACGGCGCCAGAGGCGTTGTCAATGCGATCTTTGTTGGGGTGAGGGTGGTGGTGATGAACGATTTGCATCTCCGCGGCGGAAGAGGTGCAGCAGACGTAGTCGTCGGGGTCGCAGCAGTTGGTGACGCTGCTGGATTCCGGCGGTGACTTCGTCGGAGCAGCGATCGAGGTCTTGTAGCTATTGGGCTGCTTCTTGTAGGAGGCGCTCCGCTTGAAGATTCTGCAGATCGTCCAAACTTCCTGCAAATTAAATTTCAATTTCGATCACAAATCCAAACCAAGTAATCGATTCATAAACCATCGGAGCTTAATTGGATACCGCTTCTTGCACGGTGTCGGCGTTCTTGGTGGTGACGGCGGCAGGGACGGGGAGGCGGAACTCGTGCATCATCCAGTCGGTCTTGGTGCCTTTTCCGGCGTGGCCGCGGTAGTAGACGAGGGACTTCTTGAGGCCGATGCAGTGGTGAGAGGCGGAGTGGATGGGGCGGTCGATCCCCGTAGCCTTCCAGAAGCCGCAGCCAGTGACCCTGTTCGGCCGGACGCTGTTCCGGTACTTCCTCCCTCGCCGGCAGAAGAAGTACCACTCCTTCTCCTCCGCCGTGATCATAAACTCTGCAATCATATAATTAACCGCAACAAAATCTCATCAAAATCACATTTTGGCACAACTACTAATCTCATCGAAATCGCATTTAATTTTTCTGTGAGATCATTAAATTACTTGGCAAATCCCAAGGCTCGTGCTTGTATACGTCCATCTCCTTGATGATCTCGATGCTGAGCGGCTTCTTCTCCACCTTCCTGCGGAGGTAGAAACCGACAAGCTCCTCGTCGGTGGGGTGGAACCGGAACCCCGGCAGCATAACGTCGTCCTCCTCCACCTCCGGCTCTGGCGCCGCCACCACCTCATGCTCTTCTCTCACCGACTTCGATTTCTCCATCAAAATATACGATATATATCAAACCACTGCTAGCTCCTGCTTCTTCTTCTTCTCCTCGTTGGCCGGAGAAGAGAGAGTCCGGCGAGTGGGTGAGCTCCGGCGGGCACGGAGGAGGTATATATAGAGAAGAGAGAAAGTGAATGACCCATTGCATGGTAGAACCTGACGGGTGCGTGCGTGAGCAGGAGCGGAATAGAATAAGGAGAGATGTGAAGGCGGTTGAAAGGGACGGGCTTGCAAATTTAATTAATTTCTTCAAAATTTGGGGATGAAATTATTAATTATTATTATTTTTTTGTTTTATATGGGAAATAATTAAGCTTGTGGAATATCAATAGAGAAAAGATCATGTGACAAGCGTGGCAAGGATTAATCGATAGCTAGCTCAAGTATATTCCAAGAAGATGCATGCCATCTATTTCACATCTTCAACCAAAAACCAAGGGGGACTATTTAGTAAATTTGGGAAATTAATGGACCTTTATTATTATTATTATTGTTGTTGTTGTTGTTGTTGTTTGCTTTTCAATTGAATTAGCTTAGCAAACTATATATATATATATATATATATATATATATATATATATATATATATATATATATATATATATATATATATATATATATATAGTGAATTTTATACAAAAATTAATTTCCACATTTTCTTTAGATTCATCGTTAAAACAATATAGTAGGAATATTTATATATATATAGCGTACATTGCAATAATGCAATCTCTTGAATGGTTACCAAACGGTGTTAAAGAAAGAATTGAAGTATACTCAACTAACCAAACCCTAACTCCATAAATTAGTGCAACATTGATAGGCCAAGTTAGAGATCCATCTCCCTCATCGCCTCCCTAATTAACTTCCTTAATAATCATTCGACAAATTACAACCCATTAGTTTATCTAAACCTCCGTAAACACACTCTTAAAGTATTGTCTCTTTTTTGCCTAATCTTTGACGACGCTTAAAGATTGTCATGGTTATTGATCATCATAATCACACACCGTTGTGTATTTGACTCCTTTAAGTCGAGTTCGAGTTTCACTAAGTATTTTATGGGTTCATAAAATTGAAAGCTCCAAAATGAGCCTTGATTTTGAACAACTATAAATTCTAGGGGGTCAAACTTAAAAAATCTCCAATATATTATATAACAATAAGGGAAAGGTATGGTGCTTCTTTAATTAAAATTAAAAAAAAAAGAATTAGAAAGTGTAGAATAATTATGAATTTATTGTGAATTGATGATGAATATAATATTAAATATTTTGAAAATAAAATGATAAATTATTATGTAAATAAATAATAAATAATAAATAATGATTGAAGCTAGCCCCCACGAGATCAACATGTACTGTCTTTCTTTACAAGGATGGATCGTTTCACATTAATGATTTATGTGGTCCTCTAATGCCATCGCCATTACTTTACATATCATCTCTAACTCATTGCCACTTTTAATTTTGAGGAAAAAAAAAAGATGAATTATTTTTTCTCTTTTTTTTTCTTGCATTATTAATTCGGGATAAAAATAAATTTTCAAAATACTTAATTATTTATACGAAAGGTGTGTGACTAACCAAGATATATATATATATATATATATATATATATATATATATATATATATATATATATATATATATATATATATATACTCAAAGAATAAGAAAATTTTTACTACAATATTCGAGTTCATTCTTCATCTCCCCTAGATGACCTTTTGATATTATATTGATAATATTTTTACGACGATGAACTTGAGAAGTTAATTACTATGAATACTAATATAAAATTTTTGTAGAAAATGTTATGTTATCTTATGACTTCTAAAATACAAAAAAGATTCTTATTGACTACTAATGATAATAAACATGCCATCATGTGCTAACAATTAAACTAATTAATCAAGATATCTCTTCCTTCTTATTGAGAATTAAAGCCATTGCCATGTTCTTTGAGGAAGCAAATGAGAGGTGAAGATCGAAGAGTCGAATAGCTAGGGTGCGTGCGGTGTTTGTTCATCGAGATAACTAAGAATTTTTTTTACCTCTATTAATCATCACACCGACATATTACCTCTAAGTTTCACATCATTAGTAATGGTTAGGTTGGTAGTAAATCATAGAAAATTATTATTAATTTGACTTTGTTTTTTTTTAAATGTTTCCCTAGAATTTGAAATTTATTTAATTTTGTATTCCAATAATTTGGCCCTTAATCATTAACGCCCTCATTTAATATGGCTAAATAATAATAAAAAAAAGGTAACAACAATAGTTAAAAGTGAATTGACAAGAGAAGGTATTTAAATGATCTTGAAAAAGAGAAGAGAGGAAGAAGAAAAATATAAAGACAAGTAAAACTCTCGTATTAAACCTTTGACCTAATGGCACAATCTCACATAGCTTTAGGGTTAGCAAAATAAGTGTCCTGCGGGAAGGGCCTAGTGGCTAGCGCATGTAATTATTATATTATGGAATAATATATTAATTCCTCATAAATATGAGGATGTCGTCCCTCCATACGTTAGTTATTAGTCTCAAAGGTCAAAGATTTACCGTGATTTATCTCCCTTACGATGGTCCAGAGATGAACTAACAGAGGCCACTAGGTTGACAGATTTCAACTTTTTGTATCACAGGGTTAGTAAAATAAGTGATGAAAAAAAAAGTGCATTTTCTCCATCACTGGAGGAGAAGGAAGAGTTAATTAGGGAATCTCACGGCATTAGAAAGCTCAATTAAGCTAATCCGATCCAAGTTCAATGGATGGAAGGATTCAATAAATTATTCACAGTCGAACTCCTTCGACTAATTGAGTATAAATCAGATTTATCTTTGATATACCAAATTAGTCAGATCGGTCTTTTTTAGAGTTTTGTTAGTCGAGTGTGCGATTTCGAGAGGTCAGATGTTCGTAGATCGGCCTTCTTTAAATCGATCATCGAAATAGAAAGTACCTCGGATAAGAGAGGATTCGAAAACGAATGAGAATGAAGTCGAGGAGTACATTAGTGAAACTCTTTCAACACTTGACCCCATATTTTCCCCTTTTTAGTTTTATATAGAAAGGGGAAAATGTGCGTTTTTTGAGGTGGGGGTGGGAGAAATGGGACGTGAAAACGTGATTTCATAGAGGAGATCAGAGAGACGTGGCTTCATGGAGGAGATCGTAGAGACATGATTTCTTGAAGAATATCGTAGAGAAATAACTTCTTGAAGAAGATCATGGAGATATATCGATATCTAATTGACAACCTGAGCTCAGATGATTGTCGTTTGAGCTCGGGAGATTAAATTATCGAATTAAACTCGAATGATCACTGAGCTTAAGAAATTAGACCGATTTAACTACTGATCTGAGCTTGAAAAAAAAAAATCTGAACTCAGAAGATTAATTCAGCCGATTTAATTATCGAACTGAATTCAAATCTAAATTCTATCTCGATTTAACTGTTAATCCGATCTTACCACTCCATGAGTCAGCCACATAATAAACTAATCACATTTAATCAAGCTAAAGAGAGAGTTTACCCTTTTAATTAAGGCGTGGTGCGAGGCTCTAGAGTCCACTCGAAATGATGCATTTTTTTCTGAGAGAAATAAATTAAATGTTGACCCATAAATGAGGCAAGTAAATATGGAATTTGGTAAACTCGAAGGGGTCCAGAGACAATTCACATCGTGCTTTAATATTTCCATCCATTACTGCATTAACTATCTTCTTTATCACTGAATCCACATGTAGAAACTGAAGCCAGCAAACCCTGTTTCATCGCATATATCTTCCTCAGTCTTAGCTCTTAATTCCTTTAACTCACTTTAGCTCTCATTTTCAAGATTAATTCATTGGTTGGAACTGGAAGAAGGGCACCAGAAACCAAAGCCTCTCCTCATTCCATAATTAAATATGGCCAATTAAGAAACATGCAGAAATATAAAATAAAGTTTTTTTCATGGTTTTTGTTTACGAATATAAAAACCTGCACATGATCGAGGATTACTCGCAATTAAACTAACAGGCTTCCCGGAGATGTGTCAAGTTCTCAAAAAAAATAATCAACAAGAGTACCTTGGACTTAACCACAGCGAAGTATGCAAATCAACCTATAAACAACTGCAAATGAATGACAGCAATCACTTCTTTTTCAGTATTTTTGGTTGCTAGAGTCCGAGTTAGATCGGATCCGAGATTGTTCTTCGATACGTTAGGTCAACCTAAAGGCAGTTGAGTCCGTAGTTTCCGGGAATCTTTGTGCTGTATTGGCACACCATAAGAGACAGATAGATAGATAATGGCGGTTTGAGTCAAAGATACAGAGAAGATATGCATGAAATAAATAGAATGTGTTGCGAGCGATGCATTTCAGTGTCAGAAAGAAGAGTTTACCCAAATATATTTCATCAAAGCTTCTGTTCAGCGAGTTGAATGATGGCTAGCATCCATACTTGTTGAACGGACAGAGTGCGTGTTATCAGGGGACAGCTCAATCTCTAAATGATTAAAGAAAAAGTGACAGTAGGAAGTACAAATCTCTCTGTTAAGAACTTAACTGATTGCATCTTCAGCACTTCTTTGTATGAATCATGAATGTTTTGTTTTGCTCTCTTGCTTGTTTATTCTGCACTCAGAAAAGTGGACAAGTTCAAGTCCTCCGTCAAGAGATTCCACTGGGTAATGTGAAGGAGAAGAAAAATTTCCTACAAAAAGTGCAAAAACAATCCAAGCCTAATTGCCAAGGTGGTTACTGCAATGGTAACAATCATGTTGTGATCGCAGACATGGATAATGGCTAAGCAGTATTACTCTCTGTAAAAAAAAAAAAAATTACTAGCTCTGTGTCAATGTTCATTTAAAGCAAGTTTCATGGCTTAGAAGATAGCAAGAGAGCATTAATTTCAATTGTTGTCGACATATGATCATGCTTCAAAGCAAAGCCATTTTTCTTAAATGGTTCTTTTAAAGCTTCATTCAGAGCTACTGGCCAGAAATAAGAAACCTATTCTTTGCTAGTCACCAGATCAAAAATTTTGGCAATACTTATGGCTCAAGACAATATCCAACTCGGGGAGTTTTGAAGTATTACATTTTTTTTTCTTACTTTTGATCAATGCTTTCATAATTCATCGAACCATCAGAAGGGAGGACATCGGGTCCATTCTCTCTTGCCATTGATGATTAACCATAGAGCTTCCAGTGAATATGAAACTCTGAGTCATTTCTGATAGATCACTGTTCACCAGTACAAGAACTGGATTAACCTTTACTTACCATGGTAAACCAAAAGTAACCTTTCATTCATCACTTCCAAATTTTTCAGATTTAAGCTTCAACATCAAAGGTCGACGGAGATGATTGTAACGGCCTGAGATGAATATTCTAGAGCAATCACGCATCTAATGAAAGAAAATAATAACCAGATGGGCAACCACATTTTCACAAGATTTTCAGATACCCAATCTTTAGCAGCTGTTATTTTTTATTGCTTTTTGAAGCATCAATTTCACAGTGGACCCAACCTTTTGCTACATCTCCTGAAGTTGCAACAATAGAAAATGTCTCCATTCCTATAAGGTTCACATCAAGAGCTCTTTGAACAACCAGAATTCTATTCGGACTCATCGTTGTGTGTTCCCTGGGAGCTTTCTTCTCAGATGGAGGAAAGGAAACGCTCCCCAAAACAGACAAATTGTTTGACATTTTGTGCCAAGGCTGGCTGTGGACCATCTGGAAGAATTCAAACAAAGTCATCTTGAAGATTTACAAAACTAATGACCCAAAACTTGTGCTTGCCTGATAGCTATCAAAGTATGGATGGGGACAAGCTCCTCCAAATAAGAGGCGTGTGCTTACTGTTGCTTTGCAAAATATTTATGTGCAACTCCATGATCTGATTTTTCTAGCTGGTCTGTGTTTTCCTTTTCTATTTTGGAACTATGAGGTTACTGTTTCCAGCTCTTCAAGCAAGTAGGCAACCTTTCAGCTTAGCTACATGCTCTGCTGCAGCTAGGGTCGTCTTCTCTTGTATTCCATGTAAATACATGCTCCCAATTTTCCTGTTTTCAGGAAAAAAAAATGTTGGCAATCACAAGGAAGACTTGAGCAGTTTCGATAACACAAATTGGCGACAGAAAACAAGCAGAACAGTTGATAACTGAGAACAATTCCAAGTCCAAGTTGCAGGTATTTTAGGAAATCTTCCAAGTCCGAAAACAAACGGGGAAATTAGCCGTACCACACCTAATGCAATCTAATATAACCCATAAATTAAACCTAACATTTTGATTACTGATCCTTATCTAAAAGGTGATTCTGAAGACTATACAAATATATGGGTATTACTTAGTTTTATAGGAAATTCAACATTGGCTCGGTGAGCCTTGAGGATGATGTTATGTCGGCTCCAACAAAGAGTGGAAAAGAATACTAGGTTTGTGAGAGTATCTAGAATGTTTCTGGGACACTATTATCCTTGTGGAATTTAACAGAGCTCCTCAAAATAATGCTTCTAAAGTACAACTGTTTCCAGTAACAGTTCTTCGAGTATCAAAATTCGTTTAACTCCAGCTCCAGATCATTTCCTTGATACTAGCCTCTTTAAATTTCCCCCATTGCAATTGATCAATGCATCCCATACTTCAATCTGCGTCAGTTAAATGAATCATCATCTTAAAGTCAAACTCAAAGAGATAAGAGTAGAGATCATGTGTTTGTTCACTTTGGGCACATATAAATAGTATTCTGCCCTCTTTCTTTATTTACAATTCTGCAGAGTTTATAAAGAGATCCTTTATGACATCTGTCATATTCAAGATATACCAGAATCAATTTTGGGGTTCTAGAGTAAGCAACAATTAATCAGTTTGCGTAACGCCCAACCGTTAAGCACATTCTACCTTCTGTGTTCTTTGAAAGAACAGATCTTTCAATGCAACAGTGTCAAGAAGGCTAGCTCAGCTAATTAGTTTTGAAAGGAACAGATATTCAAATGCTTATAAGAACGAAGGCATGGGTCCTCAAGTGGAAGATGTAATATATAGCAAGTTGCTAACATTAAACTACTCAATTAAGTAGTGTCATTTATAGCAATGTATTATCCAAAAATAGTAAATTTTTCTGATCCTATTAAGTTAGGCCATCCTTAAAGTGGCATGTGATACACGGAATAGTAGATTGTCAATATGAAGCCAATTAACTATTTAATGGATAATAATAGAAAATGACATTGAATGAGTAAAGCATCCACCATTTATGAAGGTGTGAAGCCAGTTAGGTAATTTAACTCAAATGTCTTCAGGCTATAAATTCAATGTATCACCTCATCATTAAGTTCTAAATAATTCCTTAAGTGGTGAAATCCTTGGTCAAATTATAGATATCTGCTATGATAGTTTTCCATATTTAGATGGTGCATGGATACTCATTTATATATGACAGATTACAAATGCAACCACCATAAGTTCACAAAGATATCTATATTCAACATGCACACTTTCACTAAAAAAACTGCCCAAAAAAAAAAATCACTAAAAGTTTTAATGATACTAATTTTGTTACTAGATTCATCGGTCAAAATCCGGTGATTAAAATTATTAATGACAGCATTAATTAGATCTGTCACTAAATGCGACATTAGCAATAATTTTTTAACATTAATAGATCAATTTTATACTATCATTACTAAATGATATAACAGTGATAAAATTTTATGGCAAAAATTTTTTCTCCACATATATAATATATATTGATGCCTTTGTCATCAAGAAATACTTTGAGTGCCACATGTTTAATATTAGTTGTGGCTAAAGATTCGTCTTTTTTTAGTGAATTTGAATATAAAACTAGATTTTGAAACAAAAAAAAAACATGTACCTAGAATTTGGTGACCAACAATATTTTCAATTTCGTGTTTCATTGAGTTTCCTACACGATGTTATAGATCATTTGTAGTAGCATCAAAGGTTAATCTTTACAATATCCAAGCCAAATTAGTTTCTTTCAACTTTCATCCTCTTTTTTTTTTACTTAAAAAAAAGGCATCCGTAAATATACCATCATTTTAGATGATCAAAAACTATTTCAAACAGTTCTGTCAGGATTGGAACTCCCTAAATAGTTGAGACTATTATAATATAATAATGATTAGATGATGATAGTGAAGATCAATGAATCAAATATACTATCTTCAATCCCTCACTGTTTTCCCAATGACCAGAGCTCCAACCCAATTCAATGCTTCATTAATGATGCATTTGTAGGGAATGGCGAGGTCCAAACCTCAAGTTACATGTGCCACTGCTGATGACTTTTAAGGAGTCTGCTAATTTAAGGAACTACATGCCATTAATGATTGAAAATAAACTCTGTTTGTGTTCACAAATGAGACTGAAATTTAATTGCAGATAAGAGTTGGCATAGAACTTGTGGTTTTAATAAATGGGTTGGAAGACTAATTTTTCCATTGTTAGGATCATTTACCAATCTGAATCTAAACCAATTTGGAATTTTTTTTACGGGTCCCAAAAGGATCTACTGCTGTCAACCTGCATTGTGAAAACTTTATTAAACTGTCTAAGATCTCAACTGATTGTGATTACTTAGAGGATAATAGATTCAATTACGAGGGAAAAGTTGTATTGACATTCAAATTTATTGTTGAGTTAATTCTAATCCAGAATTGTCCCATTACCTGAGTAAACTGATTGCTAAGTGGCAGACCGCAAATCACCCATATTCTGCTATCAGGACCACAGTTTCAGCAGAAATTGGGACTGATCTTGAATCACGTAGGCATACTTTATTTGCATCATCCTCTAACGAGTCAGCATGCCTTTTTGGTAGAAGAATGTCATAAGAATCAGAGCATGTCTTGGGTCTTTCAACAACATAGACCTTATTCGGATTGCTTTGGAACCTGCTAAAACGAAATGAAACATATTTGCTTAAAGACATGCAAGAACAAATTTCCCTAGGAAATGTCCAATTTAATTAAGATTTAAAAGAAGTAGAAGCATCATAATAGTTGAATTCATGAAGCTAAACAAGGAACATGTTAATGTAAGAACTAGTCGATGTTACAAAGAGTTCAATTCTAAGATATGGATTTATTTGAAGCATAGCCTGGTCATGCCAGTTGACAGACATGCTATCTGTACGTCTGCATGCTATGCTAGTTCATCTCACTTCAGTAACTAATTCTTAGATAACAATGTCCTATTTACATTCCCCTACAAAATAATTTGAATACAGCTACATGATCTTTCCAGCTTTACCAGAGAGAGAACATCAGATATTCATATCACCAAATGGATAGACATGTGCTGAACTCCTGATTACGAACATTCAGCAAGGTATGGACTAACCATATTACATATCCATGCACAAATCGTTCAAGATTGCCTATGTATCTAATAAAAAAGCCTCTCTTCTAGTTTCTAAGTGGTGCACATTTGCTAATTGGCAGTTGAGGAGCTATTTATTCTTGTAATATATGTGAAACCTTTAATGCTCCTGTCTCTAATACTCATGGCAGTTTTAAAGAGATCAAGTTATTTAAAAAAAGTGATGAATATATACTTGTTTTTTAAGTTGAAAATATATGTTGGTGCAATCGGCCCAGATCATAATTGACCGGACTCGAGTTTGACTCGAACTGTATTTTGATGTTAAACAAAACATATGACATGTGATTGTCATTGGGAAAATCCAAACATGGGACTTGGTATTGGTAAGTCCAAGTGTGTAGCCTTGGAAATGGGAAGTCTTGAGGACTTGACAAGGTCACTAGTCTCGTAGGCTCGGGGTCCTTGAGTCGGTGAATGATGACATTGTGAAGCCGTGCGCTTGGTGCATCCGAGGGACCGTCGGACGGAGAGTGAATGGAGTGAGGCCCAAGAGAAGCAGACTTCGAGGGCAAGAGACGCGAAGAATGACATTGCAAAGTCGTGCGCTTGGTGCATCCGAGGGACGTAGGCCGAGGGAAGAGAGCTTCGGTGGGGAACTCCATGAGAGGATGAGGTGGATTTGACCAAGTGATTAAGACTGAGTGTCGGATGCTCAAACATGGTGTTTGAGATTTTATCCGACGGTCAGATGCTCAAACAAGTGTTTGCTTGAGGTTTTACCCGACAATAGTCGACTGACATAGGTGCCGATTCGACTAATCCAAATCGACTAGTGTTTGACTGCATTCTGTGGCCTGGCAGTCAACTGATGTCGACAACAATCGACTGCCAAGGGATGACAGTCGACTGATGAAGGGTATCGCGGGCACAGAAGGTTTGAAACTCGACTGATTGCCTGGATCACTCGACTGATAGTTTGATCTATCGACTGATGGAGGATCCGTTGGAACTTGTCCAGCGTGGATCGAGTCGTTGTGAGACAACGACTACAGGAATAGTCGACTGATTGACGCGAAATCAGCTCGATGCAGGTTATTTAAGGAGCTCGAGATGAAAGATTTTGCAACAGTTTTTGGGGCGATTTTGGAGGAGAATTGCTACTGCATTCCAGACTTTCAAGAACAATCCAAAGCAAGCAACAAGCAAGTGAGTAAAGCGAAGTTTTGTAAAGTGTTCTTTACTTGTATTTCTTCTTGCCTTTGTATTTTGCTTGTACTTTTGTATTACGGTTTTGTAATTACTTGTATGAGGTTTCTCCACCTCTGACTTATTGTCGAGAAGGAATTTTGTTAGTGTCGTGTGTATAACAAGAGCTCGTTGAGCTCGCCCCATGAAGTAGAAACCCTAAGGTTCCGAACCATGTATATCGGTGTGTATTTATGTGTGTTTGTATATTTCTTTTGTGTAGTATTCGTATTTTCGCTGCGCCAACGCAAATTGTAAAGACGAGTATGCAAGAATGATCGAATTCCATCATCGTACTCGAATTGGGCTATTCACCCCCCTCTAGCCGGCCACCGATCCTCCAACAATATAGGCATTTAACACAGAAGTTACAATATAAGTGAAGGGAATAGCTAACTGCAATATTTTGTTAACATTGTTAACATAAGCTAGTACCGTGAGCAGTTACCACATTTAACTGGACAAGAACATTATCATGATGACAAAAGGCTATTAAAGCTCAAGTCCCTATTTCCGACTTACTATCTAACAAAAATTCTTTTTTTCCTCTTTCTATATTTCTTAAGGAGCAATGCAAGCCAAGGAAAACAATGCATTTTTTTTTTGTTTAGTTTAAAAGGGAAGAAAAGGAAGCATTATTTCACTGAGATTCCATTAATCCCAGAGGCATTACAGACCAACATCAAGATAAGTAGGATTACTAACAGCGAAGGAAAAACGAGAGCTTGTGCCAGGCTAAAAACTATGCATAGAGCACTCGAGTGCACAAAAAGTGAAACCAAAACTTTGAGAAATCAGATTGGTATTGTAGATTGCATCAGAGACAGAGGTGGACAGTCTGTCCAAAAACCAGATTGGCCTTGTAGGTTGCAGCTTTTCAGATGGTTGAAAGTAAGACTTGGCTCGAGCAAGATACAGAAAGTCCAGAGCATAGTGATGTTGGTTTGGATGAAAGGAAAACAATGTGATTGTATTTGATATAGATTACGTGGAGGATTTACACCGAAGAAAGACATCAAAATTTGTCAGACAACTAAGCAATTATTCAGCTTACTGCATGAAAGAAACTACTATTATCTTTGTATACATTCGTCTAGTTCTAGGCTGATTTTATACTTCACATTCATAGCAGTAAGAATGATAAATCAGATAGAAGGATGTAAAATGGAAAAGAGACATATTTCACAATTAGTGAAATATTGTAGTTATGTACAAAGTTGTTCGAATCATAAGTTTCCCAATTAGTGATGGATTCAGATGAAAATGATATGTTCATAAACATTAATCAAAATTTGAAAGACTGATAATGATTCAATTTGATACAATATGATATAATACAAATCGTATTTTATATCACAAAAAGGGAAAGAAAGATGTCCAAAAACTTAATCCAGAAACCTGCTGAAATTAATGTAATTCATTAAATTAAACCCAACATTTAAAATTTAAAGCAAAAAATCATACAAAAAGAGGGAAAGAATGTCTTCCTCAGAATTGACAATGGTCTAGAAAAAGAAACCTTTAATACAAAGACACGGCCTCTATGACAGCAAAATTGAAGTAGAAAGCCATTAGTGATTAAGAAGAGAAAATATTGTGAAAACAAGACTTGAAGCCTATTTAGATGGTGAAGTTAATATTGATTAAAAAGAAATCTGTCAGGTCAAACTCGTCTTCTACTCCTTTCATCATGTAGTCAGTGTATTTGTTGTTTCCCTTCCTTTCTTCAACCATAGTGATAGCATTGAGACACAAAGTCAACGCCAAAAGTGAGGTCAATAAAAATTTTTCTATTTTCGAAAACAATGGACAAAGACATGTCTCACTGCCCTTTTTTCACTTATTGATCAAAGGAAATAGACAATATTCTAAGGTGAGCAGACAGATAGCTAATTTTTAAAACCCATCATGTAGGCCAATTACTAGATCTAAATTACTAAAATGCACTCATCAACACAAACAGGATCAGTGGAAATTTACTAACTAGCATTTATGCAATTGTGGAGCAATGAGTTGAACAATGACACAAAAGTTCCGAATATCTAAATTCACCTATTTACCTCGAAAAGAAGTTACAATTGACCAAGTTCGAGAATCTAGAACCGCAGTAACTCCAAGCATCCTTTGCAGGGATCCAGGGAAATTAGAATTTCTCACCTCACCAAGGAAAGCAACTTAGCCATTCAACACAACTTTACAAGAAAGACGACAGAAACAACTATAAGGAGATGCAAGGCTCCGTGATTGAGAGCAGTTTTCTTACACAGAAGAACTACTTCGATTTTATCTTAGTAAAGACGGTTTGGAAAATGCTGCTTTCCTAATTGTGGTTTGGAAGGAAAGAAGAAGAACATGCAGCATCCACAATTGCAATTTGACAGGCAAACAAGCCATAAAAGGTCCCGTAATAAGTATACACATGGAGTTCATAATATGTAGAATAGGTGGAAAGCAAAAAAAGGTCCAAAACTTTTACAGGTATTATAACCAATGAAAGGATGGAACTTAAAAAGCAAGAGTTGAAAGCCACACCATTATAATCGCTCCTCCAGCCGTACGTCGTCCGCCACTTGGTCCATCTCCGATCAGATCTCGGTGCCCTCTTCGCTCAAACGTCACAGGAAGAGGGGGTGAGATGGATCCCTTAGACCCTTACTGAGCGCGACAACCATCAAGATCCAAAATCTTTCTGTTAATTGCGAAACAGTCCTGAAACGTTGCCTAACATTTTGGTCCTCGACTAATACTTTCCAAATTAGTCCTCATAGGTTCATCTCTCTCTCTCTCTTTCTCTGTCTCTCTCTCACTGACGATATTGGCACCATGTGAAATGCAGTTGGTGCATGTTAAAGGAAGGATTTGGGATAATAATCTCTGCTCAAACTTCAGTTATTATGTCATTTTCATTAACAACGATAATATTTCTTTTGATCTACCTAAAGAATTGATGTTTTGGCGTTAGGATTTCTCTTACATCCAGATATAAAGATAGGTTGCCATGTATTACTTACTATATCTAACGCACTGTTTTTCACCACCAGACAATGTCAGTGTAGTGTGTAGAGTGTAGTAGACGTACACCAATGAGTGGCTTGGGGACTTGAAAGTTAAAAGCTTGGATTCTGAAGGGTTTCAATGAGCCCCACGCCATGGCAAAAAGCTCATAAAAAGATGCAGAAAGCCTAAAAAGATAAAGCTAACAAGTCTTCTCAATGTCATCACCTCCCTCGTTATTAAATTATCTGCATGCGATGCAATCCATCCCCCTCTGCAAAACCATGATTGAAACCAAAGTCCTCCATATGTTGTCCCCTGCTCCAGCTTGAACAGGTATAGCAGTAGCGCTGTCTCAATCACGAATACAAGAATCCTGAAGCATAAAAAAAAACGAATTTTGGCGAAGAAATTCAGCGGCGCAATGGAGGAGAGCGGCAGAGTGTACAGGAAAGGCAACTGGAGTCTCCACGAGACGATGATCCTGATCGAAGCTAAGAAGGTGGATTACGGCCGGAGGACGCAGAGAACGTTGAAGGAGAGCGGCGGCGGAGGCGGTGCCGGCAGCAATCGGCCGCAGGAGATGCGGTGGAAGTGGGTGGAGGATTGCTGCTGGAAACAGGGGTGCCACCGGAGCCAGAACCAGTGCAACGACCGGTGGGACAACCTCATGCGCGACTATAAGAAGGTACGATCCTACGAGGCGAGCTCGATCCAAGATCCAGAATCGCCGTCTTACTGGAAGATGGAGAGGCACGAGAGGAAGGAGAGAAACCTGCCCGCCAATCTCCTGCCGGAGATATACGAAGCTTTGAGTGAGGTGGTACAGATGAGAGCCGCCATGGCGGAGAAGCCACAAGGTGGCGGTGACGGTGGCACTCCAATGGTTGCTCCATCCATAGGTTTGATTGGTTCCCTGATTGGCTTTCAAAAAATTCGACCTTTTTGCCTTAAAATCAAAACTTTAATATCTATCCTTCAATATAAGTTAGATTCTGAAGACAGTCAACGCTCGATCTCAGCATCGCCGGAAAGGAAGAGAAAACGAGGAAGAACAGGGGAAGAAAGCAGCAGCCGCCGCCACCACCACCTCGAGCTGGGCTCTGCGATCTCCAAATGCACCTCGATCATATCGGAAGCTTTGCAGGAAGGTGAGGAGAAGGAGGGGATGAGGCACAAGGATCTCCTCGGCATCGAGCAGAGGAAGGCGAAGCTGGAGGAGACAAAGTCGCAAGTCGCCGCGCAGTCCATGGACGGCCTCGCCACCGCCGTCAAAAAGCTCGCCACCTCCATCCTCGGCTTGGTCACTGCCAGAGTGCAGAAGCTCCAAAAGTAAATGGCATCCAATCATGAACCAAGCTGGGTCGGTCGACATTGCTGTTCTGGAGAAAAAGCTCAGTTCATGTAGAAAGATTCTCTGCCTCTTTCTCCCCGTCTCTCTCTCTCTCTCTCTCTCTCTCTCTCTCTCTGCATGTAAGAGGATGATGATGTTGACTTGATTAGATTCCACAGCGTTGAACTTGTAGCGGGTTTAGATTTGGAGCTTGATCAATAGATTTGTTTGGTGTAATCTAATTGTTGTCATGTTAGATCGAGGCATTTACTTTTTGCGTCAGAGTCGCTTTTGTTGTTGTCGTGGGTGGACAAACAAGTACTTGGAGAGCAGGCCAGTGATCAGTCAAAGTGATATAAGCATAAAATTACAGTCATGCCATCCAGAGACCAGAGTCTTCTTTGGATTACAATCAATTCCTTTTTTTTTTTTTACTATAAATCTTACTCAAATTAATTTCAAATCAACATATATTTTAAAATATTCGATTTAAAATCTTCAAATCATTTTTCGTTTTGGACTTATAAACCTGAAATACACATGATATATCAGTTTATTTGATTTTTCTACAGAATCATCTTTTTATCCTTCAATTTGATCAAATTTTGATTGAAATTATTGATAATTAATTTCTTTATATATATCAAAATAGCTCATGACTGGTTGTGCCAAAAGGTTTTGGCTTTTCTTTTCTTACCAAACATTAAAAATTAAGTCAAGATCGCAATCAAACAAAACCAAGTGATCAAATTAAAACAAAACAAATGTGCTTTTTAAGCAATAAATTCAGGATGAATGCTACAATGAAATGATTAAAATTGCAGAAATTCCAAAGTGAATGTTTCAGATGGACTAACATTCGCACACTGTGGGAATTGGTAATGTCAAACTGACGAATGCTAATAGCTGTGAAACTTATCGATTCAGATACATTATTTTATATCAAAAATAGGCAGATTGATACTTGCTGAAGAGACTTTCAGAGGTGCCAGAAACCACATACTTTCTGATAGTTTGAAACAATTCTACCTATCTATTTCTCTGGACAGCTATTGTTAATATACATCAAGAAAAAAAAAAAACTCTAGGGCTTCAATTTGTTACAGGTCTCTGATGGTTACCTTCACCGGTTGGAGAGGATGAAGATGAGGACGATAAACCAGAGAGCATACTTACCACCTTGTCCTTGTTGAATGCATTTCTAACATTCTCCTTGAGCTCGCAAAATCGTAATTTTTTCAACTTCTGCTCATCAGGGGTAGTGCCCTTCTGTAGGTAGAAGGGTTCAGGCAAGTTTTCCTCAAGGAACTTATCTAACACTTCTGAGCAATGAGGGAAATAGCGCCGCCCAAGATCGACTGGACAATTATGCATATGATATCAATTTTTGCAGTGAATAACATAGTTTCCACACTAAAATTTAATAGGAAGTCAAGTGTGGATTAAGAGAGAACATTTGTAATCATGTGAAAAATTACCGGTTTTTGCCAAGGCTTCGACCCTTGACCGAAGTCTCTTATTCCGCACTACAGGTGTCTCATTTAGGTCAACTTCCCTGAGGTTACTAGCACTTCTAGATGCAGGAAGACCAGTGAATTCCGAAGTCGTATCTGCATGTGCTACTTCCATGGCTAGCTTGGCTTCAGCAGGAAAGAACAATCTCGCAAATGCAACTGAATAGTAGAATCCCCAAATAAGTATCATCCTTAACAGATCAAAGCCATCACAGGAATATTTGAAATATGATCTCTCATTTTCACATAGTATCTGTAATAAGTATCTATATGCACAAGATTTTCTACTGGAGCTTATTCAAAAAAGAAAATATCAAATTTTTTGACATAATTTTTAGCCAAAAATTCATGAAAGCAAAATAATCTAGGCTTAAGATTGTCAGCCAACAAAACTGCAATATTAATACGAGTGAGGTAGGTGTTGAAACAAATGCTGTTATCAAAGGATGCTTATACCAAGGGGAACTAGAAATACCATGAGCTTAAGCATGCATACCTATCATTTTTCAAGTTAGTCTCAATAATGGTAAGAAATGATACTAAAGCAATAAACTCATCATAAGACTGCATGCAGAAAAGGTACATCCTCAAAAATAAACACCATCAACAATCATGGTCACTTCTACAAATTTACCTCTATTTTCCAGATAAAATAGCTTCATGTGTATATCATCAGCGAACAATGGTGAAGTGACAGAGTCTTCAACAGTAATCGAATTCCTCATCTCTCTCTCTAGAATTTCGATGCACAACTTGTTTTTATTTGACTCCTGACCTTGCTCTGTCCTTGTATAATAGTCTTTTGCCCTTGTTAATCTTCTACATATCGTAACAGCATTTTCGCCATCAGCAGCTGTGTCCAATGCAGAGCCTCCTTTGGTAAGAAGTGAGACAATTACTGCTGGCTCCCTCCTCATGGCAGCTATATGAAGTGGTGTATATCCTCTGTCGTTCTTTAAATTTACATTGGCCGAGTCGAGGTCTAACAACTCGGCGACAACTTTGGAATCACAGTAAGCAGCTGCATAATGTAGAGCACAAGCATCATCTAGAGTAACTCCAGATTCACTCAGGAGCAACTTTACAAGCTCAACGTCATCACAGTCGAGGGCCCTGTGGATTCTTTTAATTCTTTTCTCATGCACAGGGTCTGCGATACCATTAGATTCCTTGGGTTGTGATTTTCGGCGCAATGTCCTGATTTCCTCAGCTACTTCTGGTGGGAGCTCCTTCTCAATAGCAACATCATCAAGATCTGACCTAGCTACTCTTTGGAGACAATTAGAGAGCAACTGGTTGAGCTTTGAATGTGAAGCAACCTGGAGGATAGGGATTACATCTTCCACTAGAGCTTTCTCCACAAAATTCAGAAGCCGACGCTGTAGATCATAGAAAGATGATAATCACGTGAGAATTTAGAGGTGCAGCATATAAATATAAAAAATATGTTGATACCAAGATACGAAAGAAGACTTTGAATAACAATAGTGAGTATACTTGTGTGGAGGTTTTGTTTAGCATCAGATAGTCATACAAAGCATTATAGTGATTATCTCATACTTGGACTCTTCACTTACAGCCTCAGTATCTATATGACTATATCGAATACAAACACTCGGACATCAAGCGGACACTTTTATATTTCTATTGGTGATGTGTTAAAAAGTAAGGAATAGTCATGTTAGGCACATAGATCTGCACCAGTACTACCCAAGTCCAAGCAATTACTTATAAATTCAACTTGTTCTACAGCTAAAAGGCATGCACATGCAAAG
The DNA here is from genome assembly GCA_025175895.1 of Wurfbainia villosa. NCBI lineage: Eukaryota > Viridiplantae > Streptophyta > Magnoliopsida > Zingiberales > Zingiberaceae > Wurfbainia > Wurfbainia villosa. Next base: position 19,115,997 of record CM045991.1, on the reverse strand, counting down.
TCTTACCTAAATGCAAAAAGACATTTAGGATGACCGCTGTGAAATAAGCTCAGGTGGATATAAACACACAAAGATTGGAACCACAGAACTCAACAAAGAAGGAAAAGAAAGACAATTTTTTACCCTTTTTACAACATTAGTGTCTTTAGGAAACTCTTCGATAGTAACACTTGTGAATCCAAAAGTTTTACCTTTCTTGGTTTCTGCCAGATGTTTGAATAATCATCAAATTTATAAAGAAAAAAAAAGATTATATGCATTTTCACAACGCTTTGTATAGTCAGCAACTAGAGGTTTTTCATACAAGTTAATTGTCGAGGTGCTGTGATGTTATGTTCTCTCCATTAGGCTCTTCCAGGAAGAGTCATGCTAAAGACAGGAATTCTCCAACTACCAATTATTACATAATACAGATACAGATCTCTTTATCGGCAATCCTATTAAGCATAAACTAGATATTTCAACAGATCAAAGCCATTTTTCATGTTCTAAGCAAGCGAAAAAAAAAACAAGAAAAATCTAGTAACAGATCGGAATTGCCTCATCCACGCAAAACGCATTTATAAATGTTCAACTTGTATGAAGTTTCACCAATTAAAGCAATCACAAAAACAGTAAATAGTCACATAATGAATTCTATAAATAGAAGCTTAGGAGGGAAGACATTGAGCTAAAGACTAACGAAGAGAGAATCAACCTGTAAAAGCGAGACAAGCTCTGTGATTTGAAAGACCGAAGACGCGTACAAGAGCTCGACGGCGCAGTCGATGGCCGGCCGGCAAGCGTCGTGGAGGCAGAGCCTGTCAACGCAAATCGACACCTCCGGAGGTGCCGACTTCAGCTTGCCAGTGTAAAGATAGTTCAAGAAGACTGTGAAGGCCTCGAGGCCGACCCGGCCGCCAGTAACCAGCTCGTCCATCTCGTACCTCGGCTTTCCCTCTGGCCGAGACCCCCCTCCGCTTCCTTCCTGCGAGAAGAGGGCACGGAAGAATCGGCTCCTGGCCGCCAGGATGCAGCGGTGGACGCCGACGGGGCCCCCTTCCACCATGATCTCGGCGTCGGTGCAGTCAAAGTCCGTATCCAGGAGAAGGTGCTCAAGGTTGGAGCTCAGCTTGCTGAGGCTCAAGACCTCGAGGTTGGTCCCGCACTCCTGCGCCGGGGGCCGCGCGTGAGAGCTCGGGACGGAGACAGGAGCACGGTATGCGCTTGAGCCATTGGAGAGGTAGGAAGAGGCTAGGCTTATGGAAGACGATGGTTCGGTGATGTTGAGCATGGCGTAGAAGACCAGAAAGCTTCCACCTTGTCCTTCCAAAAACACTTTTTTTCTTCGGAGACCAGCGATCCAAAACCTCAAATCAAATTTTTCTCCCCAATTTCTTCACATACGCCACTCAGAGAAGGAATTCAGTGAAAATAGCTTCGATAAACCACCAAATCTCAATAAAAAAAACAAACTTCTGATGAGAATTTCACCAGAACCCAAAGAACTCGGTCAAAATGACTAAATCCCCAATTCCGACAGAATCAAGCAGAAACCCCAAACCTAACAGAAAAGCGAAGCGAGACCAATTCCTCCTCGAGAGCAATCAGAAGTGAGATCTGCAGATTGACGAGAAAACTGATGCCAGATTTAGGAGGATGAATCCGTGGATAGTAAATGTCGTGTGGATGGGTCTGGGGAGGAAGAGGAAAGGAAGAGGGCCTGTGACGGGACTTCTCTTGGCCGCGTTTAGATGCTGAAGTCGCGAGGTGACGCGAGGGATGCCGTCACCGCCCGGTGGTAGAGTTGAATGACGTGGGCGGCATGGCGATTGGCGACGAAGTTTCGCCCAGCTTTCTCTGACTTTATTTAAATTATTATTATTTTATGTAACATTTTTTTCAAGTATTTAATGGTGATAAAGATTAAAGACTTCAAATTTTATCTTACATAATTTTTTTTTAAAAAAAAAAATCTTCTCTACCTTTCTTTCTTTCTTTCATTCTTTTCCGTCCGCTCAACTAAACAAGGCTTAACAGTGGAAATGATGACGGCATACATGACGACCACGCGCCATTAAATGATCCTCTTAAGTTATTATTAATACTAATTGCACATTAATCAATTGGTCATTAATTAAATAAATAAGAAGGTTATTATTTAGCTTTCGGTAAGGGTCACGACACGCCACGTCACGTCACATCACGTCGTGAGCAATAGAGAGTCCACGTTGACCCACCTCCCTTGTCGGCCTGTTACAACTCTTCCCGGTAAGATGACCGACCTGCTGACCATTTGACCTTCCGTCTATCCGAACCGGATATTAAACCGGGAAACGCAGAGATCACTGATAAGATAAGATGGTCCACCAATGGATTAATTGGTTGAACTTCGTGTTAATTTTAATAGTGACCCGATTAAATTCATTACTCAGACCGACTTCAGTAAAAAAATATTTATAAATATTAAAAGACATGAACGATCCACAAAACACAACTAAAATTTAATCAAACTACTAATTAACCTAGACGACACGTGTCATAGACTACCAATGAAGCAAAAAAATAACGTTTTTTTGTCTTTGAACAAAAGATCGATGGTACACTTATTGGCGTCCCCACGGATGACGCCCCCACGGATGACCCGATGATAAAATAGGATTGCTTGTAGAATAAGTAGGGATCGATTCTGGATGAAGGGTCTAAAATCTCTTCTGACTTCAGATGATCCTTCATCCGTCACCGTTTATCAAATGTCATTCCTTCGCATTATTCCTCTCGTCACACAACCCCGGTAAAATGAAAGCGAAATTGTTAGTTATTGCATTCCCAACTTTTATAGATGATATATTTATTGCCTCTGTTCTACGGTTAGATAAAAAAAATCACAAATATTTTTATCCAATTAATAATTAACGATACAAAATATATATTCTTAATCTTTATGTTTAATTATTTAATTTTTTCATTGGGACAAATATTTTGTCAGATAATTTTTATCAATTGATCATTATAAAAGAATTGAATAACGAGGAATATTTTATCCGACAAAAAATTAATATAATAAAAAAAAAATACTCTAAAAAAATTTATAATTTTTGAAAACTAATTCTAGTTCTTTGAAATAATTTTATAATTTATACTGATCATTTGATCATTGATTTTTAAATGTTTTTTTTTATGTCGGTAAAAGTTGAAAATCTGTTCAATTAACAGTCCCTGTTATCCGTTTCAAGGTACTGACGAGATGAAGATAAATCGCGGAGGGACAAAGTCCCTTGACACGATGATAAGATAATGAGAGGTCTATCTAAAACCAAGGGAATTTAAACTCTTCATCCGGCATCGAATCCAATCCATTCTATAAGCAACATCCTATTTTACCATCGCACCATCTTCGTGGAAATACCTTTTTTTATGTCTATGATGCAAAAAATTGAAATCCATCAATCTAGCGGTCCCTACCAACTCGTCTCCGGATCATCGTAAGGGAGATAAATCACAATAGATCTTTGATCCTTGAGACTAATAACTAGTATATGGAAGAACGATACCCTCACATTTATAAGAGATTGATCCGTTAATCTACGATGTAATATCTATGCGCCTGTTACTAGATCCTTTCAAAACACATTTTTTTCATGTCTGTCTCATACTGTAGAAGGAGATAAAGTACAGTGCCAAACGGACATTCCCCATGAAAAATTAACCTTACGTGTCATAGACTATCAAGTTTAGAAATAATGTGGGTGGGGCCCCACGGTTTTTATAGCCAAATGAGAAAGTCCTTTTGGATATTGTAGCAATTCGTGTGGTGATGTCATGCCACACGACTTGTGATGTCACGTTGCTATTCTATTTTTTTTCTTTTTTTTTTTCTTTTTGTTCTTTTTAATTAAACGTAATAAGTGAAGTATAAATTTAGAGTTACTGACGAGCAAAAAGTGATTAATCCTGAATTGATGACCATGATTAATGGGAGGTTTGGAACATTAATTGGACCAAAAAGGGTTTAAAGATATGGACAAACAATAATTGAGGGTTTAAACTAATGAAAACACAAGGATGTGCATGAATTTTAAAATGGTTTAATTAATTAATTCTCGACGTCGACAATATTTCGATTCATTCATCCTTTTAATTAAAAGTACACAAAATTTTCATTTAATTAAAACGCTCAAGTCCAATCCATCGTCAACACATATCGAACATAATTGCCAATTAAATGCATTATTTTGGCTTCTCGATCATCCTACACCGATCGATCGAATGATCAGAACGTTATTTAGTTGCTTTAACACACGTATAAAATTCATACGTTAATTTAATCAAAAGGGACACTTCAAATTTAAAACTGCTCAAATATAATTTTACAGTTTCATATTTATCAAAGAGTGTATATCATTCTTTTTTTATCTCTCCCGCTAAATATAAATACCGAACTAAAGAAAAATATAAGATCGGTAATTATATTCTCGTAAATATAATAATTGAGATTTAAATTTCAAAGTACGCATGATATCGCCTCGTTAAAAAAGATGGTACTGAAAATTATATTTTCAGAATCATAGTGGTCATGAGATTTAAATTCCCAGGAACACAATAGACCTAAGATTTAAATTTTCAATACCATATACAATATCAAATTGTCCCAGGAAAAAGATAATGTCAAGAATTATATTTTCAAGAAAATAGTAATGTTGAGATTTAAATTTTCAGCACTACGTACAATATCAACTGGCTAAAAAAAAAAAGTAAGATTGAAAATTATATTCCCAAGAACACAGTGAATCTGATATTTAAATTTACAGTATTATATTTTTTCGACAAATTTAATATTCACGTTTGACGAAAGGATAAAAAAGAATGAGATATATTCTTTGATAAATATGAAAATATAAAATTATGTTTAAATAATTCTAAATTTGAGATGCAAATTACCCAAATTCATATGACCACCAACACAATAGGGTTGTAAATGAACCAAGTGTTCATGAACGAGCTTGGTGTTCGACTTGGTAAGAGCTCGTTTACGTTCGTTCAATATGCATCAAAGTCAATTAATAAACAAGCTTGAACATCTTGATAAATTAAATAAACAAGCTTGAACACGTATGTGTTCGGCTTATTAATGTTCGTGAACAGCGTTCGGGAACATTGTTCGTGAACATTGTTCGTGAACAATGTTCGTGAACATTAACAAGCCGATTTATAATTATACTCTTTTAAAAATTATTTTTGAATTTATTTATACTCATTCATAAATCAGGATTAAATTAATAAAATTTTAAATAAACAAACAAGTTTAACTTAAGAGCTTGATAACATTTAAATAAATCAAATTTAAACAAATTTTAATCAAGCTTGATTAGAAGCTTGATACCCATTAAACAAGACAAGCTAAAGCCAAGCTCAAGCTAAAAAAAAATATATCAAGCCAAGCTTGAACAAATTTTTTAGTAGTTTGGTTAATTTTAGGTTTAATTCGGCTCGTGGCTTGATTATTTTGTCAAACAAATTTGAACACTATAAAGTTTGACTTAGCTTGACTCATTTACAGCCCTAAGCACAATAACTTTGAGTTGATAAATTACGGGCAGAAAACGACCCTGTAGTTGGTGCTGCCCTGGCAGGTGAAGGTGCTCGTGGCGTCGTCCTTCGGGTAGCTGTACGCGTCCGGGCACAAGCCCTTGAAGTATCTGCCCATTAATTATATATATATATATATATATATATATATATATATATATATATATATCAAAGCTTAACTCAAAATTATTATGGTAATAAAATCTCATTAACAATTAATACCTCGAATAGTCGGTGGGCTCACATGATCCTTGCGCGGTGCAGCAGTATTCCGGCGTGCCAAACACCGTGCACGGGTTGTTGCAGCCGCCCGGCGCCTGCAGCGGCCCAGGGCACTGGCCGTTCACGTCGGCCGCGCACCGGATCCCACGGCAACTGCTGTCGGTCGGGCTGAAGTCCATCGGCACGTTGAAGCCGTCGACCAACGAGATGTCAAAGAAGTCCATGTTTTGGAACTGGTTCAGCGAGTACTCCGCTAGTGTGTTGGGCGGCGACCCATATCCCTAAAAATAATACATAAATAATTCAGTATAAATTGAAAAAAAGGAAAATTATTTTGTGCCTGGCATTGGAGGAGACAGCCGCAGTCGACGGTTTGGCAGCCGCCGTGGCCGCTGCCGTCGAAGGAGCATCCGGTGCGGGCCCAGACGCGGCCGCTGGTGGTGCCGGCGTCGACGTTGATGGACCACGTCTGGCCGGGTCCAGCTGCTGACCGCCGCCCGGGGAGGCGACGGCCCACACGGTGTAGGAGCATTGGTTGACGATGTCGAAGGTGGCGGCCGCGATGAGCCGCCCGCCTCCGGCGAGGAGGAGGAGGAGGAAGAAGGAGAATGATGAAGGCATGAAGCCATTTGATACGTGTGAACCATCTGCTTTATGAAGAAGTGGCTGCATTGCATGGAGTACGTATTTGTAGCTAGAGATCGAAGGAACAAAAATATTGATATATATAGTAGAAAAAAATTAGAAATATTAAATTTACTTGGAAATTATACGAGTGAATCAAGGTTTAGTGCCATTCGATGGACTGGAAAATTAGTTCGTTCGATAATAAATTGACTTCCTTCATTGTGGCGTGGAGTCAATTTGTGCATGCATGACTTTCCATGCCTCCGAAGAAGTTTAGCACACGCAGATAAAGAGTAGCAAGAGCGTTTAGATTCTACACGTAAAAGTATATATATATATTATTTTATTAGCATTAATCATCCGTGCAATTAATACAGATATAAATTCGAAAAACACTTACTTAACATGTAACATATTTTTCTTTATACTTTTTCATCAGTGGAAGAAAAACTCTCCATTTTGTTTGAGTTTTTTTTTTTTGGTAGATTATTAGGCAAGGAGAAAATTCTACGCAAAAATTTTCCACTTTTGTTCCTTAGCGCATCGTTTTTCATAAGTAAAACAAAACAAACTAAAATAAAATAATATCAGGGAAATATTATCTATTCATGTGTTTTTGACGTATTTGATGGGGCACAAATAATTAAGAATAATTAATCTTATAATCTACATTGACCTTGACTGGAAAGTTCATATTTACCGGGTGCAATATGGCTGAATGAAAAAAATAAATGGAGCAACTTAAATAATTAATTTAATTTTGGATCTGATCAATGTAATTTTATCGTTCTCGACTCATACTGAGCAGGATTTATCGTCTCAAACCGCACAATAAATTCATGGTCTCAACTGATGATAAATTGTCAGTATAAAACTTGACACAATGAATTGAATCTGTTTTTACTAAAGAGGGGAAGAAAAAATGGAGAGAAATATTGTCTATGCACATTTTAAGTTTTACACAGGTAGTTTCATTTTGCATTACAGATATGGCACAAAACAAAACTTAAGTAGTCAATATATCTGTTCAGTGGTTGATCCACACTCGAACAGAAATTACTCGTGTCACCTTCGATCCATTGTTACAAAAATAAAAGAATCCGAGACTAACTTCACGCGACTAGATCCACAAATTTACAGGTAACTTGCTCCTTTTATGTACAGAACGAGGAATGAAATAGACCCCTTCCTTCCTTCACATGCCGCACCGAAAGCTTCTTTGTTGTTTGGATATTAACAAGTAGCTTGCTCAGCCCTTGAAGCTATCTGTATCGAGAATGGGGTTGATCGAGAGAAGAACTGCTGGAATGAGAAGATGACTCTATGTTCTCAGGGACCTCCATTTGTGTTGGCAGTAGTTTGAGAAAACTTCCTTGGGCAGGCAGATTTTGATTTGAGGACAGGTCCATGTCTGTGTATCCGAATGAATAAAACTAAAGGTCGATTTCGAAAGACAATTCGACTAATTGATTAGGAAAAGTGAAACAAAGAGGTTATTTACCAAACAAGGATTTAATTGTTGGCCTCTTTGGCTTGTTACTTTTCTTCTTCAATTCAGCTGTATAAGAATGAAGAAAAAAAAATGAAAACATCATACTTCTTTCTCACTCGGCCATTGAGTATATCTTCTTGGCTTTATAAAATTAAAACGATTAAACAAAATGAGAGTAAAAGACTAACCGATCCCCAGAACTTCGTGGTCATTTACGATTTCAAAATTTTTGTATGTGTAACCGACGAAGTTGACGTCCTTGGATGGAAGCATCTGTTTAATGAGAAGGAAAAATAGTTCAAATAAGAGGATACCGCAGTTAAATTGTACGATAATTATCAATAGTTGTTGATCAACAAATATTATGAACTAAAAAACATAATTACAGGCGATAATAAACAAAAAAAATTATGGGCAATAGTGAACTCGAGCAAATACCTTTCTCCATGGGCCAGACTTTGACGAAGTCTGAATGGGTGTTGATGCCTGCATCAAGAGACAATAATATAGGTCATTTGAAGTGCTCAATCAAAGATACAAAATAAAAAAAAATGCTTGAAAATTTTAAAATAATTTTGAAATCTTAAAAGAACTCCTTGATATAACAAGAAAAACCAGTCACACTTCCCAAAAAAAAAAAAACTAAGGCGGTGTTTGGAATCTTCTCTTTTCCCTTACTAAGAAGATTCCAAACACCGCCTTTGTTTGGATGTTGATTATTCATGCTCTATTTACTTGGGGAAATGAACTAAAGAAAGGAAAAGAAATAAATTGTTTCCACTGTTTTAATTAATTTGAATCCTCTTACATTACCCTCAACATAAATAGTCGAAGGATTATATATATATATATATATATGAAATTTCTTTTCTTGTTTATAACTATCCAAGTAACAAAGAGTAAAATAAACCCGATTTCCATTGTTTCTCTTCTCTTCATTACATGAGCTCCTTTGCCTTCTAATTCTCTCAAAGTAAAGAAATAATTGGGAAAGGAGCGGACAGGAATCTTTTTATGATGAAACTATCTTTATGTTAAAGTTAATAAAATAAGGATACGGCCCGCCCAAGTAACAAACAATATTAGCAACATTTCACTGTTCCCATGAAAAGCAGTCGAGCATTAGAAAGCAATAGCATATGCGATATAATGGAGAGGAAAAAAAAACAATTCCCTGGATGAAGTAAGATTCCAGTTGTCTAAAAAATTGGCACAGATTCAGCGTGTTTTGAAATTTGTATACCTCTTCAAACTTCTCAAAGTTTTGAGTATCCAGTTCATCATTGACTTCTGGTTTAAAAGCAGCTTCTATGTGGTACAGTCTCTCCCATTGCATGCCTCTGAACCATGGGTGCGCCTGAAATCAACGCTGTTGCATCTAATAACAAGTTTCCGTATGCATTATATCAGCTGGCAAATAAAAACGTCTTAAATAAGCAGACCTTTATTTGCTGGGCGCCTTTGGTGCCAAGTCTATGTTCCACATTACACAGGAGTCTGCTGATAAGATCTTTAGCTTCAGGTGAAAGTTTTGCCTCTTCAGGAAACTTTAAGTGGTTTCTCCAATTTACAATCTGTGATGCATAAGTGAAGTTACTATAAGAAATGAAAAAAAAACTAAAATCCACAATGGCAACAATAATTCTATCTAGACCCCAATTTTCTAGTATGCAGTTTCCAGGGGAATAATGAATACGATTTTTGAACTGCTAAAACCAACACTAGTAGAGCCATCCTAAATGTCAACATGACTGCCACACCATCATGCCAACAGTAGCAGCATAGGGGAAGTTTTAATATTTTTAGGCGGAATGGCTGCATATACAAAGAAGTTCAATGCAAAGGACCTTCTATTCAGATGGATGTGATGCAAGAAACATTGTAATGGGTTTAAGGCACATCATCAGGAGCTTAATAGTCACATATGAATCCACTTGAGGGAATTAAAAGGCAAAAGTAAAGGAAACAAGGGACCAAAGTAGAGGAGAATATTAGTTGTTGATAATCATAGTAACTAAAGTAACGTATGAGGCTTATAAATAATGATTGTGGGAACAAAAGGGAACAGGATATGCTCTATCATCAATATAAGCCACCTAATTCCAATAAAGAGGTCTATGCAAGATAAATGCAAGCATGGAGTTGTTGATTGAAGAACAAATCAACACAAGGGAAGGCATGCCATCTCAGGAAGAAGGCTCAAAATAGAAATGCGACACATTTTGTTAAATGCATCTTCTACCTGAAGATCTAACATAACTAAAGGTAACAACAAAAAAACAACAGTCATTTCTTAGCAGAATCAAAACCCAAGAAATAAGCTAGAGAAAACAAATATTAGGTTCTTCATTTCAGATGTGATGCAAACTAAGACAAATTATGTTGACCAAGAAACATCTGGTGGTAAAGAAAACCCTGCAATTTTCATGACACTTACACACCTTCCTACATGTGGACATTGGATCTTCAGAATAAAATGGCGGATAACCCACAAGCATCTCATACATAATTGCTCCAAGTGACCACCTAAAAAACAGTATGAGATCAGTATATATATATATATATATATATGAGAAAGAAAAGTTTTAAGAAAAAGAAGGATCTAACCAGTCACACTCCATTCCATATCCTTTCTTGAGAAGAACTTCAGGAGCAATGTAGTCTGGCGTTCCAACAGTTGAGTAAGCCTGGAAACGGTAAAGATATTGAAACTAAATGACAGTAACGTAGTCTGTATTTAAGACAAAAAAAATTTACAATTATATTCAATATGTGACACTGAAAACCTAAACCTAACTCACAGAAGGAATGTAGTTTTCTTGATTATCAATAGTGCAATGAATTTGTAAATTTATTTGTGCTACTTATTCTAATAAATAAATTAAGAAATGTAAACTCTTTTGTCAAAATTAAGTACAGACATAATAGACCCACTTATACAATGATTAATGTGAGATCAGAATACAAAACATTTTAAAGTGAATATTACCAGCATTCGTCTATTCTTTTGCCAATGTTGCAGTTGTTCCTGTTGACTACGTCTTGGAGTGGAAGAGGCACTAGACCATTTATCATCCAAAGTAGACTTTCCATTTCTTCCTGGTGCATATTCAGGTTCACTAAGATTTGGAAAACTACTACTATCCAGAGGTTTGCACAACCCAAAATCAGAAAGTTTCATATGCCCATGTCGATCCAACAACAAGTTATCAGGTTTGATGTCCCTATGAAGACAAAACCATGGTTATTTAATTAAAATACTGTCAAGAACAAAGATAAGTATGAACAACAGGAACAAGCATACCTGTGAATATAGTTATGCTTGTGAATAGATTCAATAGCTAAAACTGTTTCTGCAACATAAAACCTGGCCTCGTCATCTGTCAAAGTATCCTTGCGCATAAGTAGAGTCATCATGTCACCCCCAGGAAGATACTCCATGATGAGATATAAATATTCATCGTCTTGAAAAGAGAAGTAGAGTTTAACAATGTAGAGACTGTCCACCTCCGCAAGCAGATTTCTTTCAGCTTTGACATGTTCAACCTACAAATATGTGCAAGTAGTAAAAAAAATTGATGATGTAACTAACACAATTAGATGAATGAGCATATAACATACATACCTGACCCCTACGAAGCATTTCTGATTTTTTAAGTTTTTTCATTGCATAGACATTTCCAGTTTTTTTTCCTTTACATATTCTGACCTGCATGATAATTGTGGAGTCTGAACAATCTTCAAATCAAATAAGAATTACCAACAAGGCTAGAGAACTAAAGGAAGAGTGTTGAATCAAATGTCACATGTCCACAATCTTTTTGTTTGATAAAGTTAATTTTGACCCAGTCCATATTCAAGTGTTTAGCTAATCACTCTGGCAAGAATAGATACAAATATATAGTTTTTATGTATTAATCTTACATAAAAATGATAACAAATAGCCAACTTCCATCAATCCTCATGTGCTATTAAAGTATTGCTAAAAAAACAAGGCTGATATATACAAATATTTACTTGGCAAACCTTCCCACAATCTAATAAATGAAGCCAATAGAAACCATATGCAGCAGTTGAAAATAAATTTTTCATCCAAACAGATCCATGACAGATTATATATATAAAAAGGTGAAACAAAACTTATGAATTTACCTCCCCAAATGCCCCCCTCCCAATAATAGTCAAAAGTTCAAAATCATCCACACCCATTTTGTGTCTTTGAAGTCGCATAAATTCTGTTTCTTTTTTCTCTAAACTCTTCAATATACTATTCTGCTCTTCTTTAGAAACTTCTGCATCAGCAAGTTTCTTCTCTAGCATCCAACGTCTGCAGTTGTCATTTAATATCAGAACACATGAGAATAAAGAAACAGATCATTGTGAAGTCATACTCAATTGTGCGTTTCAACTCTTCTAGATGTACTAATGGACCTTATACCACTATTGAGCTTTGTGAAAGATAATATTGTTTGTAATACCCAAGTTATTAAGAATCTCAAATCTCTTCAATTTGTCAAGTAGGAACTTCATGATGAATGCTAAAAACAATGGTAAGTTAAAAACAATAAAGTGAATCATCCGCAGTGAGGACACAACATAATTATCTGGAAGGCACAAGTATGCCCTTTTCTTCTAGCTAATCGATAGGAATAAGATAATTGACAGAATTATTATAGCAAGTTACATTAGGAACCAGTCTAATCCAATGAACTTCAAAATGTAAAACTACAGAAGAGAGCTTAATCAGATCTAATTGATGACAGGTTCCAGACTACCTTTTCTGAAAAATACAATTTTCTAATGATATTTAGCCAATGCATATTTATTTAAACAGAAATTTGTGAGGGGAAAAAAAAAACCTCTCCTTGCGGTCCTCCAAGGACCTCATCTGAGCCTTGTAATGGTTCTCGATGTACTGCTTTGCTGCGGCAACTTTCTGCTTAGTGACATTTGAAGGCGCATCCTCAATTGGAGGTTTCTGCAGATCCTTTGCATATCCAGCTTCCTTCTTAGCAGGTCCGGGTTTAACTTTCTCCTTGGGTTGGAATCTATTGAACCAGCTTCTGGCAGAATCCATCTCCAGATGCAACCAAAAACACTCTAGGGCCGTTATTCGCGATCAACTAAGCCACAATGATCTTCCGGCATTCAGAAATTATTTCACCCCAATGGACGAAATCACAATTCAATTCCAAAAAAAATTAAAAAATGGAAGTTAAAGTAAGAACCCAAGACCTCAAACTTTCCGCTCTGAAATCCACAGTTGACATAAAACGAGAAGCAAAATGAGAAAATATAACAAAACATACCAGTTGCCCAGTCTAAAAAGCGAACAGCGAAACCTCAGTCCAGAACAATTAAAGCCTTACTAATTATTAGTTTCCCTTCTGCAATCCCCAATAAACTCTAGAGGACGACAAAGATCGAGAAAACTTTCCAGGAATTTCCGCTTCCGATGACCATAATTCACTCAAAAACTAAAAACTAAAAAATAAATAAAACAATGCCGAATGAGGAACAAATACCAACCTAGATCTGCAACTGGTCGACGGACTGGAAAAAATTTCGCCCTTTCGGATCCCGGCAGCGTCGCTTTGACTCTCGGCAGCAAACACCTGCGTCTGCTTTCCTTCTACCTTCCTACCACGATGCGATTCATCGCACAGCTATATAGCGACCATTAATTGCGGCAACTCAGAGAGAGAGAGAGAGAGGAGAGCCCACTTTTCTCATTAACCCTTTTTACACATTAGCCACTTGATTCGCTATATTTGCACATTAACCACTTACATATTCGAGCAATGTCAAAGGTAGTTTTCCGCAGCCGGCGGCGGTCGAACAAGAGAGACAGAGTTGGAGGCGGCGGAGACGCCGCCCGATGTCGCGGCGGAAAGGCACCGAAGGTGCGTGCGGTGGGGCCAAATCGCCGTCGAATCGGTCCAAACGCGTCGGTTCGGTTCGGACATAGTCGGCAGGGAAAGTAATTAATAGACCGGCTTATTTTAAATCCAACCGCCCTGTAGCCTCATTAATTAATAATTTAGAAGTCATCCGCGAAAGGGAATCCGAGGGAAGAGGGTGGGTCCCCCTGAACTGTCCAATCTGCTCCAGATTTAACCTTAACCGTTGATAGTAAATCAAGGCCGAATTGGACGGACGGCTGAAAAGGGCCCTTTAAACGGAAGATGACGTGAATTTATCGATTCATTGTTTATATATATATATAATAAAATTCATTTCATTGAGACATACAAAAATTCATAATTAATGTTGCCCCAATTGAGAGTGAAACTAATTTATTAAATTAACCTCGTGCAAAGTACTCTTCCACACGTGATATCATTTTTATACCCCTTAATAATAAAATATATTAGTTTTCTCTCTTATTTTATCCTTGTTGAACAAAACAATATCATTTTCTATATTTTTTTAAGCATTCAATCATTCTTGAATTATCGAGCAATTATTAAAATAATATAAATTCGAGGTGTTTGCAAAGTAAAATGTGTTCCTAATTTCTCATTGCTATATTACACTTTTATTTTAAATATTAGGTAAAATAAACAACATGATATATTTCAGATGTTTTACAAAATATTTTAGACAACAGAAATAGAATTTGGATGAATCACATTGAGAAATTCGTTTATTAAATTAAATTTAATTAAAATAAGTCTAATATTTATATTTAAGTTTCATTAAATTCCATGTATCCAAATCCAACGCTCGTATCTAAAGCAATGAATCTGGTCCAATTAAAATAGTGACCTAATATTTATATCAGTGAAAATTTCATTGCGCTCCAATATAGTTCTTGTTATTTCAGTATTTTATGTTATGTTTGCTGTTATTGATCCAAGGAATTTTTGATACTTCAAATATTTTGGAATACAGTGAATTTTAAAGGGCCAAGATGAAAAAATTAGCCTATTATTCAGTAATGTCCGAGTAACTGTACAACAACATCACAAACAAGTCTTTCTCTCTCCTTTTCTTCCTTGTTTATTCCCTCACAATTCACATTGGGAGAAGCCATCTTTATCTCGATTGTACAGAGAGCAGTAGTGAAGAAGACATCTCTGTGCCTCCCGAACCCAAAAAGGCGTCTCCTTTTCCTACTTTTGTTGATTCCATTTCCTGGTTTCGATCCCTCTCGTGCCTTTGGATTTGTGGAGCGAGTAGCTGTTGCTGCTGCAGTGTTCTTATTCTTCTGCTGCGAGGCTTCGATCCGATCTCAGCTCCGGGCAGCTCCTACTGGAAGAATTCGATGCAAAGGTGCTTCCTTTCCACGTCCCTGCTGTCCTTTCTTTGGCGTTTCCGTTCGCCGGGCGCGAGGGTTTAGCAGGGAAGGCTGATGATGAGGGGATACGCGGCGGAGGGTTCCGGTGCCGGGAACCCTAACTGCCCTGGCGATGACCTCACCGGAACTAGCGATGCCGCTGCAGGTGAGCTCTTCTTTTATTGTAGCAGGTTCATTTTGTTTATTGCTTGTGGTTTGATGGCTTTGGCTGTTTGATATCAGTATTTTATGGAGCGAGTTCTTATTTGGGTTTTCTGTTAGTTGCATAGTAGGAGTGTTTACTGGAATGCTCTTGCTGCATACCATCGTCTGAGAACTCGAACAGTGTTATTTTATTATCATTTTCTAAACTCCTTCTACGGCTGTGTATATATATATATATATATATATATTTCAGGATTCACTGTGTCACAAGGGATGTGATTGCTTTTGGTCAGACAGGGATATTTTTTATCACACTGTATTTGGAACGGAAGTTTTTTTCCCTCTAGTACATGAAGTACTAAGGGTAATGATACACTTCATATTTCAAGCTGACACTGTTTATTTACTCTTGATCAAAGTGGGATTTGTGTATCATAGTGTTTGGAATGGAAGGCTCGTTATCTGGTACATGAAGTACTAAATTTAATTTCCAAATTTCGATGAATTTAATGATACGCTTCAGATTTCAAGCTGAACAATTTATGGTCGAAGGGTGATATTTTTTGTTATCACACTGTGTTTGCAATGGAAAGCTCTTTCTCTAATACACGACATACTAAATTTAATTTCCCAATTTTGATGAGGTTAATGATACGCTCAAGCTGGCACAGTTTATTCACTCTCGCTAATAATTAGTACTCGATTCTGCTCACTTTATTGCTTTATCAGTTGTTTTCGTTGATTGACTTCTTATTTGGTCATTTATAACTTACTCTCTTCTGTGATACAGACACTCTCAACTTTACTCGTCTGCTGTTGTAGGTAACACTCTATTTGATGCCTCACAATATGCATTTTTTGGCAAAGAGATCATGGAGGATATTGACTTGGGGGTTTTGGAAGATGATGAACGCGGCAATGCAAGTTTTGCTAGGATTAATGATGAGTATTATTTCCCTACTGTTCGAGACAGAGAGGAAATTATTCCTTCTGGAGGACATGATATAAATGAGGTACTGCAACGTGACACCGCTGCAAAGTGATGCATAACTCCCTTTAAAAGTAGAGTGCAGCATTTTGTTTCTTCAGTAATGACCACCTCTCTCTATTTAAACGACATAATTGTATTTGATATTCACCTTATCATGCCTGCTTATTTAACTCTCAACAACAGCAAACTGAATAAAAGAAAACTTGTATCTGCTCAAATGTTCATTGATGTTTTTATGGGGATCAACTATTATTATCAGTTTGTTTACTTATCAGATTAAGATTAAAACGGTGCATTGATTTTGAACTATTTATTGAATGCATGCATTATACTCCTCAACTTTGCACTCTACTCTTTTGCTTAGATCATAGTCTATTTCAATGGTTTTTTTCCCCCTAGGATCGTATCAATTCTTCCTTAATACTTAACCTTCACTTCACTTGCCAACTATTTCTGTTCCTGCATGTAGAAATTTCTTTTTCTATTGGTAAAAAAATAATAAAATGTTGGTTTAAGCTATTTTCTAGTGAAATTTCTCATTGTTGTTTTTATGTTCCATGTGCAGGTTGAAGGTGTCGGTTATCTATCAGATAATGATGACCTTGCAAACACTTTTGCAAAGGTTTTACCTATCTAATTGACTACTTTCTCATAGTTGTTTTATTTACATACATTATGAATCATGAAACGAGACTGTTTGAACTTAACATGTCCAGTGTGGCTATCATAGCATTCTATTGTTTACTGAAGGTGGGTCAATGTAAGAGAAGAATAAAATATTTTCACCCAACCATTTCTCTAAAAAGACAATAAAATTTAACATCGCATGTGCAATGCATCGTGATGGTATAAAAAAAAACTGGTTCCTTTCACTGTCACTGCAGCTGTTCTTGACATTTATTCTTTACTTGCCCTTCATTTTTCTTCTAGTTGCTATAGGATCTTGGAGATTCTTACGTTTGACAAATTCACCCATGGGTTATTTTGATCATAAACACTTTACTGTCCTCTTAAATGATTAGTTGGAGATCACTATAAGTAACAAGTCAGCAATGTGTTAAATCTGCTTTACTTGTTAGAGTATGAATCAGCAACATGATCTGATAATTCACTGATACGGTGCATTATCAAATTTTTTCTATAAAGAAGCTCATCTACTGTTATTACGATAAGTCATCTGTTTCCTTGAAAACACATTTGATGTAGCAAATTCTATTTTGAATAATTGAAAGTGTGTCAGATTATATGCTCTTGCCTCGATTAGGGACGATCATGATAAAATATGTTTTTGTTAAGTTCTATGTTTGATTAATGGAAGCTCACACTGGCTTTCAGTGTGAATATAAAAAACATGTGTATAGTGCAACTCAAGATGCCAAAAACAGGTTCTAAGGAAGAGCATCATTGAAAGTTTATGCACTACATGTTCTGTTACTTCTGTATATGTATCATCCTGGATTTAGGGAATACAATTTCTCATTCAATGATGCTGTGATCTTTCAGGACATCCAATATTACTTTCAATTTGTCTATGTATATATATGTATATATATTTGCTCGTGATTTCTTTTTCTATGCTGATTAGCTAATCACGAATGCTGCAATTATATCGACAGCTGAACAGAGCCGTCAGCGATCCTAGGAATACTGGAGTTATTGGTGATAGAGGATCTTTTTCTAGAGAAAGTGAGTATTCTTGCTTCACTTTGTTGTAACCTGTATTTTCATTCTCAGAAAGCATTTGCTTGTATGTCGTTTGCTTTTCACCTATTATTGTCAGTTACAGTTTTTTTTCTTTTGGTGTGGTGTTTTAGGTTCTTCAACTGCAGAGTGGACTCAGGATGGAGACTATTCAAACTGGATTGATCAGCAAATATTAGATGCTGAAAATATCCAGGAGAGTAAGAGATGGTGGTCGCAACCACGATCATCATCTCGACTTTCAGAAGCGAAACCACTGTACAGAGCATCTTCATACCCTCAAAAACAACAGCAGCAACAACAATCTCTTCCTCACCAGCAGCAGCAACAATATGCCCACGAGTCAATCTTTCCACCAAGTCCACCTTTTGCTTCCTATGATTCACATGGCGGACGATCTCAGTCATCGTCGAATCTTACGCGGCATTTAAGTATTCCATCTCTTGATTCTGGCCTCCAGCTCTCTGACTTAACTCTTGCCCCTTATTTTGATCCTCTGCGGCATTTGAGAGGAGCAGGCCATGGATTACAATTTGCTCCTGACATATCCCATGGCATTCCCCCTAGTTCTGCCATGATCGGCCGGACGAGAAACCATCTGCTGAACCACACAGGTCTGTTTTCTGGTGACAATATGCTACCGAACATGCTTCAGCAACAATTATCTTTGCCGAGCAATTTGATAGCTTCACAGATACTGTTATCGCATCGTCAGCACAGATCGCCACACATCCAAGCATCTCATCTCCATTTCTCACACTTGCAAAACAATGCGTTCGGTCCTCATGGTTCCCCTCCTCCACAAATGAGGCCTGATCCTCGAGATAACAACAGATGGAGATTATCGCAAAAAGGAAAACATCATATGCGATTTTCTCACCAGTCTTCAGATATCGGCAATGCAAAGGGCGATAGCAGATGGCCACAGATTAGATCCAAGTACATGACGGCCGAGGAGATCGAGAACATTTTGAAGATGCAAAATGCAGTGAGCCACAGCAGTGATCCATACGTATCGGATTATTACCACCAGGCTTGTCTTGCAAAGAAATCAGCAGGGCGGTTGATAAACAGTTTTTTCCCGCCAAACATTAAAGATCTGCCTTCTCGGTCACCCGGCGGTGCTAATGAATCGCATGTCGATGCAGCTGGGAAGTTTCTGTTATCTTCGGTTCGTCGGCCTCGCCCTCTTCTTGAAGCTGACATGCCGTCTTATGGAGATGGCTCGCATGACCGGAAGACTACCTTGAAGCTGCTCGAGCAGGAGCCACTCGTAGCTGCTAGAATCACCATCGAAGATGGTCTAAGCCTCCTCCTCGATGTAGATGATATGGATCGTCTTTTGCAGTTCGGTCCTCCGCAAGATGGTGGACTGCAACTGAGGCGGAGAAGACATGTTTTGCTGGATGGACTTGCAGCATCGCTCAATCTTGTCGATCCGCTTGGCTCCGGCAGGGAGGGACATTCTGTCGGCCTCGGTCCAAAGGATGACATTGTCTTCCTTCGCATAATCTCTCTCGCCAAGGGCCGGAAACTCATCTCGCGCTACCTTCAACTTCTAAACCCTGGCAGTGATCTTGTCCGGATAGTCTGCATGGTTATTTTCCGACATTTGAGGCTTATATTTGGTGGTTTGCCATCCGATTCCAGTTCAGCAGAAACGGTGATCAACCTAGCAAGAACGGTTTCCTTATGCCTGCAAGATATGGAACTAAGCTCGCTCAGTGCTTGCCTTGCCGCCGTCGTCTGTTCGTCCGAACAACCACCTCTCCGACCCATCGGAAGTGAATCTGGCGATGGAGCCACCATCGTTGTAAAATCTGTTCTCGACCGAGCAACTCATCTGCTAACAGATCCTCATGCTGCCGGCGCATATACCATTCCTTGCCGGACCCTGTGGCAAGCATCATTTGACGCTTTGTTTGGGCTCCTGACCGAGTATTTCCTGAGCAAATACAACAGCATCATGCAGGCACTACTCATTGATCATGCTTCAAAGGATTCCATCCTCGGATCAGAAGCGACCATACTGATAAGCAGGGAGATGCCGGTCGATCTGTTACGGGCAAGCCTTCCTCATACCAGTGAGCACCAGCGAAAGGTGTTGATCGACTTTGCCCAGAGACTGATGCCAGTTACAGCTTTTAGTGAATATCCAAGTATCGCCAAACCTGAAACATCTGAATCGGTTCCTAGCTAGTTGATGCGTGGCTCTTCAGCTACCTGAAACTCTTACCTATTTATGCTATAACATCGATCGTTACCTGTAAGTATCAGTGCTCTTGAGTGGACTCGATATACAGAAATGTCAAATTGAAAGATGCACAGGCTCGTCGCCGGTAACTCCCTCCCTCCTTGGTTTTTAGTGAAGCATTTGGGAGGTGTCTTCATTCTGCAACTTATTTCTTCCCTGTCTTTGTGTTTATAGGGTGCATCTGGCCAACACTTGAATAAATGATTTGCTTCCTTTTAACTTCTCTACATGGACTTCTAATGCTCAAATCTTTTCACTCTTTGGTGTTTTTTTATTTAAATTCCATTGATGCGGCTTGCTTCGGAATGTTCTTCTCCGGAAGACTCGGAGAAGAGTGGGTTCTCATATATAATCCGTAGCAGTAGTTCTCTCTGTCAATGTCAACACAGATCAAATGACCGTCGGAGTTCTGACTATGATCCTTCGATCTCTAAGTTAAAGAGGGAGATCAAAGAAGAAGAAAAATGTAGTTGTGTTGAAAAGGAAAGTTCAGATTTTTTTTTCTTTACTTTTGCCTCACCCTCCTCTTTATATGGCAACCTTCGGTATTTAATTTTTTCCATGGTCACTTATGAGTAGATCTGGTAAATCTGGATACGACACGAAAATACGATACGAATACGATCCGCTTTTTTCGTGTATGGATCGTGAATTTTTGGATTCGTGTCTATTTTGTGTCTATCCGTTAGACACGTAAAAATTTCGTGTCGGATTAGTATCTTATCTTCTGGATCTGTTAGACCCATTTATTTTTTTTTTACTTAAAAAAATCTAGACATGAAAAGGAAAGAAGATGAATGACATTTGCATAATCTCTACAAGTTGCAATCTTTGAAATTCATTTTATATTTTTATGATAATTCTAGGATGTATATTTTATAGTCATGCACTTATAATCATAATTGAGTAGCGTGGATTGTGAGGATTGTTAATTTTTTGTAAGCTCATTGGTTTAATTTATTACATTATCGTATACTTATGGATCCTTTTGCATCTATTAGTATGGATCATGTCTAGTAATCTATTTTATACTTTGTTTAAGTTATTGTATTTTCGTCTAATTATGGGTTATTTTGTGTCTATTGGTTCGGATCGTATCTTGCAATCCGTTTTACACGTATTTTTTCGTGTCTAATGGATCGTATCGTGTCTACCCGAAATTAAGCGGTTCGTGTTCGGATTGAACCCATTGACACGAAAAATTAAACGGATTGGATATGGATTAATGTTTTCATATCGTATCAAGACACGAATCCGATTTGTAAAATCTACTTATGAGATATCTTAGGGGACAAGTTCTAAGCAGATCCTACACATGGTAAGCCATGGAGGTTTTTACTATCATGACATCAAACTGTTAGGGACCAAGAATAATGGCCCAAGCTAAAGGTATCCTTCGCGAGGTCCTTATGCATCCTGTTATGACAGTGATCAATTTGTGGGATTGTTAGAGGGTTAAAAGGGGCGAGACGCTCAAATGAATCAACCTTATAGCACAGTCGAGTGGCTAACGGATGAAACGACTTAGT
The DNA here is from genome assembly GCA_025175895.1 of Wurfbainia villosa. NCBI lineage: Eukaryota > Viridiplantae > Streptophyta > Magnoliopsida > Zingiberales > Zingiberaceae > Wurfbainia > Wurfbainia villosa. Next base: position 19,094,169 of record CM045991.1, on the reverse strand, counting down.
GGCTTGGCCTCATAGTACAATTGAGTGGTTGGTGGATGAGGCGGTCGAGTGGTCTGGCCTCATAGTACAATAGCTGGGTGGCTGGTGGACGAGGCGACCGAGTGGCTTGGTTTCAAAGTACCATCGAGTGATTGATGGATGAGGCAGTCGAGTGGCCTGATCTCAAAGTACAACCGAGTGGCTAGTGGACGAGACGGTCGAGTGGCTTGGCCTCACCTTTAAGTATCCCTTTGCTCATCATCTCTCGATATGGGGTTTGATGGTTCCCTCACACTTAACCTCCCACGCCAGACTCCAACACAGATCTATTCCATTTTCTGAACCCTTGCGATCCTTCCTCTTGGGCTGAGTATTCATGGGTTCATGTTTCCATTGATTCGGCCCGTCAATAATATCGGACAGTATCATCCATGAAGTAAAATTTATATTTATTTAAAGGTAGTGAATGGGATGAAGTTGGAATCCGGTTAGATCATAGTCGGATTTCGATCGAAATTCAGTCAACCACCGATGAATCTGAGTTGTAGGCAGATGAAATCACGATTGAGAAAACACTATATATTTTTCATTTACTATACAATCACGATCGATCAGACGATGAAAAAATTATGTGCACAAGTCACACAACGCTTGGGATATCAAACACTTCGATATCACGAGCAACATAATTTCTTTTATATTATTTTTATATTTATATATGTCCTTTCCCCATGCAACTAATTGTGATTAAGCATCATAAATAAAGCCCGGACAAGGAAATAACAACAACACGATGGAGACACTTCTTTAGCCAATTACTGTATCTATGTTTTCACTTCGCCTTTTATAATTTAACAATTATTTTACCTTTTAGAGTTTTTAAATTCTTCTAAACGTTATCATTGATTATAATCACCATATGAACTAGATTTTTAAATTTAGTTTTCGTTGGAAGTTTGAATAAAAAAGAAATAGACGGACGAAAAGGAATGCCCATACGAAAAGAGTTTTAGTTCCACATTAGAATTTGATGGACAAATTAGTTAATTTATATTGAATCATAATATATGGGTGACAGACACTATTTCACGTACACACCCGCTGGAGGAGTGTAAATTCAGGACTTAAATTATATTAAACTTGGATTTACTTATATATGTCCAAGTGCAATTTGTGCACTAAAATATTTGAATCGGTCAAGATAAAATTTACTTAAATCGGATCAATTTATATTTTGACACTCAGCAATAATTTTTTTCTGTAAATTTTATCCATGATAAGTTAAATTTGTCGTGATCGATCTTAAGCCCAGATAAAGGAGAAGGATTGCGTTAGGTTGTCAGCTAGTATTAAATTAAGATAAATATTTAATAAATGAATCCATCAAACTATTATGCTAATGCTAAATTGTTCTTCGAAAGGGACGTGTTAAAAAGTCCAATATAGTGATAAATATATAAGATTTTGCATTGCAAAATCTGACTATAACGTATCGATAAAGACCACTATATCTCCATGAGAATTTGGATACAGTGTTAAATAAATAAGAATTTTCACATTATAAATTGGATAATAATAAATATTATAAAAAAAACTAAAAAATTTTATGTGATAGTATTTGGGTACATGATCAATTCACCGTGAATATTCAATAGCTCGATCAATTCTACACTTGACTATTCAGCCCACTCGATCAAGTTAATTCTGACCAATTCAAACTTTCGATTCAATAACTTTGTCACTCAGTCAAAAAAAAAAAATGCCATGTTAATTAATAGATAAATTTAAATTTATTTTAAGTAAAAAAATTCAATTAAAATTATTCTTATAAAACTCAAGATAGTCTAAGAACAGTCTTGAAATAGACTAGGATTAACAGTACGTTTCCTTGTTAAGCAACTGAAGCATACAAGAAGATTAGATATTTTTTACAGTGAAAAATAAAGCTCGTTTTTGTTTCGTGCGAGGGTGACCTCGAGGAACTCTAAAATAATAATAATAATAATAATAATAATAATAATAAAAATAAAAAGGGATCCATCATATAAAGTTGAGTTCTTAAAAGTTGTCTCCACCAAAACAGGTCAAGTGCGACTTCATGCCATGACCTACAAACAAGTGGGACCGTAACAAGCATGTCCTCGATGGTTAGGTTTTCGAAGATGGGGCTCCATCTCTTCCCACTTCTTTCGTTCTATCACGGTTAATTAATAAAAATATCTTCGTCGTTCGAATGTGTATTATAATTCAATTTTTTAATTTTAAAAAATCGAACGGTAAATAAAAGAAGTACTCACGGATACTACAAAACTCATCCGCGAGCACTTATAAATACCTTTATTATCCATCATTTAATTGAGTGCACATTATTATTCAATCCTTAAGCCATAGAAGATAGAACGACGAGTAATAGAAGTGCTCATGAATGAATTGAATAATATATATGATCCCTATGCAACTCATTTGTGAACATCTATGAATACTTTCATTATCTACTGTCTGATCGATTGAATTTTACCGTCCAATTCTTAAATTCTAGAGAATCGGACAATGGATAATAGAAGTGCATGTTCACGTATAATATATATATATATATATACGATTTTGATCTCCTGCGTGCCCGAACCATCCGCGATCGTCCGTTCCTCGCCGACCCATTGTCGCTACCATCGTCGTCGCCGGTCGTCGGCCACGGACCGACTCGATCGGCCGCCACTCGCAGTGGTCCGGCTGGAGTTTCGACCGATATTGCGATCGGGATTCGGCCAGCGATCCGGTGAATCGATAACGATCGCGCGCCACTGCCGATCGCGATTCGACCGAATCGCGGCCGATTTGCGTCGGCTTCCGACCGCAATCCGACCGGAAGCCGATCCCGTTTGGACCGCCGACGAGGTGCGCTTCCAACGCACCCGATCCGGCGGCCGGAGGTGGCCGGAGGGCAAAGCGGCAGCGACGACAGTGGCGAGGTGTCGGGCGCGGAGTTACTGTACATTTCACAATCGCGACGCTGATCGAACGACTGCGAGCACGACGCGGACGAGCACGGAGAGATCGGTCACGGAGGAGATCAAATCTCTATATATATATATACCCGAGAAACAATCAAAATTATAAAATATATATAAATAAATTTGAATGAGAAGGTAATGAGATTTTATACGATCATGAATTAAAAAAAAAGAAGGATTTACTCGGTATTTGGAAGTATAAAATAAAATTCGTGGTGGAAATATTTAGAAAAGAATTGAGAAATAAATAAATTGGCAAACCACATGTTGCCTTTTAGAACAATTTTTTAAAGAAAAAAGAAAAAGAAAACAAATCTTGATGTCGATATATATAATTATATAAAATGAAAAATCGAATTGTTGAAGTTATCTTGAAACAGTAAGGCAATTCATTTTCATGATTTTTTTTATTAAAAATGAGAGAATATATTTTATAAGCAAACAGTGTAGAAAAGCTATCACTTTTCGTTTCCTTTTCATAATAGTTTTCTTATTTTTACGGTACAAAAAATATATTAATCATAAAAGATAAATTTTCTCATTTGAAAAAAAAAGATATATATATATATTTTCAATTTTATGCGTTTCATATTAATGATTGATACGAATAGGATAAGTTCAATATTGTTTATCGCATTTTTTGTCAGCTGCTGAGAAAGAATAGTCCTCACTCTATATATCACATGCACTACTGAAATATAAAGATTTATATATATATATATATATATATATTAAAAAAATTACTTATGTGATCAGTGATATCCTAATAATTTTCCTCTTAATTTTAAAGATCTAATTAGTTTAATATAAAATGAAAGCGAAATATTAAATTAAATTTTAATATTTATAGATAGATAGATAAATAATGTGTTATGAAAAATGTGTTAACACGTTAAAAAGGCGGAAGGCTAAAATATGCAACAGGAACTCTTCATTCCGATTTTTAACAACCGCTGCGAAAAGAGAGAGAGAGAGAGAGAGAGAGAGAGAGAGAGAGGAGAAGGGGATTCTGTTCCATTTGCAGTATAAATATCACTCTTTTTGTGTGTTCTCGAGTGAAAAAACTTGGTGAAGAACTCGCAACTCACAAGGTTGATCGCTGAGCTTCCTTCTCCTATCTTCTCCTTCATTTTGTTCCGAGCTTTATGTTTCTATCGAAGCCTTCTATCCTTCTGATTTAGTGGATTTTGATTACTTGAGCTTTTACGGAGGCTTTAGTTTGTGTTTGCCGCAAAAAAAAAAAACAAAAAAAAAGTCTTTTTCCATTAAAAATTTGTGAAATTTGAGCTTTTTGGAGAGTGTATTCAGTTTTCTTGATGGCGTTTCTTCCTGTTCGATTAGTTGGTTTATATCACGTTTTATCTTGAGCAAATTTTTTCCCCGTGTTCGATGAGTTTGGCTTCTGAAAATCCTCACTTTGTGATAACTTTTTTGCTTAGGGTTTATATTCTTCAGTCAATTAGGGGATCTTCACTTTTCCCCTCTGCCAAATCTGAGCTGTGTCCTCTGTAGAACCCTAGTTTTATGTTCCTCTTCGCATTCTGATTTATTTTGTTGTGTTTTAGTGTGAAGTTAACACTATCCAAGCAATGAACCAATATGTACCTAATTGGGCAATGGAACATGACTCTGGTTGCTCCACAGATCTCTATTCCACGAAAACAATGGGGTCAGATTCTGCCTTCTTCAATTTTTATCCCAAGTTTTAGTCCATGGATTTCTAATATAGGGTTCTTCTATTCTTGCAGACTCGACAATGAGCTGGTGGAGCTCTTGTGGAGAAATGGACATGTTGTGATGCACAGCCAAACTCACCGGCGCACCACTGCCAACAACAAGACTGATCAGTTCCAGAAACAAGAGCCATCTCTTGGCAACTCCAGTAGCTCGATTCAAGAAGCCGAAACCTTGCCATGGTTCCAGTATCCCCTCGATGATCTGTTCGAGAGGGAACTGTACTCCGACTTCTTTGAGAACATGGACACCGATAAGATGAACAAGGACTTGATTGCAGAAGAGCAGTGCCATAATGGCTCCGCACCATGTGCTCTGAAGCAGTCCACTGTTCCTAGCTCTCAAGAACAACCCATCATGCCCCTTCCCGCATTGCATTGCTTGAGTTCTACACCGCAGTCTTCGTGCTTAGACAACGGCGGTGTTCCTTCGCGCAAGGCAGCCGCTGCAGAGTCTACGAGGATAACTGCTGGATCGAGCATCTGTGGAAGCAATCAAATCCGAGCCCACACCGATCCAGCCAATTCTTTAAACGACGATGAAGCTAGAAATGTCACAGGATCATTGAAAGAGGACAGTGATATGAGATTACCATCGAAGAGAACTCGCTCAAAGGTGCACGAGGGCACTGTAACTTCATCGTCAGGTGGTTCTGGCTGTAGTTATGGAAGAGCAGGACAGCCAAATGCGAGCAACCAAAACCACAAGAGGAAGACAAGAGAGGTGGAATATTCTGGGTGTCAAAGTGAGGTACTCTCTTGAGAATTGAATCGACTGTATTAAGTTTTCCTTACTTCCAATGAGTTGGATGATGTTTAAGATTGTAGAAGTTGCAGGAAGCCGAGTATGATTCTATCAAGGCAAACAAATCAGCTCAGAGACCGACATCTAAACGCAGAAGTCGCGCCGCTGAAGTCCACAATCTCTCTGAGAGAGTATGATGAATCAATTATTCTCAGTGCATGTTCATTTCCATCTCGTTCCTCATCAAATTGTTAAATTGTGTAGAGAAGAAGAGACAGGATCAATGAAAAAATGAAGGCTCTACAAGAGCTCATACCTCATTGCAACAAGGTAAATGATCAATATTTCGTAAATCAAGTCTAAATTATATTTTGTTGCATACCAAACAAATGGATAAGTGTTAATGCTTCCGATATATGTAATTCTCATACTCTCAGACAGATAAAGCCTCAATGCTAGACGAGGCAATTGAGTACCTCAAGTCACTTCAACTACAAGTTCAGGTTCGATGTATTTCCATACTCAATTTTGACATTGTTCTTTGTTCAAGATATTGTAGATCATAACGTGAATGTATCATTGATCGTGCATCAGATGATGTGGATGGGAAGCGGCATGGCATCGATGATGTTACCCGGTGTCCAACAATACATTTCAGGCATTGGAATAGGAATGGGACATGTTTCGATGCCTGCAATTCCTAGTGCAGTTCAACTGCCAAGAGTTTCGATCGCTAACCAATCAGTAACCCCAACTTTCAGTTCAAACCAGACCACAACATTCCCCTCCCCGCCCACAAGTTCAGTAAACTGTTCGAATCCGCTGCAGAATCATCGTCTTCCTGAATCATATTCCAGATATCTTAGCATGCATATGATGCCTCCTCATCAGGTTTCTAGCTTAACTGTGCTCTAAATATCCTTATTTTCATGTGTGAATTTCTCAGAGACGTCAATCTATCCAGGCGATGAACTTTTGTACATATGGATCTCACTTAGTGCAGCAGAATCAGTCAGCAACAGCACCTAATAGCAGTCCCCCGACTAAAGCTGTAGGGAAACAATAAATCCAGTAAGTTGGAGTCCCGATCAATGAACGAAAGATGATTCGATGACATCCATCACATGCTAATCTTTTTTTGCGCAACTTGATCGACCTGATTCTGTAATTAAGTAAGTCTCTGGTTGGAAGACGGCAAGTGATCACTGATACACTGATTTGTCCTTGGAAGCCTTCGTCTTTAGTTCGAGCTACAAACTCAAAACAAATCAATGCGATGCACTCGTGACTCGATCGAGCAGAGAATCGACGTCGACACTGATTTTTTTTTTTTTTTTGTTTTCCACAAAAATAATTGCCAGTCTACTTGTCATTGCGGAAAACACTGCAGCAGCTGTATTTTTGTACATTCTCCTTGTGAAAATATACTCTTCAGTACAGCCAAAACAACAATGAGATGTCATGGATTATCAATTTAATTTCATCTCGCCGTTATCATTGTCATTAGTCAGGGTTTTAACTAGATTAAAAGTTGTTTCTATGTCGATTGCTGCATTAATATTCATTGAGGTAAAGAGAAAACACACACACACACACACAAAGTGAAAGGTTAATGGTCTGAAGCAGTTCAGCCATGACCTTATTTATATTCACGAGCTGAAAATATGCAGGACAAGTTACCTTATTCATAGGCACCTCTACTCCCACTCTTTCCATGGCAGAGGCAGAATCATTGAAACAGCAGCCAAATTTTAGCACTTTAAAGAATGTTATCGTCTGCAAGAAACCACTCTCTTTAGCAGAAGTTGGGAGCTGTCTGCTGTCGAGTGACCAATTGCAGAAATGAACCAAAAATAAAATAAAATAAAAGATGCAGTTCTGGTTATGCTTCTGAAAAACTATTTGAATATTGCATTATTTGATGTGAAATCTTTGGGTGAATGGATTTAGGAGAAGAAAACTTAGGACTAGATCTCGAGGTGCATCTACTTTTCGATACCAAGACATTGATAACCACGTAAACCGTTCTTCCATTTAATTTGTATAATAATTTAACTAAATTGTAAGTTTGAATTAGATTAATTTAAGCTCGATAAATACTTACTTTAAACACCATCAAATTCAGCTCGATCGACTCATTCATAACCTTAGCATGGGGGTATGCTCCTTCTCCAATATTAAGTCCACAACTTTGACATCGACTATCCTCATTTTTCAATACCATGTGCACTCATTTTTCCGATATTAAATCCACCGTCTTCGCGGAGAAGTCCGCGAAAGAGACTCGCACCTAAGTTTTGTTCCGAGTTGGATCCAAGCCCAAGCTCGCACACACAATCAATAAATGTAGGAAGGAGATCGAGCTGGAGGATTTTGAGATGTCCAACGGAGAATCGCACCGTCGAATACTCGACTTAAATCATTGCACCTCCCCCCCCTCAATCCATAAATGGGGCAGCGGACAGCTCCTCTCCCCTTGTTTGCTTCTCCTTTACTTGATGTTGCAAGCTTGAGACTGACTGATGCTTGCCGCAGGGCCCTCCTAAAGAATTAATAAGACATGGCCACACCCCATGTCTTAATCATATCCCTTGAGCTCCAACTCTATCCACAATTTAGATTCTTGTGATCCAATTGGTCCTCCTCAGATTTTGTTTCTCTAACTTGTGAGTTTTTCGATCGGTTTAATCTCCTGTAGCTTATATCGCCGGAACAACAATGTTTAAACTTTTATTTCACTATACGGAGTCAATTATGTTATAATACAATTAAAGAGATATATGCGGCAAACCTTCATGGCCTTGTGTATTAATCTAATCCTAATTTTAGATTCTAGCTACTGGGATTAAAGTAAAGCAGATGCATGGTTTATACTAATTAAGGTGCACCTTCGGAGGAATTAATATACTGCCATAACAAGGTTTAGGGTTTACTTTATGCCGTTAGCTTTACATTGATATCGTTGTTCTATATCGTCTCTCGGAAGCTATTTATTTTATGCATTTATATTTCATATAACGTTCGAATATGGAGGCGACACGTGCCCGACAAAAACTTTTCGCTAGTGTTTTTTTATAATAATGTTATTTTATTGTATTGTTATTATTTGATTGATACTAAAATATCCAAATATTTAATCCGATTAACATCTTAAAATGATCGATCATGTCTCACGGACTTTCAGAATGCCTCATCAACAACTGAACCGAATAAAATCGAAATTCAAATGATCCCTATCGACCATTAAAAATAAATCAAAGGATTCATAATTTTTTCATGATTCAATTTGAATTTCATAATCGTACCATTCTTGAACGACAGTCCAACATTAAAATCATACTTCATCCAATGAACTCTTAATCTCAAAATCACCCAAATATATATTTTTTTATTTCTTTATTTTCATCGCTCGGACTATTTTATTGCATTATTAGATCTTGTTGAATGTTGCTTTATGTGGTTTCCAAATGAGAAGCCGACAGGGTGGAGGCCCACATTCCATTAGTGTCAAGCAATCATCGACCGTCTCCCCTATCCCCATAAATAAAATATGCACATTCCTCACACGATCATGACAACCGAATGCGGTATGCCCACATACATAAACAGAAAGATGACTATAATAATAATAGAACGAAGTGAATTAAAAAAAAAAGTCATAAAGGAAACAACAATAATTATCTAAATATTGAAGACATTTTGGATATATATATATGGATTTAATCACGCATAATTAGCATGAATTTATTTAGATTATATATGTTCAATCCAACTAAGTCACACCAATATAATAAGTGCATAATACCCAAACACAAACACATGGAGTTCAGTTTAGGGCAGTTTTGGTTTTGCTCATGACTTGACTCGAGCAAACTCCACCAATCTTTCGAACAATCATATTCGTACCAATCGAAAACTGCAACATAACAAGATATCGGAATGTATTCTCATCGTCGAAAACTTTTTGTCCTAACTTTTGGAAATTAAAACTTGTTTAAGTCCTGAAGTTCATTGAGAGATGGAAAGAAACCATACTACGTTTAAGCACAGTGATGATGCTATTCGATCTGGAGCAACTGATCAGACCATCCACCAGTAGGTCTAGGTGAGGTTATTTACCATTCAGGGTGAGCATTATCGCCTTTTGCATCGTAGGTGAGGTTATTTGCCTCGCTAAAACAAGCTCCGAGCAAGGGGTGCATCCTTCGAAAAGCCTACTGCAGCATCATCGACAGCTACCTTCATGAATCGGGTGATCGGGTTGCATATTGAGGATTATCATCGCTTTCATCTGGAATTAGTTAGCAGGGTCATCCATGATCACAAAACTGGATCCATCACCTAATCTGAACTCGTGCACGTAGGACCTTCTGGGCCAACTACCGTCGCCGTCATCCTTGCTCGAGCCTCTACCAAACCTGCCAAAGTGAGGCCCAGAATCACCGACATTATCGGAACCGGTGTTTATGAAACCACCAGAATGGCCAGAGCTGGAACCACCAAAGTTCCTGAAATTGCCGGAGCGTCCTGAGCTGGAGTTTCAGGAACCACCAGAATTGCTAAAGCTAGAATCATCAAACCGCCTTGAACCTGAACTACCTGATTGACCAAAACTGGAATCACCAAACCTACTTGATGAACATAAATCTGACTCACCAAAGGAACCAAATGTAGAATAGGGGCATCCAAACCTGTTGGACCTGCCAAAACCTCGAAAACGCCCATAACTTCCACTGCGACCAAAACCAGAGCCACCCATTCGACCACTTCCATAAGAATCGAAACTACCGCCACCCATGACATTAGACTTGTCTTCTCCCTGACCCTCAACTGTAATCTTTGGAAGCTGAAGATTAAAATAAAGATTACACATGAGAGAAGCCAACTCAATTAAACGAAGCAATTTTATTCTCGTTTTCTACTCATAAAGAGAGCTGATACCAGTTCATACACACTGAGCAGAAATACAAAAGAAAAAACTTAATGAATTGGTAGCAACCAATTCATTAAGTTTTTATTGCTCCATACCAGCAATTTTATCAATCAACATTTCTTTTATTGTTCCAGGATTTCCCTCTCTAAATTTTAATTTTTGAAGGTATTAGATATGACTCATTAACAGACACAAAATTAAATTATAATCTTGCAGCAGGAAGACTCACAAGTACAAGTAATTTACCTCAATAAACCTGCATCCTAACTCTCTTTCAATGTCTCTAACAAGACGATTTTGCTCATTTGAATGAATGAGAATTGCACTTCCCTTTTTGCCTGCTCGTCCAGTTCGACCAGACCTATGAACAAATAGCTCAGAAGTTTTTGGAATCTCATAATGTATCACCTGGCCAAAGAAAGAAGCAATGGTTAACAAAAATTCTATTGAAATATTCCATAAAAGGAAAAACAACAAAAATTCCAGGAGTCAAAAAGAATTAAAGCTAGGAAAAAGAACAAGCCATAGGTTTACATCGAGTAATGGCAGGGCTAATAAGTCAGCAATAATTATAGATTATACACCAAAACATACTTACAACATGCCATCACATAATTATTTAAGTAGCAATAGAAGAGAGAAAGATTGTCGTCGCAATCAACTAAGAGCTAGCCATCCAACAACTAGAGATATATCCACCAGTAACTCTGGGAAAGTATATTTGGTATACAAGTTATTTAAAATCCTAAATCAATTTAGTAATAATATGATATGAGCAAGAGTTGAAAAAAGCAGGTATTGGCATCAGTGTTGAAGTAGCAGATAACTGCAATTGTGTCAAAACCATTAGCCTAAAAGCTCGACAAATAATTGCAACGATGTCAAACAAAATTTCCAATCAAAGCATGGCATCTATGTGAAGGCTCCTCCTAGCATCCCTACATGTAAATGAATTTTCACACGAGAATGTGGTATGTAAACTAGATGCACATTCAAAAGTTTTCCAAGAAGGCAGGTTCAGAACAGTTGCTATGATGCATTAGCAAGCCACTAGAGTAACAAGTGAAGAAGGAAAGATGTGAACCAGATCGACATTTGGAATATCCAAACCACGAGCAGCAACATCAGTAGCTATTAAAATATTAAAGCGACCATCGTGAAATCCAGCAAGTGTCTTTTCCCTCTGATTTTGTGCAATATCACCGTGAAGGGCCTCACATCTAAAGCTCCGTCCCATAGAATAACCTAGCCTATCTGCATCACGTTTTGTTTGAGTGAATACTATGCATTTACCTCCTTTAGCATGTTCCTACAAGGAAATCAAAATGATGTTAGTCACAACTATATCAATTGAATTGACATGGTTCAATAAGTAACTATATTTTAAAGAGTTGACTGTGTTACCAATTTGGTTTATAACTTACTTTAATTAGCGACCCAAGAATTGATGGTTTTGTATAATTTTCCGAGACAATAGAATAGAGTGTTATTCCTTCTGCTAACTTCTGATCAGAATCACCAACCTACAGAAGAAGATACATGCTTAAGAAATTTTCTAGAAACACGAAAAGGAATTAGCAACTTAGCCAACTAATAGTGAAAGTAAAATCCAATTCACATGAACTACCTCTTACCCATAAAATGCAGCAAACTAACCATGGCTATCTTTGTCATAATCTCAAAGATAAAGTAGACTATGAGGAACTAATATTCACAGAAGCAAAGGGAAAAAAAAACATCAAATGGAGTAACCTTGGCTTGTACCATTTTAAATTTTGCCAATATTCAAAATATTTGACAAGATATAAAGGCTGTTGATGTGATCTAGGATAGGAAAGTTTATTTTCATAAAAAATAACTATCAAAAAACACTATCAAAATGACATAGAGATTGTTCTACAGAAATCTACTATCAACATGCCTCCAGTACCAAAAGAAAATGAACTTGCACAAACAATTATAATAAAGACGATGACCATGCAAAAGAAGATGCAAAATTTTGATTCGCCTATTCAAGTATTCATACTAATCCAAGAAAAAAGAAAATGAACATTGATGCTCCATCAAACAAAGTCAAACAAAACACTAAAAAACAATACAGTATTGAAATATGAGTTGGACTTACAAGGTCAATGCTAACTGGATTATTTAGAAATTTTTGTGTAAGTTTCCTAATCCAAGCTGGCATAGTTGCAGAGAACATCAAAGTTTGATGTTTTGGAGGTATCTTTTCCAAAATTCTCTCAACAGCTTCAGCAAATCCAACATTAAGCATTTGATCAGCTTCATCAAGGACAACAAATTGAATTTCAGATAAATTCAAGGCGCCTCTATTCAGCAAATCAGTAATCCGGCCAGGAGTCCCAACTACAGCATCAACACCATAATCAAGTGCCCTCATTTGCTGGTTAATCGGAGAGCCGCCATAGACGCATAATGTGTCCAAAGTGGAGGATTCTCTAAACTCTTTCTCAACTTGTCGAGCAAGTTCTCTGGTTGGTGTCAGCACGATCGCCAAAGGGTTTCTTCCACGTCTATACAAAAAGAACATGGTATGGCAATTACTCGGCCATAAAAATTACTGAAATTGAAATTTTTGTGAAAGAATTGTATACAACATAACATAAGGATGTACAAAACCATATAGATATACATGTATACACACAAGACCATGTATATATGGAGAAGTATCCACATATGGGTAATGAACTAACCCATGTTTGGCCTGAAAACATAAAATTTTATCCATGATTGGAATTCCAAAAGCAAGAGTTTTCCCTGTGCCTGTTCTTGCGCGACCAATCATATCTCTCCCTTGCATTGCAGGGTCAAGCACAGCTCTCTAATCAAATATCCAAAAAAAACATTGTGATGTAACCATAAGAACACAGTTAGAATTATAATGCCACAAGAAAGAAAAATAAAAAATGATTGAAAATGTTGAATAACAAATGTTAGGGAAAAAAGTTAGAATTCATACATCATGATTTGTGATATCACAAATATTCTATTGAACAAAAGAATTGTATATCAAATATTAAGATATTTTGCATCTTCTAGGTGATCACTCCTAACAAGCTTCCCGTGCAAGAGAATTCAAAGCAGCAGGGCACACACACACACACACAGGATTCAAAGTTTGCAGAATTCTCTAGACAATTTTGCAAGTATGTATGTATGTATACACACACACACATACTGAATTAATATGAGGATGAAATGTATACACACACACACACATACTAAATTAATATGCAGATGACATGTTGAAACCCAACTCCTTGGCAGTTATATGAATAAGAATAGCATACCATAGCATGACCCACAAAGGAACCTTATGCTTGAAAAACCAAGTGCATCTTCGAGATGATCAAGTAAAATGTGAACTTAAACAAAAATTAACGCACTGAAACAGTCAATTGGTCGATTGATTGAGAACTCGAGCCAAACAAAGAACGTATCAGAAAATGATGTTTGAACACCTAGCAGTTCTCTATCTCCACTTTATAAATCAATTTAGAAACTAATGTTTTGGTAATTTAGGTTGTTTCTCATGAGTCAGGGAGCTGAACTGACTTATAAGATTTCAAGTCAGCTGTGTGCTATTCCAGCCGACCGTGACCAAACATAGTCAAGCTACCAAGTTATAACGAAACACAAAAGTTTAAAAACAAATACCCACGACAAGTGCAATATGTGTAAGCCTGAAGAAAATATAACAAAATGAAATTTTGAATAAGAACACTTGATACCTGTATAGGGAAAAGTTTCGTGATTCCCCTTTTTCCAAGCTGAGACACGATATTCTTCGAAATTCCCAGTTTATCTATCTCTAGCCCCTCCTCGCCACCCTTTAAATCCTCTTTATCTTTCCCATCTTCATAATAATCATCAAAGGCGTACTCAACAGAGGCAACATCAGCAGCCTTGAACCCCACCGGACGCGCCGAATGGAACTCCCTACGGATGAGACTACAAAAAACAAAATTTTGATTCCCATAACCCCCAAAGAAGGGTCTTTCATCGCCAGCAGCCCGTGCCAAGGCAGGTTCCGCGTTTATCACCGGCGGGAGACGACACGCCTCGAAGGAGAGCAACCCAGCAAGGGACCGACGACGCCACGTCGAGGCGGCAACCAAAATGGACCTACGGAACAAGAAGCTCATCGCAAAGCTAACACAGCGTCGACACTAGGGTTTTGGTCGTCAGGTGAGGCTTCGGGCCGGTGAACCAAAACCCTCCCTCTCAGCGAAGAGCAAGCGAAACGACTAATATTTATAGGTCCCATGGTTAAAAATCAACTATCTGATTCAGTTCGCCAAACAGGAATTTACGCTTTCCTATGCGTCAACAAGTAGGCCACACCGGTCCAAACCAATCCAAAACGAACCCTCCGTGTCTCGTAGGTTCGCTTTCAAATTTTCCTATTCGTCATCATATACAACCCTTCGTTTTTTGTTTCGAGTACATCGAATTTCAAACATTAATAAAATTAAACTTTCGATTCCTGTTATATATATATATATATATATATATATATATAAAAGAGAAATTTTCTCCTCTCCGCTCCATGCCGACGCTCGTCGCCGCAACATCCGATCACCGTCGATCGTCGGATCGAGCGCGATCGACGCACAACTCGCGGGAGGTCCGGAGGGGCTCAACTTTCGACCAGTTAGCACCAGAATCTGACGTTAACGATCGAAAATTCGTCGAATCACGTGGCCGATAGTGGCGCGGCCACTTTCGATCCTTCCGGCGTCATATTTCGATCGTAATTCGGCCAGAATCCGACCCACACACGGTCGAAATCGGCCGCCCGATTCTGGCGACTGATTTCGATCGCGATTCGACCGACCGACAGCCGAATGGCGGCCGCCCAATTATACCGGACGGACCGACATCGGCTATTGGTCCATTCGATATAATCAGTCGGTCGAATCGTAGCCGAAATCGGCCACCAGAATTAGTTGGCGCGTGGTTCGGTCATTTCCAATCGATTATCGTCGGATTCCGGGCACTAACCGGCCAGAAGTCGAGCTCCGCCAGACCGCCGACGAGTTGCGCATCGATCGCGCTTAATTCGGCAACCGACGATGACCGAACGGCGTGGCAACGACAGTGACAATGGCGCGGGGGTCGACGTGGAGCAGACGGGCATTTAGGAATGCGTCGTGCGTGTGTATATATATATATATATATATATATATATATATATATATATATATATATATATATATATATATATATATATATATATATATATATATATATATATATATAATGAAAAATATACAGTATTTTCTCCGTGTGCGATTTCATCGGCTATAGGTGTCGAATTCATCGACGAACGATCAGATTCCGATCGGAATCCAACCGTGATCTAGCTGGCACCGGAGTCCGACCGCGATCCGACCCACCGACGACCGCAATCGCAATTGTTTTCGGTCGAATTCCAACCGCAATCCGACCGGACTCTAGTACCAATTGGATCATGACCAAATTCTGACCGAATTGCAACCGTGATTGCGGCCGCCAACGGTGCGCCCATTGACTGTACATTCGAGGCTATTTTCGACCCTGATCCGATCAGAATCCGACCGAACTTCGATATCGACCGAATCACGTCCGAATTCTGACCAAATCACCATCAAATTTCGACTGAATCGTGGTAAAAATCCGACCTCCCATCAATAAAATCGAGCGACGTCGAACACGAATTACTGTACATTTTCTTCCGTCACGCACTCACGGGACACGCAAATGCAAACGCTCAGCGTTTCAAAACTTGATACCCATCGTTTTTTTTTTGTACTCTCTAATCTTCGTTGTGCTATTTGTCAAAATAAACAATCGGCTACAATGCAGAGCGAGATGTACAAAGACAAATCAGTTGCCGACGAATCATCGGCAACGAAATTTCACTAGTGAGCAACATGGCTTTTAATTAGTAGCCACCACTCCACCCATTTTCTAAACAACAAGAGGCTGCATGGACTAATGCAAGCACATCTATTGAAACCGCCGCTTCCACAGTCACAAAAACTCGCATCGAGATGAAGCTAGAAAATTGCATTTGCCAAAGCCAAATCTAAGTTTTTAGCACACAAATTGAACTGCTAGCTTCATATGGATGAGAGATCTTCGTACACAGACTTGATACCTGGTCGGTCGGAGAGCGGTCGAATACACCTTATCGCGATCCTGAGCATCTGTTTCATCCCCTTGGATGCCACTGGATTTGCCATTTCTGCTGTCATTGTCGGATCGAAGCAGTCGGATCCTCGCCCTTCGGCCACCCGCAACCTTATCCAATCGGTAAGATCCACTGCTCCTTCCTCCCCTGAGACCACATCCCCTGCACACCTACCCGTCAATAGTTCCAAGAGAACCACACCAAAGGCATAGACGTCTGACTTGAAAGAGGGGGACGGCTTCTTGGACACTGCCAGCTCAGGCGCACGGTAGCCCAGCACCCCGGCATCGAGAATTTGCTCGACCGTGCCCGATTGAGTCATCAGGCGATGAAGGCAGTAATCGGCAACGCGTGCATTGAGGTCCACACCATCCAGTAGTATGTTGGAGGCTTTGAGATTGCCGTGAGGGGTGGCTCGGTCGAAATGGAGATAGTTCAGGCCGCGGGCAATGTCGACGGCAATTTTGAGACGCTGAGCCCATGTCAACGGGGGGCCTTTCCGTTCCGGCTGGTCTGCATTACAAAGAACACATTTTTGAAAGTTAGTTGGGCGGTTCTTTAACAACAGTCCATAAGGACTAGGACAATTTTGGTGATCCAAAAACAAGCTTAGCTTCTTTTAACAAACACAATAACTATGGAAGCTGATCGAGTCGATGCACGGCAGTAGACGTACCATAAACGAAGCTAGCGAGGTTTCCCGGTGCGACGAATTCCGACAAGAGAAGTTTCTCATGCTGAGTAGGTCCCCAGTAATATCCCCGCAATCCCACCACATTAGGATGCCTGATGTTTGCGAATTTCTTTGCCTCTTTAGCAAATTCCTTCTTTTGTTTTGCCACTCCTTCCCTAAGCCATTTCACCGTCAAGTAAACTCCATTGTCCAGGGTTGCTCTATAAGAAGTTCCATGGCTGCTCCTTCCCAACACTTCGGCGGGTGCCCTCGATAATTCATCTGGAGTTAGGATTATTGATTCATCCAGAAAATGTAAATCGCCAGCCAGCCTATCCGGCGAACGCACATCCAGTCTTCCAAGATTTTCTTGAGTATACATGCTGCTGGAATCCGGTGACCACGAAAAGCGACTTTTCCTCGACGGTGAAAATCCAGCGACCATAGCCATTTTCTCATCTGGATCGAGCATCTCCGACGAAGAACCTTTTCGGGGAGCAATAAGGTCATCGGCAGATACCAGTGACCCACCGGATTCTCTACTTTTGCTTCCGGTGATTTCCAGAAAGCTTCTTCTATGAAGATTCTTATCAAAAACCTTATCTGATCCAGATCCCCTGGAAGCTCTCATATAACGCATGACCATAGCCAAGAGGATCAGAATAACTGCAGCCGCTACACAGGCAGTGATAATCCCGGCGATGACAAAAGTTTTGACCGATTTGTGATCACGATTCTCCAATGAAGAACTACCAGATACAGGTGAACCACTTGGAAACTCTAATCTGGAATTACCCGGATGGAACGAAGACTCCGGGAACTTTCTAAGGTTTTCTGAAACTGTTCCTGATAGGTCATTGTACGAACAATTGAAGTATACAAGTGTATCAGGCAGTGTCGATGGCAAAGAACCAGAGAAATGGTTAAGGGAGATATCAAGGGAAGTGAGAGAGGAGAGTTTTGTGAGAGCAGTCGATAATACACCAGAAAAATTGTTTGCAGAAATATCCAGAACTCGGAGGGTAGTCAAAGATCCAAGGCTCTCAGGAAAACTACCATCAAATCTATTAGCTGATACATCGAACACGCGAAGATTGGACTGGTTGGAAAAAGATGATGACAAAGTGATATTACCATAGAACATGTTGTTCTTAAGATGAAGCTCTTGCAATGTGTAGGAGCTTAGTAGGTCATTTAGAATAGGTCCCCCAAGCTTATTGAAACTGAGATCTAACACAGTAAGTTTCGGATACTGAATGAGAACAGCAGGGAGATCATCCATCAAAGAATTATGAGAAAGATTAAGATAATTAAGTAGAAGAAACTGCGACGTTATATCTGGTATGCTCCCTGTCAGTTGATTTCGGCTAAGGTCAATATACTCGAGGTCATTTCCCCACTTCGCAACCCGTGATAAATTGCCAGTAAACTGATTGTTCGATAGATCAAGCACTGAACAGGTTCCTTGCACCACTGGAAGTTCACCGGAAAGAGCATTAGAAGAAAGATTAAGGATTTGCAAACTCGTTGAGGTGATCATATTAATATGTCCTGCCATACACAAAACCAATTTGATCGTCAGCAAATGAGATATGAATAGTAGCGTACTATGTTTATCCTGTAAGAAATATGATGCAGTTTTTTGTTAAGAGTGTAAACCAGAACAGAGAAAATGGGTATCAAACAAACTTATTGGTAAATTAGTCGATAAAAACTCCATTCAGTAACTGGTAGTCAGCTACAAAATACAGTTTTAACTTTGGGAAGACTGATTTGATAGGCATTTCCTGAATCTCCAAAGATTTTCAAAAAGACATGTGGTATACCAATTATGGAGCAAATCCATTCTGACAGGAAAAATATGCTACAGCTTGCTGATTCTTCGTAGGATTCATTTTTTAAACAGGTGAAAATATACTTGATGAAGGCAACACTTGCTCGTTCAACTCTTTTTTATACCATCAATGTCCAATTAAATTATCGCATAGCATCTCTAGCACAACCAAAGGAAAAGCAACAAGACAAACTTAAAGTGAATAAGAAAAGCAATGTAATGTTAAACTATCCTTCACCCTCATCTTGTGAAGTCAACCTTATCAAACAAGAGCAGCAAAAAAAGTCTTCTACTAGTCAGACAATACCTGCCCCATTCTTGTTAGATGGAGATTTATTAGTCATGAGTCACGACTGATAATAAAAAATTCAGAGAGGGTGAATATCATAGAAAATGAAAAGGAAAATAGTTCTTATACAGATAAGATAGAACAGACCTGTTAGGTTGTTTGCACTCAAATCCAATTCACGTAAAACCAAAGTGTCACCTTTGAGAAGTCCACCAGGAAGGAAACCGCTAAATCCATTATTCCCTAACCTCAGAACTTCCAGATCATATACATAATTAAACCCAGGCAGCTCGCCATTTAACTGATTGGAACTTAAATCCAACACCTTCAAGCTCCCAAAAGTAGAAATCCCAACTCCAATCAGTGATCCAGTCAATTTGTTGTCGCTGAGATATAGATACTTGATAGTTTCTGAGATATCTGAAAAAGACTTCAACTCCCTGGGGGTCGAAGTGAGCAAATTCCCACTGAAATCGACATGGATAACACTAGATGATTGCATAAGGAAGTTCCAATCGACACTACCATCAAGCCGGTTCCAGCTAAGATCAACTGACTCCAGAGTGTTAATCAGTTCCAACCCAGATGAAATGTGTTTACTAAAAGCATTGTAGGACAGATTCAAAGCTACCAAGTTCCTGAGACCTGTCAGAGTATCAGGCAAAGGACCGGATAGAGAATTGCAGCTCAAATCAAGAGACTTGATCGAAGTCAATCCGCCAATGGCGTCGGGCAAAGAGCCTGTGAATTCGTTTCCAGCCAAGGATAAGTTCTGCAAGCCGTGAAGCTTCCCGAGACCTGCCGGTAACTCCCCCGAGAAGGCATTCTTGGAAATGTCAAGATACTCCAAGTTCTTCAGATCAGAGATGCTGTCAGGCAAGCTACCAGAAAGGTTATTATTTGCCATGGAGAGCTTCAAAAGCATGGTGAGGTTAGCAAAGACAGATAGGTCAGCGTAGCCAGAAATACCATGGTCATCGAGAATGACACCTGCCACATTCCCACCATTACAGACAATACCGTTCCAGGACGCCGGGCAGCCATTGAAGTCGATGGACTCCTCATTCCAGGAACCGATGACGTATCCGGTGGGATCATGTGTTATACCTTTCTTGAAGGCCAGAAGCGCCAGGATATCCGGTGAAGGAAGCTGCCCGAAGCAAGGGATGAAAAGGAGAAGCAGCACTGAAATTATTACGAGGAGGTCCATTTATCTTCAACCACTGGCAGAACTGGAACAGAAAGGAGAACTAAAGAACTCGCCAAACACTATTTGCTACTGCTTCACCCAAATTGACTTGCGGTGTCTCAACTTCGTATATGATAGCCTGGTAAGTGAGATCTACCATCCAATACAGAAGCACGCTCCTCCGAGAGCGATTAGATCATAGCAAAGGCAGCTTTTGCAAAGATTCCAGTCACGAGCAGCAAAGATAGCGGCTTTTCGAGAGAAGCAAAGACGTTAGCAGCTAAAAAAAACGAAGAACTCGACTTTTCTTCTACTACGACAAGGAAAGGGGGCACATTGAAAGCCCTAACAGCTCCACCACCATGAATTGGCCAAAACCATAGAAAAGCTTCTCCAATTCGCAACAATCATGTCGCGGGTCATCTATCCTCACCAGAATAACAAAATCAAAACAAAAAAAAAGTCTCAACTGGGATAAAAATCCAAAAACAAAAAAATGGAAGAAAAGCAGAGAAAGGGGAAGAACGAAGGACGGAAGTTGCGATGAAGGAGGAAGCCTAACCCTAGTGCGACGGAGTGGGTTCCTTCCCGACGATGAGAGTACAGAGTTCGTCGCTGTGCTTGCCTGCCTGCGTGCATCTGTGGAGCACTTTTGTTGTTTTTTTAAGCGCATGGGACGACGTGACGGCGTATATATTAATATTACCCGCCAAAACGGAAACGCGCGCCTAGCGGACGCGAGGCACCTATCAGATCCACTTCACCAATTAACAGAGTGAGATGGGGCGCTGAAAACCACGCGCTTGTTATTTCCGTTGCAGCTTCCAAGAACGCAATTGGCAATCGCATAGAACGCAGCGATGATGCCGCGACAATTTTTAACTCTGTAATTTTGAGTGTTCGTATCTGGTCAAATAGACTGAATATCCTCAAATATATATCAAAATTAATCTTTTTAATTAAATTGTATTTCATAACATTACTTTTCAGTGAAAGGGCGATAAGGGAGAAGGCAGTCAAGTGTCGGAGTCATACTTCTGATGATTCCTGACATTTTCCTCGTTGGCCAGACTCTGCTATAGGCTAATGGCTACCACTGCTCAGCACTGTCCAGAATGGCTTTTTGGCCATGGAGAGTGAGATTTTGGCAGTGCTAAACGTTAATTCTCTCTCTCTCGCGTTAGATTTTCATAGATATGAAGAAAATTTTTAGGGCAAATTCAGATGTTAAGATTATCGATTTTTAGTATTGACGATCAGACTATCGATGATTATATATTTCTGTGATAATTACCTGATATTTGATTTACCCTCTTCCATACATAAAGACAGTGATGAAAAATTATTAATACGATAGATCTGAAGAATGAATCCTATTATAGTTTAAGGAGCACTGGAGTTAAAGGTTGTGTTAAGAGCTTTGAATTAGTGTAACGCACAAAAGTATTGGCCAAACAAATTGCAAATTAAGAGAAATCAAGAATATTATTTTACAAATTGTGTGAACCACGAAGGGGTGAAGGATCTGAATGAATTAATAAATGAGATGTAAATGAACGAGAACGCAGGACACGTGGTCAAAGAGAAGGGACGGAGGTCAAACTATGAGATAGATTCTCGTGTCCTTTGTTTGATCCGAGTTAGTTAAGAGAGATGGATTTTATTACTTCGATGGTATCCAAAGATTCTCTTGGGTGGAAATGAAATGAAATGAAACTAAGGGAGCGCGGAAATTTTTTTATTTTTTATTTTTATTTTTTAAGAAAATAAAAAAACGTATTTGATTGATATTTTTCATTTCCGTTTTTTTAGAAAATAAAAAAGTATTTTTATGAAAAATTAAAAAACACAATTTTTTTTTTATATAAAAAATAAAAAAAATGAAAAAAAAATTACGAATCAAAAAGCTCCCTGAATTATTCATATTTTAATCGAGCGCATCGGATTCTCGGAAGGATGGCACTCGAGCATGGAGTGGGAGGAGGAGGCGTGGAGCTGCCATTGAAGCAGTAAATGCGCCTGCAAAAGAGGGAGTAAAAGCTATTATGGCAAAGTCTCTCTGTTGGAGAACATAATTAATTAAACTCCAGTGGCTTTCTAAAGTGATGTGAGCTGAGAGAGTTAACATTTAAATAAGAGCTTAAATGTTCTTAAATTGCCCCACTGGCCTTGTTTAAGTTCATGTGGCAGGGAACACGATACAGCGTCAGCAGATTGGAGTAGGAGATAAAAAAGATCTATTTTACAAATCCAGCAACAGTGATAAACTTACAATTTTATGTTAAATTATTAAACGTATTTTTAAAATATTTTATTCTTCTTTTTTTTAAATAAAAAGTTATATGTTTTATATTTTGCCATGTTCTTTTACCCAACAAAACAATATTCATCTGAACCTTTAATATATGTTTTGTACATAAAAATTAGTAATATTTCATAAATTTAATAATGAATTTCAACGTTTCATTTATTTATACTTGTATTTTTAACTTTCCAATTTTTAAATAAAAATCAGATAACAAAAAATCTTT
The DNA here is from genome assembly GCA_025175895.1 of Wurfbainia villosa. Classification (NCBI taxonomy): domain Eukaryota; kingdom Viridiplantae; phylum Streptophyta; class Magnoliopsida; order Zingiberales; family Zingiberaceae; genus Wurfbainia; species Wurfbainia villosa. Next base: position 19,071,056 of record CM045991.1, on the reverse strand, counting down.
TATTTTCTCTTAATTTTTTAAATTGAGAATATTTTTTTATTCAATTTTCCTTCTCTTTCTGTAGGGATTTTTTTTTTCTTTCGAAAATTTCCATTATCTTTGGGAGCAAACGGAGACAGGCACCGGGACAAATCAATTTTAACTTTAGATGAAGTAACGCCAACTTAAATCAAATCGACTTTCCAAAGCAAAAATATCAGATTGCTAACAATACAAGCACACATTTGGAGGCTGTTAGATAAGATAGATTTGCTTCTCCAATCTATTTCTTTTTATCTTTTTTTTTTTCTTTCTTCTGGACATAATTGGTGTTTATGTAGCTAAGAAGATTTCGGAGTCTCCTCCCCTAGCAAATCTTCCTCATCGTGGTAAATGTTCTCTGCCATCTGCCATATTTGGAGGATGTTATCTTCGGCGACGCTGGCAATGATCCAATCTTCACAGGAGTTCCATGAGAAATCAGAGATCTTGCTTGTGTGGCCACCATGGATGAACAGCAACTCTGGTGGGCCGTCGGCAGCATCCTCTGGCGTCTGTTCCTCGTCAATCCTGTCACAATACTGACAACTTTCAAGCACTGATACTCTCAAACGTGCATTTTGTAAGATTTTCAGGAAAATGAGTTGCAAAGTCACCACTGATTCACAAAACACGCATTTGGCAAGATTTCAAGGACATCTACAGTTTGAAAGATTGGCAACAACGTTCCAAAAATTATGAGCTAATTAAAAAGTAAGAGAATAAACATAGCCACAAAACCAGGAAAAAAAGCTTTTGCAAATTTAGATGTGTTAGTATATTAACTTGATCTTAAATATTTTTAGGCCAATAGTTAATGACTCAATTCTCTCATATATCATATATGCGAGTCATGACAATTGATATATCTAATCTTACACATGGTGAGGTGGTGAAAAAGTCACTAGACCTTGCATTTTGTTAACCATTAGACCTCACATATTGCTGTTCAAGGGTGATTCTAGGGTATGGGTTATATTTTGAGTCTTAACGAGGACATTAAGCCTGCAGAGAATGTGTATGGACTAGTAAAGAAGTTTACATGAGTGCAGTATTATCTACTTGGCCTTGTTCCTTTTCTCGAGTCTTAACTATGAAGGTTGTGATAATACTGATACAAAGTTTATTCAATATATATGAAGGTGGAACATGCGAGAGAGAATGCAAATTAACAATTGAAAGTGACAGAATATTTTCAAACAGATAAAAGCATCTAGTTAAAGCATTTAAATACCTGCTTAGATCCCACACCATGAGCCGCCTACCAAGACAGCAAGATGCTAGGATAGTCTCATTCTTCGGGCTCCAGCCGACTTGGAAAACCTCCTCTCTAGTTATGATACAACAACATGAACTTTTGCGACTGTCCACACAATATTAAAAAAACTTATAACATACTAAATAAATGTGCGCTAAAAGCGCAGCATACTTATGGCAGTCTAGTGTGTGCAGAGCAGTTTCAAGCTTCCGAAGATCAAATAACTTGACAGTTTTATCAGTAGATCCAGTTGCAACAATCCACTCGTTGAAAGGATTGAAAGCTAAGCAGTTTACCTGCCACGAGTAATTATTCAGTTCTCATGTCTAGCAAGTTTAAAAAGCTTGACAAAAGTTGAAAAGGAACAACTGATCCATTCCTCAGTCGTCAATAAAAGACTTCATCGAGATATTATCTCTGGAAGATAAGAAAAGTAATTGTATATTTTTCAGTAAAACAAGATCTACAAGCCTTTGTCAACTGATCTTCCTTCCTTAAACTGTGTCCTGATCTAACCTGTCAATACACTGAGCATATACTTGAGCAATTAGCCAATTACAGTCACAGATCAGTGAGAAATAAATATCTAAACAAACACAAAAGTAGGAAAATAAAGCAGAGATGTGTAGGAACCACAAGAATGAATGGAAAACAGATTATAATGATGGACATTCAATTATTTCCTCATCATCCCTTCCAAATCATCAATATTTTGTTCATATGCAAACTCAAGTGTAATTTAGAAGTAAATTTCTCTTGTATCTACAGACTATTTTCAAATAAGCAAGATCTAATTTCCATAACATTCATTGGCAAAAAAGTAGCAAACTATTATCGCATAATTACATGTTAAGAGTGTCATCATACATGTGCACACAAAAAAGGAAAATAAAGGATAATTTCCCTTTGTAATTTTCAGTGTGAGAAAATGCTAGATGGACTCTTGAATGAGAGCATCAGGCCAACTAGAACAGAGAATCTGATTGCAGCCACAAACTAATAAAGTTAGAAATTTCATGAAAAGAAAATAAGAACCACCCTTCTGGCCCAACATACTCACCTCACCTTGATGAGCAACAACAGATTTGACTGGCTTATTATTTGTTGTTCGAAGATCCCAAAGTAGCAGATAATGATCATCCCCAACAGAACCAAAATAATACTCGTGCCTTAAATGCCATGCAACATCCTCAACAACACCATCATGCACCTAAAGTAAGAGTACTAAAAATCATTCTGGAATCAACACCTACCGATAAGTAATTGATCAAGCCCTCAGCAGTGAACAAAATAAACAATGATGAAAATGCTTAACTTTGGTCGCTTCAAGTCTCAATAAATGCAACAACAACTAAGCCTTATCCCATTAGGTGGGGTTCGGCTACATATCACCCAAACATAGAGCCCATCACAGCAATAGCTGACCACGAGGCGAGCAAAGTGTGAGGGGGTCTCAATAGAAAGTTTCTTGAAAACTCAGGTTTTGCAGGCTAAGCACAACAAGAATGTAGAGAAAATCTTGACGATGGTACCTTAGATTGCTCATGAAACTGGTGTTAACAGCATATATCCCAACTTAGAAGAGAGTCAACATAAACATTATAAGGCTCTAACATTCAGGCAAATGTCATAGTTCTTGGAAATCCCACCCAAAGCGAAGAGATGAAAGACAAATAAATGGAAGAAATGCAAAAGACAAGCTAGCTTATTCAGGCAGATATATACAAAAGAAGGCTCACTTGTTCCATGAAATTTCATAGCTATGCCTCTAAACTCATCCATATACAGTAATGTGTTGCAAAATCTTTTTGAACTGAGCAGCCCATTGGCTAGAGCGGCGCATATACTGCTACATATGGGTAGAGGTCAAATCTCAGCATGAGGTCTAAAACCCTCACCCAGACTCAGCAGTCATCAGCCATTTCTGGTCAACAGAACAAGGGGCATAGCCCCCCATGATTTACTTTCCTTCACCATCACCGAGGGACCGACGGTGAAGGGCATTGAGGGCGAGTGTAATCGCTTTTTGCTGCTACAAGTGTTGCAAAATCTTTTTGAACTGAGTCTTACTGCCCAATTTAAGATAAAGTTGTATACACTGTGGTTCAGAAACCATATAAATTAAAGCGATAAACTATCAGAAAATAAAATGACGATATGCACGGGAAACATAAACAAAAAAGCAACAATAAGAATTTAAATAATTACGAAAACCTGAAACTAATAACCTTAAAAATCTGAAGAGCATCAAGTGTTCTATTTTTAGGAGTAGCATTAATGTCCCACAGACAAATTTGAGCATCATCAGAACCACTCAATAGGTGCCCTTGCTTAAACTGGCTCCAGGATAAACCATATCCTTCAGAATTGTGGCCCCTCAATCTTAAATCAGGATTGCATTCACCATCGAGTGGAGGCTTCGATGGATGTTTGCTGTAGTCAAAAACATAAACTTCAGCACTAACAGTCTTCGTTGCAATTACGAAGGGATTCTGAGGCATATATCGAGCTCTATTAACCTCGCCATCATGGTTTATTTGCTGAACGATTTGCACCTGGAAGAAATAGCAGAAACAAAAATTTTGTGCAAGTAGAATCAGAAACATTATCATGCATTGTAGCAGTAAAAAACCACATCCAAATGACAGCCTGACTGATGACCCATTCTAAGAATTAGATAATAATTATATTGCCTTGGGAAATCGATCTAAAATTCTTCTTTTTCATACTTCACATTGCATTCGAACCTAGTGAATGATCAAGTATAAATAAGCTAATTGTTGAAAACCACTTCGTCAAAAATAGCCAAATAGAGAAGAACAAAGAGGGAAAATGAAGAATAAGTGAACCCTCAACCTGTAAGTAACCATATAAGTATACGCTGAGCAAGAACGACGATGGCCCCAACGCCGGCACAAAAAATGATAATAATAAACAAATAGAGATTAACCAAAAAACACCCAAATTTATTGTTACTAATTTAACAATTACGCGTCAAAAATTCCGAACCTAACAATCACGAGAAGGCAAACGATACGAACAAACTGTAATTAAAAGAGAGCGGCATCCATGGATCTGGAACAAAAAAGCACCTTTCCTCCGGCGCTGCCAAAGCCGCCAATCTCGCCGTGCTCGTCATCGTACTGGCGAGCATCGTACTCGGCGTCCTCGAGCGGGAGCTGGACCTGTGCGAGCATAAGGTAGTTGGGCTCGTTGTCGGAGGTGTGAGTACCGAGGATCATCTTCTGCACTGAGTAGTCCTTCCCGGCGGGCTCGTCGCGGTCGGGGAGCCACTGCACGGTGAGGGAGGGCCACTCGAGGGCGTGAGTGATCACCAGGTCGTACAGGAAGGGCGTGTTCTTCTTCCATATCTTGTACTCTTCGTTGATCAAACGCTCCTCCAGCTCACCCCGAAACTCCTCCTCGTCCTTCGCCATTCCACCTTCCTCCTCCTACGGCTCCACTCCCTTCCCCCTCCTTGAAGGCGCGAAGGGTATTAGCGCTTGCTCAGAATATTGACGCAGACTGAAGGCGACGAGAAAGGAGATTAGGGTTTAGAGGGGGGAGATGGACTTGCGAGGGGGAGAATGTAGCGATGGCGAGGGGGTATTTTGCTAATTTGCAAAGTTAGGCAATATTTCTGCAAATAGCACCAAAGCTCCGTCGAATTGTTTAAAAGCATGAAAAAAAATATTAATAATAATATAACGAATGAATTATGCATAATTTAAATAAAAAAATATATAAAAAAGAGAGCAATCACAAATAATTAGCATTAATCTATAATATAATAGAACCTTTTACGAGATATAAGTGAAAATTTAAATAAAATTTAAGTATATACAAACCAATCTCAGAACCGATTATAGATCAATACCTTAACTGCACAATATTGGATAGAAAAAGGAAAGAAAGAATGAAAAAGGCAGGCTTTTGCTTGCCAATTGACAAATTTAGTGTCTCTGATTAATCAGAATACAAGAATTCGCTAAAAGATTGAGTACACACTGATCTACCAAATAACATTTGAGGACACAATGTTTGTTTAGCAACTCTAAGAGCTTATTTCTTTCCACATCAGAGTTTCTCTCATAAATCTAAAAAAAAATTGTAATAATTTGCTAATAGATGAATGTGTTTTCCTATTTAGTGATGAAGGAAACACAACATTAGACATAGTGAATGAGAAAAACACAATCAAGAAACCACACTGCCGATGTATTCTATCAGCGACAATGAGAATTTATTTGAGACTTTAACTTAGCCTAGTAAACCTCAACGTGCCATTGTTTGTTCTTCTTCAGCTGGGAGAGCTTGGCATCCCAGCTCTCTCCCCTCTGCTCGGCGACTCTCTTTAGAGTATCTTGAATCCCAGGCATCATTCCTTTCAACCCGCAGAAGTAGATGTGTGCGCCTTCGTCTAAAAGCTTGAAGATTTCACCACTGTATTCCTCGATCTTGTCTTGAACATACATTTTTCCGCCGCTCTGGTTCTTCTGCTCTCTGCTGAGTGCTTTGTCATATCTAATAAAATTCAAGTACCAATGATTAAGGAGCCACAAAGAATTCAAAAATGATATGATTCGAAGGATGGTCCAGCCACCTAAAGTTATCGGGGTAGTTTTTAAGATAGTTGTTGAACTCATCATCGTAGAGAAGGCTGTCTGTGTTCGCAACCCCTAAGAAAAGCCATGCGAGACCGCCAAACTTATATGAGGAAGTTACATCCTCCATGAACATGCGGCGAAGGTATCCACGGAATGGAGCAATTCCAGTCCCAGTGGCAATCATGATATGCGTTGCATCTGGGTTATCTTCTGGCAGCAGCATGATTTTTCCAGAGGGACCTGCAAATTGTTCATAAAAAAATGTTGAACAAGGAGAAAGGATAGAAAGAGTCCTGCATTGACTCATCCTGAAAACATAGCCATCCGGCTAAAGTACTAGGAGTGACAAGTGGAGCTCAATGTGATCCTATACTCTTCAATACGAAATTGGTGAGCTTTTCTGTCAATCTTGTGGTTGCAGAATTATTCTTCAATGTTTAAATGAAGTTGCAGATGTCGTAGTTAATTAATATATATATATATATAGAAGTGCATGATCACATCATACCTGTTAGCTGAATCTTGTCACCTGGCTTTGAGTCACAGAGAAAATTGCTGCAGACACCCTTCTTTGAAGGATCCTCCTTTCCAGTCTCAGGATCATAATAGACAGCACGTCTGACACATAAACTGGCTGTTTTTCCATCAAATGAGTCACCATATCTCGTTGATGCAATTGAGTAGAGACGGACATTCTGGGGATTCCCTGGCTTCTTCGGGTTCTCACCCTAAAGAGATGAATAGACCAAATAAGAGAACTAGATAACAGTGAACAGCTACAGAAATTCAAGGGCTTTATGCCTATGAAGGAAAAAAAAGCATAATTTAGTTAAACAAGCAGGTTGGTTAAAATCCAAGCAGTGGAGCACTATGGTGATAGCTCCCAAAGTTGTTGTTAATTCGCTGTTTTGTTTACTATCTAAAAGGAGGGATCCCAAAAATAATCAAATCCATGAATATGAATCATTAGATCAAGAGGTATCTTGTGTATTAGATGATGGATAAAATATTCATCAAACATTTACAACAGAGTTAATGACTGCTTAACAATGGGAAAATCAGCAGAAAGACAGAAACAGACGAAAATAGCGAGGAAGATAAATATCTATTGTGAATTGAATTTTACTTTTAGGTCTTTGGAAAATAAAACCTAAAGATAGAAGGCATATCTATATACAGACTGATGAAATCTAAGTACCAAAAATAATACGTACAGGAGGAATAACACCATAGCTTTGACCTTCCCAATAAGGCACGTTGCCTCCATGATCAATCACAATATGGCATGTCTCACCGGGTGCATTTGGACCCACCAGCCTCTCAACCGAGACAATTGTTGCTGTATATGGTTCCTTGGGCTTGTATAGATTAAGAGGCGGCTCTTTAGCATTATCAAGTTCCAAGGGCAGAACTGGAACTTTGTTTTTGGCAGTTTGTTGGACAGACATAGCTACAACTTTGCACTGATATTGTGTGGATGTTTGTTGCCTTTTCAAGTTTACTGATGGCAATGGCATCCATAATTTATTGTCAAAGCTAAGCCTATTTTGAACCTAGATAAATAAAACAAGTTAGTTTAGATGATAGGCAAAATCAACTGAACTTCAAAATATATAAGGTTGAATCATCAAATATGTAAGACGTTAAAGTTCCATGTTAAATTGGTATCACAACCATGAGTTGAAAACAAACAGCAAAAAAAAACGCGACCAAGTATTCTAGGGCATTTTTTTTGGAGCTGCAGGCTAAGGCAGAACTTACTACTTATAAGAAGCAATATGTACATTATTCAACAACCCAACATAGTAGCTGGATTTACATACTAAGAAGCAGCAATTTGAATGTGGGTCTTTCAAATTGGAAGACTAAAAGATTTCAAGAAACAGACCACCAGAATTATAAATAAAACATCTGCTAATAAAATGATAAGGCAGGAATGGAGCTGAACAATCAATTGAATAAATAAAGATGAGAAGTGCCAGCTTGGTTTCCCAACTACAAGCAAGAAGCCCCATTTTCAACAATACCCATAAAACTTGATGGAAAAGTTAAATACTTAAAACTCCCAATAAAGCTTCAATTCTAATCCAACCAACCAAACCCAATTTCTTGCAACCAATAAAAAGATCATGAGCCAGCCTTTTTCTCAACAAGGACTAAACCAAGTTACTATCTTGAAAAAATTATCTCAAGCCGTCCATCTCACGTTTGAAAGGTAGATTCAGGTTCTCTAGTCATCCAACTCAGCAAGGACAAAAAATAACTAACAACCAGTAAAAAGGAAAAAAAAAAACACTTAAGGAAAGTTAATCTCGATGGCATCGAGCTTCACCTTCAATCCAGCCTTCCTCAATGATGCATCTGGCATGACTGATGCAGAGACGGGTGCCTACCAAAGACTCAAACCATCAGACAGTAGGCCAAATTCTCAGAATAGCATGAAAACAACACAGTAAAAAACTTGAAGGAGATCAAGGCCTAAGATTCGGGGGATGAAAAAACAACACCATCGAGAAGATCGCATACCATAGCTCCTAGAGCGTGCGCCATCATCACGAGATCTGTGGAGATCTCCGATTGCTTTGGGAAGGAGAAGGGCGAGCGGGCGAGCGGAGAAGCAACCCTGGCCTATCGCTGTTAAATACTCGGGGAAATGCAGCACTGGGAATCATTTACGTAAACCCCCTCGTATCTAAATAAATTACAAACAGATTCTGTCATGCTCGACTTCTCATGCTGCCGAATTTTATGATTGAGCCACCTATTTTGTTCAAACTACAAAAAACTCCTTTATTTGGTGCATAAACTCTTTCACCTTTAGCTACTAATTAAATTTTCGATGTCTTTTCAAACTAGTCAAAGCTGCCTGTTATTACTGAAAGTATGGGCATTAAAAAGAAAAAAAGGATCAATCATTTGACTTCAGTGCAATAACTGGCTATTTTGTAAAAAAAACAAAGAAGAGGTGCTGATTTAGGAAAAGCAAACAAAGCAGAGGCTTTCCGAAAATTTGACCTCCGGAAGCAACGGCGTGAGTCAACGGGCGTTGCCTTGTTGACTATTCCTTTTTTTTCCCTCTCCAAACTTTGAAACGGTTAAGAGAACATACAAGAAAATGTGAGAATCTTGGAATATTAAATGCTGAAATTAGATCCACGGCGCTGTCTCCATTGGATTATATAATTCAAGACCCTGATTACTAGGAAGGAGAGGAGGGAGGCTGACGATTGAGGAGAGGAAGACATAAAAGTTTACCAAAAGAAACAAACAGCTGCTCTAACGAAAAGCACAAGGTAGACAAACTGAAGAAAGTAGAGGTAAATGCAACAAACCTCGGAATGAAGAAAACCAATTCATGTGTGAAAAATTATTTATACAATATAACTCCCTGCAATACTTGCATTGTTCATGTGCATTATTCTCATGATATCATATAGTCACGAGTCGCACATCAAAATAACATAATAATAGTTCAAGCTAAACAGTAGCGGTGCAAAAATTCAACCGAAACGTTCATTCGTAAACGATATAGCAATAAGGTTACATCCTACATGATCACGATGCTAAATGCGGATGAGTAGTGTCAAACAAAAGTCGAAACTAGATCTTCAACTTCGACCGTTCAAACTCTTCTCAGTAATCTAGCGAGCCCACCGATGGAGCCATGCCATTGCTTAGGTAGTCGCCCGATGTGCGGGATTGAATTCTCCTGTTGGGAGCTCCATTTAAGAGATCGACACCATCTTTGCCCATCTGCTGCACTTCTTGCGGCGATAGGATCTTTATGCATGAAACGCTGTTCACAAACTCTCTGAAAGCAGAGAAGTTGCATTAAGTTAAAAACTGAACTTGCGGAAAGAACATGGATACTCATGTCGGAATCCGATACAAGGTTAAAGCTTTGCAAATTCCATTAAAATGGTGATAAAATTTATCGGTAGCAAATTGTAAATGCAAATGGCACTGCAGGGTACAGTCGATCGATGCAGTCATTTCAAGATGCAAGTAGCTCTTGCAGCCTTTTAAGACCTAGAAACTAATTTAGATCGCCAACCTTTCGTGAGTAAGCCATTTTACAAATGGTACTCAAAAGGTTTTTGCGCACAACCAAACCGCGTTGCAGCGGATAATGACCGTGTTCATTGATTTGTTCTGCTGTTTACTATTGATGTTCCAAAAATTTTGCTGTTTACTATTGATGTTTCCAAAATATTCAGTTACGATTGACACAAAACCTATCTTCTTTAAGTACTATCATAGAAGGATGCTGAGAAACTTCAAATTTTAAGATACAATGAGTATAGAGAGGACTTACAGCCATGGGTCATCACCTACGAGAAGAACATCATTTTCCCGGTCGACGAATACAAGCTGCCAGCCTGATCTTAGGGGGTCCTCCAATAGACTTTCTAGGCCAAACAGACGCCCGAGCTCCGTGCGCAACTCGAGGTAACTGTTAAATTTGGTAATATCCAATGACCTTCCAAAGGACCCTGATTTGTAAACCTGCCAGCGAAATATTACAACATCAAAGAAATACCACGACAAACAATAGGAATCCATGGATAAATTACATAGGATTCGTAAATACATTGCTAATGCATTCATTGATTTAATGATCAGATGTGATACCAATTATAGAGATAAATAGTAAAAAAAACACAAAGCATGACAGCCAAAAGGAACATAATGGAGGACATCAATCATATTCATTATTGCAAGATGAGACTTATTAAAGATTGCAAGTGAGGCGCCAAAAAATCTAAGCAAACTGGAGATTATTTACCTTGACAAAGGTTCCATTTTGTGGGTTGACACTTCCCACATTACTAGGAGACTGAAAGAGTTCTGAATCCTCCACACAAGTAGAACTGGTCAGTGCTTGATGCAACACAAAATCAGTTCCAGCGCTGCTCAGAAATGGCATCAATGCAGAAACAGTCTCATTTGCCATGCCATTCTGAACTAACAGTGAAGATGTTTCTATATTCATTCTGGAATTACCTCCACTTTCCTGGATAAGAGAACAATCTCTTTCTGGAAATGGTGGTAAAGCAACAACATGCTGAGAGAGACTGATTTGTTGACCCAACTGTTTCGGCTGTGAATGCACAGATTGGATTGCAGAAGGAACAGACTCAACTGCATGTCGCTTGGATGACCATGCACCTGTATCAAGTACCGGGTTTGTTTTCCGCAAACTAAGAAGGCTCGATGATTCTTCAGGAGAAAATGGGTCCATAACACCCTGCAGAGGGGAGATACTGGAAACCGATAAGCTGTTAATATTGCTGTCAGGTACGCTCTGCTGCTGGCAAAACGATGCCATTGTTTGCATGGGTGAAGTCTGAGGCTGATAATTGGTGAACTGGGGAACTGTAGACATTACATTAGAAATTTGGAGGTTAGGTGACTGCAGCTTTTGTATCTGTTGTACTTGAGGTTTCTGCTCCTGCTGCTGCAGTGCTGATATCTGCCCATGTTCCTCATCATTGAATGAGCTTCCATGCTGTGACTGGTGCTGGATGAGCTGATACGGAGAATGGATTCTATTATGGTTTTCTTGATAATTCTGGAGGGTTTGTTGAGGTTGAGATTGAATTTGTTGCAAGATATGACTTGCTAAAGGAGGACCTGATGAGCCAGATATGTTTTGGGCCTGCTGAAATGACATAACTGCTGACGATGCCTGTTTGGAATAATCAGCAGCCCTCACCTCCTGTAGTGCCGCTGAAGCCATAGCCTGGTACATATCAGGCTGTACACCAAGCATGGATGGACTAAATCTTGGATGCATCCAAGTGGTCATCCCATTACAGAATCCCTGGAAATTCAAAGACTGGATTGCTCTGTCTCCATCTCGAAGCCACATAAGATCATCTCTCCCACCTAATCATATAGGTGATAGAAATGAGATGGAAGTAACAAGTTCATACCTGTTTAGTTAAAATTCAGCAAGCAAACATGACAAGTACCATGCAGTGAGGGCAACTCAGAAGGCCAAGGGCGCTTGAGCCTAAGCGGAAAGGATGATGGATACATTGGGAACGTTGTTAAAGGCTCAATCTCCCAAAGAGAGACTCTTGGCTGCCTCTCTCCAGAAGTTGACTCATCCCAGCCAACCTACAAGAAAAGCCACCAGATTCAGTTTCAAGAGGAAGTAAATTTGCAGTGGCATTCAAGAACCAGTAATGAATTGCAACACTAATATGTTACGAGGAAAATCAGAAAGCTTCAGAATATATACCTTCACAGAGCGCCAATATGAATTTGGCCATCGGACAGGATCTAGATCACTTATCCCTGTGACAGTGCCCATATATCTAATAATAAAAGGACAAGGCAATTAGAAGCTAATGTGCATTAAAAAGCCTGTGACAAACTAATATGGAGGATTTTAATATAAATAGGGGAAAAACAATACTCAATTGAAAATCAGATGGTTAATGGAAGTTCCAACATCAGAATGAAAAATGCAACTCAGGAATGAGAAAGGCTACATTAGTACCAACCTGCGCACACTAGACTCCTCCGTTTCAAATAGCATTCTAAAACGCATTCCGATGGAAACACGGGTGTGATATACTGCTTTAACGTACTTATCTAGAGGGATGACAAACTCTGAAGGGCTTGCCCTAATAGCAAAGGTAATGCTCACAGAGTTATAGCTCCTACAACAATAAAATAGTCAAAGAGAGTTAAAATATTATAAATCTTACCTCGGGTTGTAGAATATGGTAAAGCGGCTGTTTGTTGCAGCAGCATGAGCTGCTGCAGCAAGAAGACCAATATGCATGCTGTCACTTGATAGTACCGACGATGGCATGACTGTTTGTGGTCGATTAGCACGCCGAATACCAATGAGCAATTGGTTGTTCTCATTCCTAGTAAAATATATGAAATAGAAAAGAGTGAGGATTTTGATTTGTGTAGTAAACTGGAAGGAAGCAACACATAGTACCATCATACCAGATAAAGAGTACCGAATCTCCAGCAACGAGCCTTTTGGCACTTACAAACACACTCCATCCAGTTGTTAGAAGATGTCTCTTGGGTTGACCTGAACAACAGTGCTCTTATGAAAGATTATCAGGTAAAATATGATCTTTTAGTCGCAAAGAATCTTACCATTGATTCTGTTTATCCTGAACAGACTATGAAGTACAGTGGCAAAAATAAACAATATTATTTTCTAGCTGGCGGGGTAAATTTTGTGAAAAACTAATAATACATGATTATGTGACATTTCTGCTCCATAGAGTGCATGGAAAGAAGCACCCCTTTTCAATCGCAATGACTATACAATGTAGTTGCACATATTTTCTTTAAGAAAAAAAATAGTGATGCATATCATTTGTAGTTTCATAATTCCCCAAATCTTACAAACCACATTTCATGCATACCACCGAAATATAAGGCTTAAATAATAAAAAAACAGTTTTAGCAGGATTTAAAGACATTCTACAACTTCTCCCCTATTTGTGCTTCCTTCACTAAATCCTTGAGAAGAGGATGTGATGCTCAAATCTTATAGGTGTGAAATCAACAATAGTGTTAGACCATAACTACAAGATTCTGGGAGGAAAATACCTAGTTAACCAACTCTATCACAAATTCATCATAAGAAAAATGGTAAAGGTTGTAATTTTTCATTTACCAACATATTACTTATTAAATGCAAAAAAATTGCATCCATGGCTTACAATATAGTAGTTCCTATTGGTTTCAATGCAGGGTTAGTTCACAGGTCCTTGTCTGGTTCATTTATTATGACATGCTACTTCATCCATGAATGCATGTTGCTGCTAGTTACTCAACATCGACTAGCACATGTTGATAATGTATTTCCTTTGAAGATGATTTGTATGGATTCCTTCAAAGTCTACTTATTGATGTTAATATTGTTTTCCCCATCTGTATGTCGCTTCATTTTCATCTGATTTAAAAGAATCACAAAAATGTTGGTACCCTTTCTTACAGCTTTCCACTAATACCTAATTTTGAACAGTTAGGTTCATAAGCAAAGGACCAAAGAAGGAACTTTTCATCGTACAACACACCACTATGTTAAGAAACTCCCTATCAGAGCCTCTTAAAATGAAAATTCTAATCTTACCCCCAAAACAATATCTTAACCTAAGCATTTGTATATGTTGTAAAAGAGAATTCTAATCTTACCACTAAATAACACCATACAGTGTTTTAAGGAAATCATTTTTGTAATGTAAATGGGTATCACAACATTTTGTCTAAATAATATTTTGGTTTTTTTTTCTTTATAATATTGAAGCCTTGATATGCAGTTTTTAGAATTTGAGATCTCGTCCTGAGTGTTTAAGAACAGAAGAGTCAACTTGGCCAATGTCAGTTAAGATGTCGAATACATATAAATTGACAAGGAAGTATCCATTGGTTAAGGTGCATGCCAGGCAATAGCCTATATGATGGGCCACTTAATCTATATAATAGTCAACCAAGTAAAATTATAAACCAAGACAATTTCAGGAAATGTGAAATATAACGAGAAACAAGACAATTTAAATTAGAAAAAAATGGAGAAGGATTTACATGACTAAGAATATGATTGAGTTTATAGGTTTGGATGAAACAATATTTACTTAAAGCCACAGCAGTCTTAGGTAACAATTTCATTACAAGGAATAGTGAACAGGGAAACCAATTGGTGCTAAACCAAAATAGTTAGCAGTCCTGAGTCAAGCAGTTAGTTCCAACATAATCAATTTATTACCAACCAAATCCAACAAATGAAAAACTAACGACTGTTGATTAATCTCAAGTGTTGATATAAGTTGTTGCACAAATTTCATCTGTTGCTGATGTTCGTTGCTGATTCCATATGATCCTTCAGATACCATAAGTATAGCACAATCCCCTTTTTATCCACACCATTAAACTTTTTGGAGTATTAATTATCATATTCTCGTGTTTATGTTGACAAACTAACAATCACACCTACCTTCTTACTTGTTATCTTAAAGCTACAAATTGGAGCTGCGAATTGACTCAAGTTTCACCCACATGACATGCACAGTCATTGAAACAGAAAACACACAACAAAGCTTACTGCAAAATATGAAACTTACCCCGAAATATGTGACGGAACTTCCAATCATTATCATGAAGGTCCTTTGCAATCAACTCTTGCACAGGAGGCTGCAAGGAATAATCCTGTAGAAGCAATGTAAAGAAAACTCAATTGCTTAGAAAATTTGCAGAGAATCAGGAGAATATTAAGGCTGGGATGAGACTTGAGGATAACACCCACCAATGGTGGAAAGACTTTTTCAGCTGCCCGCCTAGGAACAGAGAAACCACCATGAGTGCTGGTGTCACTTGCAGTTAATGTTTTGCAGAAGTAGTTGGTTGGCTGTTTGCTTGGAGTACCCAGCTCAGCAGGAAGATAAGGATACTTTTGCTCTTCCTACAGCAAAGGGCATGTCAGCTTATATAGTAAAAAAGGAACGGAAAGAAAGACAAATGCCTTTGTGTCAAATCAAGTATAGAAATTGCAATTACAGCGCCTAATGGTTGTAGTGTCATCTGGGCATATACTTCATCAGTCTCAGCATCTGCCTGAAATGTTAATTGGAAGTTGTATTGTAATCTAGAGATCAATCATATTAGCCGTTTATTACAAAATATTTATTTCCCGTGGTGAACTTACATGCATTGTCACATTATGAAGCTGACAGATCAGTTGAGGAGGTAAGTTTGGGTAATTTGGGATATGAGCATCAATTTCCTTATTAGTTGAAGCAGAAACCTGCAAGGCCTATGAGCTGTCAAATCTTATAAACTAGCTAAAAGGATAACCAAATTAAGTTAGGGACACAGGTGTAACATTTTCATAAAGAATGAGAACTCATAGAGCAGATAAGTTGATGTATGGGATCCTACATTGGCAAATAATTCTATTAAGTTGTGATATTATTTAGAATGCTGTTACAATTGTAATTAATGTTAATATGGATGTGTATGGTTAAGCCAGTTCCAAATACTTAAGACGAGGATAGGGACGAGGATGACGCATGTGTGGAGTTAACAAAAAGGATAAAAAAAAAACTATCCAAAAGTAATTAGGTTAGCTCCAAAAAACTCCTAAAATGATAAAAAATAAATAAATTAATAGATTGAGTTGATATGAACATATTTAAAGGCAATCAATCAATTTAATAATAAAGATAATTGAATTGTTCAAAGTGGAAGGTGTAAAGCATATAAGGAAACCAAAAAAATTATAAACAATGTCATAAAAATAATTAATGATATAGTCTTTCTTAGAGTCAATGGAAGGATACAATTCATGTAACCCACTCAAATACTTAGGACAAATAAGGCTTGATGATGATCATTAAATTAATCCGCCATTGATCAAGGTATTGGAGTTGATTTATTTTATAATGGATTTACTTTTACTAGAACAGTCCAACATTAATGCAAATTAAGCTTCTGGAAGTTGGCCGAAAATCATATATATATATATATATATCCATGGAGCAAATTCAAACATTTCTCTTTAGAATGACTATATAAATAATTTTGACATATACGTTGATCTAGCAATTCTTAAATAAACCATATCGCCCCCCTACCCAACATATAAGACACAAAATATAAGTACAAACAATGTTACATTCACATCCATCCATGTCAAACTCCCTATTTCCTGCTTGCAAATCACTTATATTCCCATGACAACTGTGCAACCCCTTCTACTACATTGAACTCTGCCTTATTGGAGTCCCTCGCTCAATTTTAGCAAAGGACGAAGAAGACTCTAAGGAATCATTAGTGACTCGAACTTGCTTGATAAATATAGATTAAAAAGACAAGTATTGCACTAGTCTTCACAAAATATCATATGCTAAAGAATGAAGCTCGCATGGCATTAGCTAGAATTATCACAACGAATTATTTCACCTAGATCAAACTTGTTATACTGGATCTATGAGGTCGTGCCAAGCAGTAATATTGCTCCAGCATGACCAAGCTAACCTACAGAATTTGCTCAAGTGCTTATTTTGCTCCACTGTGCCAAATACTTGTGGCAGTATTGGGAAGTGTAGAAGATACTGAATTCTAACAAGACTATATCAGAAAGGTATGAGTGTAATAAACTTACCTGCTCGCTATGTCCCTGGGGAAAATACACCACACGACTTCCAATAGCAGGTAAGCAAACCAAGGGTCCAGCACAAGCATGCCACAGCTCTGAATTCAGATTCTTGTGCTCCCCTGTGATGTTGTATTAAATATCAAGTGCACTAGAAAATAGATATACACACAAGAGTGACAGAAATTTAAAAAACATGTATATTAAAAACTAATATTAAAAAAAAAATGAATCCTCACAAAAGGATTTGATCGCTCTTAACCTTAGCATATGCAGCATAAATTCAATATGAATATGTTAGTTGGCATATCTCACAAAATAGTCAATACAATTAGACATATCAAACAAACAAAGACATTTTATCAAGGAGGTGCATTATTTATTCTTCAACGTTCAAGAAACACATGTTCCGAAATTAAATTATTATTTTGCAGCATAAAATAATTCATATATGTATTATGAATTCCAGAAAGTTCAGGCCATTGGCAAAATTATATGCAAGAGAAAGCCAAATTTTTTTTATGTTATGGATTAGAGAAATACCATGAACAAACACTGCGGTGTATGATATCACGACAGGTTTACTAGAATCAGTCATGCAAAATAGGACATTCTTAAGCTGTTTCGTGCGCTGACTTTGCCACGAGAGAAGCATTGTGAGATTAGCTATCAGCTAGAACATTATGGATTCAGAGGAGTTAATAGTTTAAATAATGCATAAAGTTTACCTTCTTGCGTCTGTTGAGGAAGCCCATCGGATGTAAGCCTCATCCTGAATTTTTGGACAGACTGAATTCGAGATAAACCAATCCTGGGAGCTCAATCGCACTCTATGTTGCACAAACAACTACGACGCTGCATATATGATTAACTTTGCTTCCGTGCAGCAAGTTTGTTTAGTACAAAGAGTGGCATCAAATCCCCTACCAACGGGGAAAAAAGACAAAGGGGATCAAAAAGGAAATAGTACTTAAAGATCCATTAGGTTACACTAAACTCCACCGGTATGCAGCAAAGCCAGTTTCACTGCAAGCCACGAGATACTCGCTTCCACACTCATCAGGTTCTAAATCTCTAGATTGCAAACTTCAAAAGCGCCCTCACGCCTCAAAAATCCACAAAGTTTCAGCTTAGAACCAAGTAAAACTGTGAGATATTGCTCCCACTGAAGGAAGTGTCTATTCCCAATGTCCAAGCTTCTAATATGCAATTCCGCAAAACAAATCAAGCTACAAAGCTCCACACTCGGAACCAATATTTAGAACTTGAACCTCACACAAATTAGCTAAAGCTTGCACGAAAACCAACTCACTCGAACAAAACAAACAAGGAGAAAATAAAGCACTACAGATCTCTCCTCAGAAACTCCCTCTGCCACCGGAAACCGCAAAAGACCCTTCGGTGAGTACCAAAAGCGAGCTCCAACCTTCAGAAGATCCCACCTTTCCTCCTCCCGTCACTCCAAATCCCCATCCCGAGCTCCATAAAGCAGCCGCTGTCTCAAATATCAGATTCTGTAACTTGCAAAACCTAATCAACGAGCTCTCTTGACCACGAAAGCCCCATTTCGGGTGTCGTAAGTTCCAGATCCCCTTCCCAAAACCCCAAACACGAGCATTTTCCAAGGCAATCCCGCAAAAGGCGTCGTCGATCACTCTTAAGCTGCGTAGAAACCTGACCGTACGGAGGGAGAGAAATAGCTAGATGGGGAGGAGATGAAGAGAGCTCTTCTCAGTGGCTCACTGTCCGTCTCTTCTTCCATCTAATCACTCAGTAGAAGACCGCCATTATTTTTTTTTCTCCTTTTTTCGAAGCTTTTTTATATCTTTTCCGAGTTTTTATATGCAATGGTGATACTCTCGGAAACTTGGGGAAATTATTTTATTCTCCTTCATTCGTTTTGAATCAAAACTCCTTTCATTTCAGAAAATTCACGTAAACGGCCCCTTCTTTTCCCAAAGTTGAGATCGTATCTTTCACATGTGGACCATAATAACCTTTCGTCGCACTTTTTTAATTACAAATTTAATGGCATATATTTATCAATACGTAAATCATAAGAACTATTTGTCATTTAATTTCCATAGATAATAAATATTACAAAACTTTAAAAAAAATAATATTTTGGCAAAAAGAATAATTTGGATATTTGGACTAGTGATCTATTTCGGAAATAACTCGGGGGGTAATTACGTCAAATCACAATCCATATTTTTTTAATCTCTTTCGTCGTACGAGGAATCGCCTCTTTCCAAAACAGCCACCAACAACAATGAATTAATTAATGACGCAAACCAACGTAATTTACCCAGCAGCATCTCTTCATCTCGTCCTTCCATCCCCGGCCCACCCCTGATCCAACGACCCATATCATCTAGCGTCGGTGCGTCTTCTCGCCGTCCTCGCGCACCGCTTTAATTTTACAGCGTCGCGTGGAAGTTTTATCCCAACGTCACGCCTCGCCGTTCGTACTACGGCCTATTCGATGACTGCGACGACTTACCCTGGCGGTGTCCTCGACGTAGCGGGAATGGACCCTGCATAACCATCCAATTGATCGGCGAGTATACGTCGGGGTCGATAACGTACTTTATTTTACAATTTCGCGCAGGAAAAGTACGCCGGTATGGGCACCGAATACAGGGCAAGGGAAGCGGGGGGCCGACGTGGGCTGTCGGATCAGATAACCCGGTCGTTGTAGGCCGTCCGATCGAGTGGGGACGCATGTGAGGACTTCAAGGGATGTCGCTCTCGGGTCGTACGGCGTGCCGCAGAGCGCGTGTGCTGCGATCGAAACACGCGAAGCCATTTTTATTTTTTATTCATTCAGTTGCTCATACGACTATTCAGTAAAACTTTCGCTTCCCCCTCCCTAAAGTTACTACTATTTACCTTCTTTACCATAATAGCTTTAATTTTGCGTTCACTTTCTTTACTAAAATACCCTTAAGAGTTTCGAATCCATAAATACCCTTGAGAGTTACTGTTCTCCTCGCAAAGCAACACGCAATCAACTCTACGAGCTATGGCAAATCTAGAGCACCGAAAGTATATAGGGCGTGGGTGCGAAAAGGTAAAAATGAATCGCAAAGAGGTAAGGGACGACGACTATGTGCTATATACTACATTCCTCCTACGAGCTAAAACTTGTTTAGCCAAACAATTGGAAGGCAAAACTTCATCAGTCAGTGCATTAAGAGCACAAAAGGGCTCAATGGAGGTTTTGTAAAAATTGATAAATTTTCTTGAATTTTATATATATTTAAAACTTACTCGGTAAAAATTCCTCAGATTTACCCGCGTTACTTTGCTTTTGGAACTCGGAAGGGGGCGAGTGGGTCCCAGTTTATGGCCGACCATGGTTAGGGTATGGGTTCGGGTGTCAGGTAGTCAAAGAAGTATGACTCAGATGTGTGTCAGGGGCTGCACATTAATATTGAAGTTTGGATAAAATGAGAAAGAAATAAATTGATGGATTTGAGTCAAATCTGAACGTGGTCTTGCGGCCATCGATGTGTCGACTCGTGATTGATTGTCTGCATCCGCTACCATCCAAACACACCTGCGTTCAGTCTGGCCTACTTTTAGTTTCATTTCTAATTTCTAAAAGTAATTAAATTCTGGAAGCTTATTTACGTTGCAACAAGTTCATACTCTTATTAGCCAACAGATCGAACTCAAATGTTTAGCCAGAGAAAATTTCAAAAAGTTTGCTTGCTTGTCTTTTGATACAGCTTGCTAATTACCTTCTTCTCTTTTGATTCTGATTGCATAACCATTAACCATATTTCAAAGAGAAAAAGGATTCGCGCTTCGTTTTTGCCATTGATACTGTAACTGCAGACCAAATTCTCGTGATCTCTAATCCTCTCTTTTGGACTTATCGGATTCGCTGGTTCCCTCCAGTGGTTTCCAAATGATATCCTTCAGCCCCGTCGAGAGCCTCTTGAAGAACTAGAGATAATTGACATCGAGAGCAACAGAATACTTCAGCCTTCCCGAACACTACGAAGATACAACAAGTGCAGTTTTGGATCACCTTGTGAAATTCGAGCGTATCGCCTTTGGCCTTGCGGAGTTCGACCACATGCAACGATGGTGCCACTTCAAAAACCTTCAGAGGAAGCAGATATTTCATCCTCCGCCAGTGTGATATGGATGTGGAATAACTGAAACATGGTCTTTACCTCAGTCGCAATGGCTAGATGGCCTTTCCTTCCTGATTTTTCTCCTTGCAGCTTCAGCTGAGGTAAAAAACAGCAGTCAATTGAAGGTTGATGGGGTTTTAATTTAAAAGAACTTGCAGTCATACAGAGAAAAAGAGGAACATATATATATACCTTATAGTTTTGTTTTTTCACATCGAAACCCATAGGTTTACAGGCCTCTTCAATTTTCGAAAGTATCTCATTTGCAGGAAGTTTTGAGGTAAACCTTGTTTCCCTCTTGACCAGACCCTGGAAAACTAATATCTCTGGTAACAGTGCCAACCGAGAGCTAACATGATGTCAAATGCATACATGAGCTATCCTTCTCTAGGACTAGGAGAGATACAAGGAAGCATAGAGGGCTCGACATCCTTGGGTGCTTGATTAGATTCAAAGTTATCACTAACATAAAAACAATTAGCATATACTCGTGCATTTCCATTCAGGGAAACTAGTTTTGTTTGAGCAATATTGGAAGAATGCAGTTGAGGAAATACTGTGTTTTACTGAATAATCACCATTTGCTTCTCAAAAAGGGTACCGAGATTGAGGCCCTGGGATGTCGAGATGAGATCAAAAGCATTCATTGTGTCTGGCTTTTCCTTGCGTTGCTCAACCACAAGATTTGTTGCTTCCTGCAGATTGAAGAGTGATAGAGATAAACCATGTGCTCGTACATGCTTCAAAATTATTGGATAGTTGAGGATGAGTAAATTCTACCTCTGACTCATCGAAGATCGAATCCACATTACCTAGATCGACATCTACAGTCTCAAACTGAGGTAGTTGATATCCCTTCTTGAACCATTCATTTTCAATTATTTGTGGAATCGCGATGCGCTGCAAAGTAGCTGCATTATATCAGGAGTACATGCAATCTCTGACTCGTTGTTCAAATTTTGAATCGTTCAATCGAATGTTCTTGTTAGTTGACTGAGCTTCGAACAAAAACAACTTACAGTTTGGGGATTAGGATCTAAAATTCGCTTGATAAGTTTCTTTGCACTCGTAGAGAACCAATTTGGACAGGAGAAGTTTGCTTTAAAGATCTGTGATGCATTCATAAACATCAGTAGCAGATTAACATGGTATCCCTGTTTCGATAACTAATATCTGAGTGAGCATTGTAACAGGTCACCTTTTTGTATAACGAAACTAGATTGGTTTCTTCGAATGGCAAATAACCTGCCATGAGGACGAAAAGAATCACACCACATGACCATATATCTGCTTTAGCCCCATCATAACCTTTGTCCTTGATCACCTAGTAAATTCATACAAAATGAAGAACCTCGACTAGAGGGAGTGAATGAAAATTGACTGCAAATTCAAAGCTAAATTTCACCTCAGGAGCAACATAGTTCGGAGTACCACATGTAGTGTAAAGCATTCCATCCTCCTGCATCATAAAGTTAGACAAGTTTCAAGAGATTCCTCGATTCATGTAGTTGTTTTTGCAAATCAACCTCATTTGTTCTAGTTCATTGCAAAACACATAATCAACAATCCATGCCAATATCGAAAACTCACACGAACTTGCTGAGGTAGTGCACTAAGTCCGAAATCTGAAATCTTAAGAACACCAGTAGCATCCAGCAACAGATTCTCAGGCTGTTATGAGTTCCAAGCAAGGGAGCAGAAACAAGTAAAACCAAACAAAATTTGCAAATTCAGCATTTATGTGCTGCTAACAGAACAAGGCACAAAACTATCATAAACCTTGAGATCGCGGTGGAAGACACCTCTACTATGACAGTAATCCACAGCATTGATCAATTGTTGAAAGTACTTTCTAGCTTCGTCTTCCTTTAATTTTCCATTCCGAACCTAAGTAACAAGTCTTCAAAGTATCATATGTATGGGAAAGGTATGACCATGGTCTTGATACCATCTGAAGTATACGACAAGAGTGTTTATACTATCTTACAATTTTGTCAAAGAGTTCACCACCATCTACAAATTCTAAAACCAAGTATATTTTGGTCTTGCTGGCTATGACCTACAAAAAGAGATTCGAGCTGTAAGATATCAGCTCTATAATGAATCCCATTGTCAATGGACTATATATCACTGTCAGTATACAAGAAATGGTATAAGGAACATCGCTATATTAATGCCTTGAGTTCAGATAAATGGAGATTTGTGCCTCACCTCATGCATCCGTATAACATTCGGATGTCTAATCAGTTTCATAGTCGAGATTTCTCGTTTTATCTGCAGAGAATTATCCATGGTCATCATAAAGAAACTTAAGAGTTCCATTGAAGGAAGCTTATCATCTACACTAAATTATGAGATTCATACAAATGCAATTGCTCTATGAATAAAATATGAAAAGCTTGGCTACTAATGAAGAATGGGCAAAGAGAACAAAGTTATAAGCTGGAACTTTGTCTACCACACCGATGATGATCGAACATGAAGTGACTTCACGAACTGATAATAGAGAACAATTACTGAAAAAACAAAACTGAAATGGGCAACTACAAAATCACATTGCCTTGGGGACAATTGAAGATGGGGATAGAATGAAAAATAGAAGTAAACACCGTGAACACCAAAAGGAAAAGCTCTGGTAAAAGTATGCAAGCTTTCTTTCCTCTTGCTTGGCTTGTGGAAAGAAACAAAGAGGCGATATGAATGAACAAATAACAGAAACAAAACTTGCAATTTTTTATTGTTGTTGTTCACCTGGCCGACCATCTTATGTCGCAAGATCTTGTCTTTATCAAGGATCTTGATGGCCACGCTCTCCCCGGTCTCCACGTCCTTGGCGAACTTAACCTTCGCGAAGGTGCCCTCTCCCAGAGTCCGCCCGAGCTCGTATTTCCCCACCCTCGTCCGTCCCACAGAACCCATCGCTTCGCCGTGGCTCCTACCCTAGCGCAGCTACACCAACCAAACTGCGATTTCCCGCCGGCGCGAATCACCTTCTCCCCCCGCACGCCAAAGTCAAGCTCTCCCCTTTCCGAAGCGCCGACGCAGCTGCTACTCCGCCACGTTCATCGCCCAACTGCACGCGTGGACTTGGTAGCTGAGCTCGGAGAAGAGTCACGGGTGGAAGTGGAAGAACCGCAGAGACAGGCAACGGCGTGCTGCGTTCGACGGAGCGTCCATTTATTCCATAATCGCTTATATTTTATTAAGAAATTATCCATTTTTAACCTCCCAAATTTATTTTAATTTTCAAATGGCCCTCGAAACGGAGCTAAAAAGTGCAACCGTTGTTCTCTTGTTAAGTCATTTCATAGTATTAGTGGACTATTAAAAAGGGTTAAATAGCAAGGGTGACTTTAAAAAGTAAGAAAATGAACATAGAGACCGTGCTCTACTAGAATAAGAATGATTAATTATTTTATTTACAATGGTGATAGGATTAAAGTACTGAAAAGTATAAAGAATATTATTATTATTGAAACAATATCCAATCACAATGAGTGGACTATTTACGATGATTTTTTAATTTGGAATAATTGAGGTATTTTTAATTGCATTATTAGTAATCACCTCCCCTGGTTAGAGTACGCTCGAGCAAATTATATAAAAATAAATATTATTTATTATTGAAATGATCAAACTCAGGGATTGCCGCGAGTCTTATTTTTTTTTCTTTTTTAATTTAAGTTGTCACTTTTTATACTATGAAGCCAATGGCCGTAAGTGAATTAAAATATAGAATAATTGAGGAGTTGGTTGTATTTTTGATCTATTGAATTCCAATTGAGTCGGCATTAAATGAAGAAAAAGATAATAAAAAGTATTCCCATTCGTATAATTCTTTTCGTGGATAATAAAATTGAAAGCTTCTTGTAGTCAATACAACGTCTAAATTATGAGTCGACATTCTATCCGCTTCTACATAATATTTTAAGAAATAATTAAAAGAGCTTATCTAATAGAAAATTAAATAATAATAATAATTTTAAAAAGGTTTTTTTTTAATTGTTTGCATGGTCCTGCGACGTCTCTATTTTAAAAATTACTAAAATAATCCTTCATCACTAATTTTATATTCAAAAAAAAAAATTATTCAACAACTTTAATCAAAACTATTTTTATCTCATAGACAGGCAATATGGGCATCCTTTTAATTTTCTACCTAAATAAATATACCGTTTTGTTAGACTTTAGATTATATCACTAACGATAAAAATCTAAATTCGAGTTGTGATTTTTTTTAAAAAAATTGTTTTTTGTTTTTTTTTTTTCAATTAAAATTATTTCAGTCAAAATGAGTCCATAAATGGACCTTCTTTTCGAACCGGGTCCAAATTTCGGTTTTGTGCCATGCCCAAGTTGTCTCCTATTTTTAAATGGTTCGTTGTTTAGCGAAGGCTTTAAATAGGTAGGTTTACGGCGGGAGGTGGAAGAAGGAAGCGAATCGATCAGGGCGACGCTGGTGGTGTACGAGATGTTCATCTGGGGCTTCGCCTTCCCACCTGAAACGCTAACCGTAAAGTCCCTACTCTCCTAACTCTCCTACGCCGCCTCCATCATGTCAGTCGCCGCGACCGGCCCCGTCGCTGCTTCTGGCGGCGCCGACGACTCCATCAAGCCCTACGACCTATCCTCCGCTCCAATCTTGGTACCCTTCCCGACCACAACGGCGCCGTCACCGAGCTTGCCTTCTACACCTCGCCCCCCTCCCCTGCCGGCCTACTCGCAACCTTGAACCTCCTCTCCGCCTCCGACGATGGCGCCGTGTGCATCTTCGACGTTGATCCTGTTGTTCACCTAAAGACCATTCCCGTCCAGCGAAAGGGCACAATGGATCTCGCCGTCCACCCGTCCGGATAAGCTGCGATCATGGTCGGCAGGGACTCTTCCCTCGCGTTGATCAATCTGATGAGAGGCCGAAAGAGCTCCTCGTGCCATCTCGATCGTGAGATATGGATGCGGAGACGAAGGAGGTCGAAGGAAAGGATGACAGTTCATGATTCAGAGGACGCGAAGATGATCCATGAATTGAACGGGCAGAAGAGGGTACTTTGTATCGCTCCCCTTACTGTTTCTTAAATGGTGCCCTTTTGCGACTATTTAGTTAGATGCAATAATGTGTATGGCGGCATGAACTTTTAAAGAGTATTGATCAAGATTTTCAACTCTTTTTAGGATATCTGTCGTGGAATCTTTTCCATATATGTCCTTCGCTAGAGTTACGTTTAAGCATATCTCCTTTGAAATTTATTGAACACGAGCCAGTGTTTGTCCATCAGATATCAATCTTCTCTTTTCAATTTCCCTACTGGTGGTTCAGAATTAGTTGCTGCAATTTGGATCACTTCGGATATCAGCGTCTCCTGCTATTAGCAATTTTTGAGCACATCAGTGAGTTTTCACTTGAACAGGAAGTGGCCTTGCTCAAAATATGTTCTCCTACTTTGATGTGGTTATCCAGATTTTGTAGTTTTGCTGGTTGCAATGACAGCTCTAGCGATTTGAAATTTTGATGGATTACTAAGTTGCAAGACAAATCTTAGATGGCTTGTTGACTTCCTGTTTGATGTATTATTGCTCTGGTAAAACCTGTTGAACGTTCTTTAGATTAGCATATTACGTGTTCTTCAATAATAGGATGCCGTTGAATGTTCTTTAGATTATCATATTATGTGGCCTTCAATAATAGGATGCTAATAAGTATGACACCCATATAAAAGCTGATTCATTAGTTCTCGCCCTGCAATATATTTTCAAGTCCACATAGTTCTTGAATTTGAGCAAACTGATGCAATATCATTTACATGTTAAGATAAAGTTTTGAAAAGTTCCATATTGGTATAAAGTTTTTTCTTATGCCGCATGATATCAGAATGGAGTACTGTTTACTGGTGGAGAGGAGCACAGTATCACTGCTTGGGATACGACAAATGGGAAAATTGCATATAGCTTTGAAAATGCACATTCAACTCTGGTGAAAGGACTTGTTTTGAAAAATAGAAGCCGAGTCCAAAACTTCTGAAGAATCGAATCTGATTGCTTCTGCATCCTCTGATGGTGTAATATGCGCGTGGGATGCTAGGATCGATGATTGCTAAAGATAAACCAAATCATTTGGCTGAGGCTGATATGAAATCTAGACTAACTTGTCTTGTTGGATCATTTAAGAAATGTGAGTTATAGGAGCTTTCTGTTCTTTATATATACATGCTTTTGCTATCCTTTTGCCATTAAACATTGCTACTGTGACATCAGTATTCGATCCTTTCTTGTAAGTCAATTGTTAATTTGCCATTGCGCTCCATTTCTGAAATATTTATGCAAGGTTACTAAAATTGATAGGTTTGTTGCCAATGATCTGGTTGTTCGAAGATTCAGATAGTCCCTATATATGTTAT
Organism: Wurfbainia villosa; assembly: GCA_025175895.1. NCBI lineage: Eukaryota > Viridiplantae > Streptophyta > Magnoliopsida > Zingiberales > Zingiberaceae > Wurfbainia > Wurfbainia villosa. The sequence continues at coordinate 19,043,496 of CM045991.1, read as the reverse complement.
ATTTAAGGGAAACTTCATTTTACCACCAAGGTTTGCTTGCTTTTTAAAAATGGCTGCAATAATTTTAGGATTTTCAAAATACCCTTGTTATTTTATTCTTCAACCAATAAAACTGTCAAATAACAACAAAATGATAACTTGGTAGTTTCAACTCTGATAAAATGAGGCTATACATTTGCCACCTCATCATTTATGATTGTAACTTAATGCTCTTAGTGGTTGAGGGTGTAAAATGATCAGAGACTTGAGAATTTATAAACTCTAAGCCCTAAGGGCCTTTTGATTATCTTAAATTTCTGCAAGGCATAAAACTTTAGGGAGTGAAATGAAGATGCTGAATATTTACCTGCATTATATATCACAATGCTGAATATTTATTTGTAATAATCTGCTGTGTAGAAAACTAATTGTTGGTACAAGAAATGTTTGAGATGTTTCAGCAGCAATTGATAAGAAAAACAACTATGTTTACTCGATTGCCATGAAATACAATGCCCAAATGCAACAAGCAAGTGTATTCAACTGCATAACACTGAATCATTGGGTGCTAGTGTGCCACAATTCTCTTACCAGTTCATTCCTTAAGAGGCACAATGTCTGACAACATAGCGTTCATTTCTTGCTGGACTGTTACTATTCGAAAGATGCATACTATGAGCTTGCCTTTGGTTTTTCTGCATGGGCTTATTGCATAGCCCGTCTCGAATGTCATGAGTGTGTACAAGTTACAATATTTCTTCCTCGAAGCAATTTTTTTTATTATTGCAAGAGCCTAAGTTTTTTTTTTCACCCCCAATCTAAGCGAGCTATTTATTGTTGTTTCTGAAAAGTCACTTTTGTCTAATGTTTCTTTATTCCACAATGCAAATGGAAATCAGAAGCTCAGGAATGCTTTACTTAACCTTTGTTCACAGTTCAAATGTGGCAAAGCTAATATTACCTGATGCACTGAACTCTCAATGCGAGTTTTCAAGAAGACCACTCACAGCCATTTAATCTGGATGGTGTTGATCTCGGCCGTCAGATTTTATCCAAGGCAGTACCTGGTTACGAGTCAGGTTCCTCAGTCTTCGGGGGAATAATATAATACGGTGCATATTTTACCCTGAACTTCTTTTTGTGCTTATAAAGGTTTCAAAGTTTTCCTTTCATAAGTCGACTATTTTTGCCATTATTTAACAGCTTGTTGTCCTTGTTAACCATATTTTATAGGAAGAGGGGAAAAAGCAAGATGGTCGTGATGGCAGTGACCGTATTCGTCAGAGCTCACTGCAACGTCGGTTTTACTGTTGGTTGAAATGAAACGTCATGGACTGCTCAAACACTTTCCAGCTACAAACAACATCGTTAATTAACCATCTCCATTCAGCTTGGTAATCAAAATAATTGTTTTTTCCCTAATGAGATTTGAATGCAAAATTGAAGAGTCAGGTTAATGAAAGTTTTCAAAATTGAAAATCCAAAATGATATGATTTTCATTTTAAATTTCCCCTCAATGCATTATATGTGATTATGTGCCCCAGCAAATCAAATGCATCTTGTTATTCTGATTTTTGCATGCATACTCACTGTTTACTAGATGCTTAAAAGCACTGGAACTTACTTTCTTCACCAGTAGAGTAAGGACAATCGAAGGAGTGTCAATTTTTTTTTTTAAACATTGATTTTTTTTTTTTTGTCTCTCACTTCCTCGCAAAAGTCTTTTAATATGTTTGCATTCGAGTAGGAAATGAAATAATTCATCAGAGCAGAAAATTGCACTAACAGATTCAACTATTCAGAATACTTAATTTGCACACAGAAGTAGCAACAGGCGTCTAATTAATTTCATCAATTTAGTGCCTTGAAATTTCTATGATTCTAGCACGATATGTGCACAGTAGATCATAATATTTGCATATAAATATGTGTAATCTTAAAGCCATAGAGCACCGGCTTGCTTGAGAAGGGGCACGAGCGAGCCGTTAATATGGCACGACATCACCTTCTCCACACCGCCGAGCAGCTTTCCACCCACGAACACGGCCGGCACGGCGACGGCAGTAGCGCCGGGAGCCGTCGACGTGCTGCAGCATCCGCCACCTCCAGTGGCGACCCCGGCGGCGAGAAGGTGCTCCAGCACGGCCTGGATCTCGCGGCTACCGGCCTTGTCGAGGTGGTCAAGCTCGTAAACGGTGGGGCCGACGCCCAGACCCAGCAGCAGCCGCTTCACCACGTGGCACATGCAGCAGCTGCTAACACTGAACACCACCACCGCATTCCCGCTCGCCATCCTCGCCACCCGCTCGAACGGGCTGCTCGCAGTCGCTGCATTCTTCACCTCCACCATCCTCATGCTTTAATAACTCCTCCCTGTTTCCTTGCAGCTCTAACCGATGGGTTTGTATAAATATTTATGCGTGTGTATATATATATAACTTAGGACCAGTGCTAAAACAAAACCAGGCAACTAAGTACTAACTATATATATACAAAACATATATTAAAACTGAAGACCATGTCCTAAGACTATGCAGTTGGTGAAAAGCTTTGATGAACGATGATTTTAGTTACAATATTTGTAAGATAGCAAAGTTAGTAAAATTCTCTTACGAATAAGTTTCTACTTGCGGCAAAAGGCGGACTGGGAAGATGTAGATCACTCTCACTAAGTGTTTCCTAATTATCTCTTAGAGATGTGATTGTGATACTCTGGAGGCAAAATAAGATTTCAGATACGCAAGGGGTTCGAACTGAAATTTTCTCTGTGTACAGAGAGAGAGGGGAGAGTCAAAGCGAGATTGGTCGGGTTGGCAAAGGTTTTGCAGGTGGTGCCGTAGTGGCGTGGCCTCTGAAGGCGGAAGCCCGGCGAAACTCGTGTCTGTGTGAGAGAGAGAGAGAGGGGTGGGTGTAAGAGTGGGTCGCGAGTTCGTACGGAGAATAACGGTAGGAGAGAGGTGACCGAAAAATCAAAAGGAAACGTCCGTAACGCAAGACCAACCGACAGCCCCCGACAAGTTAACGTCATTCAGCCGCCGTTTGACTCGCTCATCGGGCTGCACATTTCATTCGACCCCCTCTTAGTTTTATAATTAGATTATTTGGTTCTGCCGTTTCCCTCCTCGCGTCGATCATGCCGTCCGAATCAGCTTTCGACGGCGCTGATCGCGTGAAATCATTCCAGCGACGTCAGCCGGACCGCTCGAATAATATTGAAAATGGGCCGAATGGGCATCAGACAACCATAAAATATCATCGGATCCAAAGTCCGAACCAGTTGCGATCCGGATCCATTCTCATCTGCTTCGCCGTCGAGGATTTAAATTTGAAATAGCTGGATCGGGAACTGGCCAGGACCCTTTGGCTTCTTCGACGAGACGAATAGAGTGATGTTGCGAGAACGACGGCGCTTTTGTGGATTTCCTTCGCCATCGCCACGGAACTTGATTTCCCATCTGCTGGTTGGTGATTCTCTCGTTCCCTTTTTGTTTTTGGTAACCGATTCCTTCGTTCCTTAATCGTTCCGGTACGGATCTGGCTTTATCTGTGGGATTTCCCAGGTTTTGAAGCCGTCTTGCGAGGATCTCAATGAGAGAGCGTGAAGTTTTAGTAGAGGCGCATTATGTGGATTTCCTTTGCCATCGCCTTAGAGCCGATTCTCCATCTGCAGGTTGGCGATTCTATGGTTCCCTTTGGTAACCGATCTTTCACTCCTTTATCGCTTTGGCAAGGATCTCTATTGATCTGTGGGACTCCCCTGATTTTTGAAGTCGGCTTGTGAGAATCTCATCAGGATATATCGATTAGCTTTCCTATGTTCAGCGAATCTAGCCGATCCGATGATCTGCTATGAGATTGTTGCTAGGGTTCCATAGTTTTTGTATACCTTCCGCACATAAAATCATGCGTATGAAATAGAGCACCAAGGATTCCTGTTACTGTCTTTAATTTGAGCTACCCGAAGAAATATTCAGCTCTTCGTACCCTCTTTTTTCCTGTTCCCTCAATCGAAGACAGAAAGGTCTGGTTAATTAATTATAAGGATGTCAAATTGTTGCTAGGCTTCAATAGGACTTTGTAGCTTCGACACAAAAGCAGGCGTATGAAATAAAGCACCAAAGCTTCCTGTACCTGCCATTACATTGAGCTTCCCAAAGAACTAATTCAGTTCCTTGCACTTTCCTCTCCTATTCCGTTAGTCGGAGAGAGAGAGAGAGAGAGAGAGAGAGAGAGCGGTCTGGTTATATAATTTAAAAAAAAAAGGATTTAATGTTTTATTAAGTTTTTTTGGTGATTTCAGCAACAAACACATTTTTGTTGGTTTTCTTGTGGGCTGCATTTTAGTAACAGAATTTTCTTTATACAGCTTAATTATCCTGAATGTTTCCTTTTACAATTAGATTAACTTGAATATTATTTGGAAGGCATGAAAATATTTTAGTACTAGTTGTTAGAATTTTGTCCGGACTACACAATTGTAGTTTTAAATTTAATGCTTATAAGTTCCACTGCAAAGTCATGATGAATATTCTGTCTACCTGAGTAGATTAACCCAAACCCACGTAAAAACAATTAGGGTACTTCGACTAAGCATACATCCATGGAACAAATCTTAGTACAATAAAAATAAGACAAATTCCTTAGTAGAATCTTCAATGCAAAGCCTACCTGCATGGAATAAATCTCTATATAACATACAAATAAAAGTACAATAAAAATAAGACCTTTTATGTTTCCCAAAGCATCTTCTAAGCTTCAAACTTCTTTTCAATGAAAAGATTAGCCGGCTCAAAGTTTCCAGCCAACATCTGATTGTAAACCCACCCAAAATAGCTAAAATTTCTGAGACAGGGTTTGTTATGCTTAATAAGCCATCTGGGTTGAAACTTGGTTGTTGGCCCATTACTGAGATGCACCCAACTACATCGTTTATACCAACACAGTTCATTTATATGCTACATCCAAGCTAGTAATCTATCCATTGACACGCACTCTAGGTTTTCATGAGCATGTTGTTGCCCATACAATACCATGGCCCTTTTATTTGGATATTGTGGTTTTAATGTTTATTAAGTTGTTCGTCCATGGAATAGTAACATGCATGGAGTAGAAAGGAAATCTTAAGAAAGATATCAGTTTGAACTACCTTCTAGACATAATGCTTAATGACCTAGATTGTTTAAAATCTCATTTCTCATTGCCATTTCGAGTGATCCAGGTTAAATTGGCAACACACCTTATTTCACATTGTTGATGACTGTGTGAAGATGATCTCAGAGGAGGTTCTTCATGTGTTCTCGTGTCTGGAAAGGACCTACCAAGTTATGGTTCACGCATCTGTTAAACATCGATCAAACATTTTGAAGTTGCGGGTTCTTGCTGATTTATAATGCCAGGGATCAAGGTTAATTTTGCCATCACCAAGATGAGTGAAATGGACGGTCTTTTTTACATGTTCTCATTATTGGTAAGAGCATCGCTTCTGGTTCTGTCAACCAAAACCTGGCTTCTGATTGCCGCTATGCAAAGTAACTATGTATCATTTTTTCAGAACTGGAAGTTCCTTGGAGGCGTTAATTCATCAGGAAAGAAGAGGAGCAAGTGACATTTTGGGCATTGATTATGAGAATTGTGGTCTCGCAAGGACAATAACGATCTCGGTTGCTTTTTTCTGTGCCATCTTTTCTTTGAGGTACGTCTTCTTTTTTGTTAGAAAACTTGTCAGTTGGCCGTTGTAATTGCATAGTAAGTTTTTGGATTGCGCAAGTGAAATGGCTTCCAATCGAATAAATAAAAGTTGTTTTTTCTAAATAAAAGTGGAATTTATGATCCAGGTGGCGACTGCGTGCAGCTTGATGCAACAGAGATTGGTCGGAAAAGGAAAAAAGAAATGCCAAAATAGAAGGAAAAAAAATCCTTACAATTAAATAAAAATAAAAATAAATTCTGTATAAGTGTTTGATTGTTAGTTGATTTTGGTCTTCTCTTCCCCAAATAGTAGGCGTGGTCGCTCATTGATGCCTCCAAATCAATGCGGAAGATGAAAGAAAGAGATTGGAGTAGCCTCACAGTTAGCCTGCGTGTAATAGTTATTGTCGTTGCTTTGAGAAAATCGAGGTAAAGTTGATATGAAGCAGGTGCTTCTGTTTTTAGAAATCGACCTTCGTTAATTCGTTTCCCATTTCTTAAGATAACGTCTTTTTTTTTCACTTTTGTTATTCCGTTCTGCTCTTGCTCGTATGTTTTTGAAATCGACCTTCATTAATTCGTTTCCCATTTCTTAAGATAACCGTCTTTTTTTTCACTATTGTTATTTCGTTCTGCTCTTACTCGTATGCTTTTGAAAGAATTTAAACTATATTATTTAATTTTAGTTTTCAAATAAAGTATGACATCCATTAAGCTAAATTCTATAGTATCATAAATAGACAATTCTCTACTATCTTTCAGTAAACCCAATTTGAAAGACCAACCGATCTATCTCAAACTCAGCTGCATTATGTAAGGTGACGACTAGGCCGAATATTTTCCGTCGACTGTTGCAAAATAGCCCGTTGAAGTGCTCTTTAGGCCGACCCGCCACCCAGATTTGGGACAATTTAGTCCAGGCCCAATAATAGCCCATTTTACTATATAGGCTAATTGCCCAATTAGATATTAAGGGGCCGGGTCGGCGGCCATTTAAGAGGGCCGTAGTAAGCCCAATAATAATCTATTGGCCTAAATTTAGCTCATTTTACTATATAGGCTAATACCCCCACTTAAAAATTAATGGGCCGAACCGGCCCAGTTTGGAGAGCCGAGTACAGCCCAACAATTTAATGGGCTAAATTTTAGCCCATTCCATTATAGGCAGTTAGCCCAAATATATATTAGTGGGCCGAAATATCGGCCTGCTCCGAAGGCCCATAATGTCTTTCTGGGCCGACATCAGTGGCCCAATATATATAGGCCCGTTCCCTAAACCATAATCCCTAAAGGTCACTGCCCCAATCAAAGCTTGTGAAAATCGATCCAGTTTGAGAGATGCTTCGTAAAATGGGCTCTTAATGGGCCAGAAAATAATGGGTTGGTACGGAATCTCAATGGGAACTTGATAGTCCGAAATTATGTTCCAGTTTCTTTGACGGGCGGAAATCTCGACCCTCTTTTAATCATGATCGTCGTCCACGGGTGAACAGGCCGGATATAGTGGGCCTTGTAGAGCAATACATTTTCCCAGTTCAACTTTGAATGCCTAAATTCAATGCCCATGTTGATTGATTTCCATGGGCCTAAACTAATACAAAATTAACTTAAAATTAAACTGCAAGATGATTTTAATACGAGTGGTTCCCATGTTAGCATCAGTAGGCAATGCGGTTCTTACAACTCCAATGGCCCGTACTATGCGTTGAACTTCCGGTTCGGTGAAGTTAATGGGCAATAGCCGGATCCGAATTGACTCTGCCGGACCCGAATCTCGACCCTCCAAGTTACTGAAGCAACCAAACTGAAAATAAACGAAAGAAAATAGCATTCACTCAAGTTATGAGAAGAAGAAATAATAATAATAAGAGCAAAGATGTTGTGAATACAGGGTGATATTCTTGCAGAAACATTAACGTTAAGTTGTGTTGTCGCAGCCCAAGGCCCTCACTTTAAAAGCGAGCTCTATAGGTCCAATTTAGTGTTAAGAATGGGCCAGCAGAGAGTGGGGAATTTACAGCATTCACGACGAAAATGAAGCGTTAAAGTCACAGATTCTATAACTTTACTATAATAGCCAAATGTAAAACCAACAGGAACATCAGTGTGAAGGAACATGTGCTCTTGTCTCTGAGGACGAGAGTCGAAATCTACAGCAACGAGAGACAGTGGGGCAAGCAATCGGAGGGCACAATAAAGTGTTAAGGGCCATTTGATGCAGGATGTTCCTAAGACCTAGACAACTTCATAAATGAATAGGAGCTTGGCAACATTGCATATGGCCGGCCATTGCAATAATTTGTTCACATAATTGTACACAATTCGTTCACAAAAGATTCGACAGACCGAGAAGAAGCAGAGTGGCTGTGTAACAAGCTCCTCTCGGTGGGAAAGAGTGCAAGGTCACACCAAAGCGGCTCAAGACCTCTCTTTTATTGACGACTATTTAAACATCTCTTCTACTTGAAAGTGTCCACAATGTGACATACACCATTAGTATGGCCTGCCATGTCTACCGTTATTGCATTATTACATTAAATTTAATACTCGTCTGACAGAAGCTCCCACACTCCATATCTTGGCATGACCTACCCATACTAGCTAACTATTCGCGTAGAGGATACTTAATACTAGTGTCCTTGATTTGAACCCTTGAGGTATAAAATCACTCACCATGATATTTTCAAGCCCGCCCTATTTAAATCTCCTCGCCAAAGCTTTCGTCGGCCTCTCTTTTGGCTACTTGGGGCTTTACTGAACTCGAGGACAGAATTCATCTCAACATGATGCTTCAGGTTCAACTATGCGAACCAGATACAAACTTAAACTATGACAGAGATGACTTTTGACAATTTTGGTTGGTATATTAGCCAACTACTATGGAAACTATCTGTAGCAGCAGTAGCGTGATCATTGGGAAAACAATAAAGGAGGAATTATATATTCTCCGCACCTGCGAAATCAATCATTGCATACAAGCATGATGAGCCAACTATATGTTCTAAAAAAACACGTGTTTCTACTTATCCTTCTTTTACAAGAGATATTGGTTAAATCTCTTTTACCATCTATGTCCCACATATTTATAATGATTACTACTTTTCAATATAATGAATGAAATTCATTAACTACAAAAAATAAAAAAAAGTTTAGTCGATATTTTCAACTTACAAGAGATCTTTTACATGCTTTTCGAAAATGATATAGATAGCTTCAATTTAATCTAATTCGGACATGTTAAACGTGCCCACGTTTTCAACCTTGATTGACTTGTTTCATGTACATGTATACAAACACTTTTCATGTCCATTAATCAAGCATCAAAAACATGTGTTAGGTCGATGTATCAAAACATACAAAACAGTTGATATAAAACGATATATCATAAAGAGAGAAGAACACTGAAAAGAAAAGCAATTCTAGCTTGCGATTCTTGTCGACCTAAGCGGTCAATCGAAATCCAATTGAGGTGCCTCAGATTGTCTGTATCAGAAACAGTAACTTTCGGATGTACATTGATCAACTGAACACAGTCAGTTAAGCTGACTAAAGGTTAACGGAAGCTGAGTCAGAGTACCTGACCACAATGCTTTTGCGTTGAAAGATATTTATGACTGACTGAAATTGATGATTGATTGACATCAATTTTGACATGTGGGTTGGTCCCCAATTATATGGGAGTCTATGGATTCAATAATATCTGGGTCAAGTTGAAGGAATAATGTGGCTCAAAAGGCTCCTATACAAAGAGTCTGACAAGGGACCATTGATGATTGATGACCAGTCAGTAAAGAGCGACTATTAGAAAAAAGAAGTAACTCTCGCCGATAAAAGATCAAATTTTAACCGACATGGACGATTGGAGTAGCGTACGTAGTAAATAGCAAACATAAGTGGAATTTGCCAACTAAAGCAGTTCCTTTAAAAGATTTTTTATCCAGGTTCACACAATCAACTAAAGCGAACGACATTTGGTTACAAAATGTAACCTCGTGTTGTTTTCTAAACACCAATTGTAACATGTGTAGATTAGATTAATGGATGTGTCTTAATTGATCCAGATCAAATTTCAACCGTTTGATAGCCAATCAATAAAGAGTCAGTGTCAATTAATGAAAAAATAACCGAGGTCATATTTCGACAGTTGCAGATCAATTAATGAACAACTATTGTCAAATCTCCACCGCATCTAACAATTATAAGAGAATTCTTTCTGCTCCTATATAGTACAGTAATAAAGCATTAGAATATCAAAATTTGAAGGTCGACTCTTAAATATGTATAAATTGTATTTTAAATTTATTTAGTAAGTGAGTCAAAAAAAAAAATCATCTAATGCGGATGAAATCTGCACACTTAAATTATAAAAATAAAATAAAAGAGGGTGCTGTATAAGAGTTCATTCAACTACAGAGAAGGCATTTGGTGGAAATGGGTGGCTTGTGTGCAACGACAGTATTTGTCGGAGTGCGTAGCTTGTGTGCAACAGAGAGTATTTGTTCAAGTGAGTGGCTCGTGCAGTCGCGTGGTTCATGGAAAAGCAAAATGCAATGTGCTTGAGCCACATCAATTTTGTCTGCATCGTCAACGTCATATGATTGATGAATATAGGAATGCATTTAGATCATTAACAGGATTAGGTGTGAACTGTATGAGGTCGGGTCTTGTGCACTACAAAAGTTAACGAAGCAGTCATCGATTAGTCAAAAAGTTAGATGCAGCTTTAGCAGGTCTATGGCTGCATGCAGGAAGCGTTGTGCCAGTAACAACTCTAACAGTGGATCTCTAGTTAAAGCAACAATTTTGCGTGGGAGCCGGGAGGGGCCTGTCTGGTCGCGGCCGCCCTGCTCCGGTGAAATCGCATGTGCGTGGTGCTGTTTCTTCTACCGATTGTGGGGGGAAAAAAAAACGTAAACGCTACGTCTTTCTTTTCACGTAAACAGCACGTGAAGACGGGTGATCTTGCCAATTATTACAGCGAAACTAATAATGGCGAATAAATGTCTCTCCTCCACGGGTTATTAACGGAGATCAGCTCGCCATCAAAGCGATGGCCGTTGTTCACAGATTGTGAACGAGTGGGTTCAACTTCTATCATGATGTACCTTTGATATATTGATTTTTTGTCTCAGCTTCACACAAATGCATGTCCCCGTGATTGTCTTTGATGGTTAAGGTACGACGGAAGCATGGATTGATTTCAGAGGAGGACTAAAAAATTTTTCTAGATTCAAATGACTCCTACGTATCTTAATCACCATGTCAAAGTCTATAAGATCCTCTGTGATTTATCTCTCTCATATATAATAGTCGTGGAACAGAACGATAGAAACTGCTAGATTGACGATTCTAGTATGATTATCTTTGTCTAGGATGATAAATGAGCACATCCAAATTAAATTTTATAATGTTCAAATTTATTTAATAAAATAATTAATTAAATTATTAAAAAATATATATTTAAATTTGATTTGATTTTGTTTAATGGATATAAAATTTCTAATAAGTTCGATTTAAATTTGATCTAAATCTATTTTTAAATATTATTAAGTTCTTAAATCAAGTTTATATATTTGTTTACAATTTTAATATTAAATTTATTCATCAAACACTTGATTCGTTTGGATCCTTGACCGCTCTTACGGCAGCGGTCGATGCGGATAAAGTTAAGGTGACAATTTAGGTCACCAGAAGCTTCATGCATGTATGACATGCAGTATCAGTTGCCCCTGGAGCACGCAGGCCAAATTAATGGCACATGTTTTCTCTGAAAACAAGATTTGCTTTCGAGGAGAGAAAAACCCAGTAGAGACAATGTACAATGCGTCGACACTTTGCTGGCGATGTGTCAACTGTCAACAACTATTAATTATAGTTGTGCAAGACATTCCTAATTAAACTTCATAATAAGTTACGGTGCTAGCTAGGGTAGGACCATTGCTACTACAGAAATTCTTATAAATCGAGTTAATTAGCTATTGTGATTTGAAACCGACAGGGTGAAACCGACTCTCTGCAGTATTTCTTATGCAGAGGCCCACCTCCATAATATTTGGATTCACAGAAATGACGAAATATTTCGTCGGCTACAAGAAAAGGAAACTAGCGTGAGGATGTCGTGTGATTTAATTGGTTAATTGGACATAATTTGGAAAAAGAATTGAAATAGTAGAATTAATAGAGAGATTTCAAGTGACAACGAAGCTAGATCGATCTTGTAATTTGGATGATAACTAACAAAGCTTCTAATGTTTGATCAATTTCTCCAAATTAAAGAACTAAAGGAAAACAAAAGAAGACTCGTATTTAATTAGGTTCCTGGATATAAAGTTTATAATCCTAATCTTGGGAAAGAGAAGCCTAGCACGAAATTTTAAATCCAAGCTAGCTAAAAGATGTCCTTTTTGTGTGTGTGTGCGCCTGGGGAAGATGCTCATCCTATCAACACAGACTTCACCATACATTGTTATAAATTAAGTTTATGAGGCGTGCACACATAACATTATTAACACAAGTAGACGGAATGAAGGTGGAAGTAACTAAAAGTGCTTTATAATACACTGATAAGCTTCGCTGACAATGACGAAAGCAGAGTCTATATATATATATATAAACTGAAAAAGAAGGATTTTTAGTGTTAGGTAATTAACGCAAAAATAAATAAATAAATAAATTTAAAGAAAAATCGTGACATCAGATGGTTCTCACGTGCTTTCATAATATATTTTTTTCCAAAAATTTTACTAAAGAATACCTATCCCTATAAATTCTTTTTTTTTAATAAGTATTAATTTTAATTCATAGCAATTCCATCCACCAAACACAGCAGATGTGCGATGTGCTGTGAGCAATAAGTTCGCACGTAACTTTTCCACTACCCAGGATGACTTTTAGATCACCTGGACGAATCTTGAGTTTCTTAAAAAACAAGGGAGTTGAAAGAAGAATCATATTATTTTTAAGCAAAGAAAAAGAGAAAAGAATTACCTACCACTCATTGCGCAAGGTTATAAACTTATCTCCAACTCTGGCCGTGCATTCCACGGTTGTCCAATCAATTACCAACCACTCAGTTTCAAATGGTAGCTTCAATTTGACAAGATGCGTGTTTTGGTGCAAGAAAATCTTTGAAGATATCTTTGCAGGAAAGTCGTAAGCTCTTTGTGACTAGCGAACTACTAAAAGGTATTAGACTGGTCAAAAGAGATTAATGAAACATGTTTAGTTAAAACGATGCGTCCATCAATAATAGTTCGAGCAAAGTTTTTAAAGTTGGAAGGTAGCTAGCTAGAGTCAAGAAGAAGACTGATAAGAGAATAATCGAGTAGAAATAGATTATTGGATCTAGAGTTGGTAAAGGGGAAAGTATGATTGGAATATCTAACCAACTTGGGCAGCATCTTTCCATCACCGATGAATCAAAGTTTGAAAATCATGAGCATTCAGAATTCAGCAACATATTTGTCCCTATACTAATAACATTTATCGAGCCATTGAAAACTCGTGCATAGTCAGTAAGCTGAGGAACTGCTACATTATATTTATGATTACTCGTGCATATATATATATATATATATATATATATATATATATATATAATAACTGATGAAATTAACTTATGATTAAAAGGTATTATATTTATGATTATTCATCTCTTGGTCTAGGCAACATTCTAAAATATTACACTTAGGCATGGCCAAATGAGACATGAAAAAGACTGCATCTCGGCATATAGCCAAATGATGATAACATCTCGGCATATAGTCCAATGATAATAGCATTGCATATCGGTATAATCAAATCGTATGAAGAAGACTATATCTCAACATTGCCGAGCCGAGTGAAGAAGCATCACATCACAACTATTATATTCTGTCTCGGCTATATAGTGGGTCAGGTGCACTGCATCTCGACTATTATATTCTATCTCAGTTGTATGGTATTTCAAATATATTGTATCTTAGCAAGTTACGAGACATGACGTTCCTCCAAGTCAAGATGTCCAACGAAGCATCCTCCGTCAACAGGCTTACCTGACAAGAAGACATATTTCCATGTCTACCTCAGGGAAGTTTGTCCGCTGTATTAATGGAGTACTGTCTCCCATCAACCACGCGGGAGACATTATTTGCCCTTTAATTTATATGCGATAATATTTATGAAGGTGATGCTCTTTATTATTTATAAAGATGACAGACCATCCCTTCACAGTACCATACCAGCCATGCCCTCTATACCGTTCCGTATGGATATCTCCGCTTATATATAAGGGCAATTAGGGGAGGAAGGGAGGTTCAAAATTACTAAACTCACGCTCTTCTACTTTTATTTCTCCTCTTCTTCCCAGTCTCTAACTTAGGTGTCGGAGGAGTTCGGTCGAGATCTTTCTCGGCACCTTTAATCGCTTTTCTTCTCTGTATGATCCATCTCGGTAAGCCGCAACCTGCTACTCGATCAATACCGAGATGACGTCCAGTCATCCGAGACAGTGCATTTCTTACCTCGACAATTTCAGCTGCATTCGTGACTCATCCGCATCACCAGTTCTTACTGTCTTCGCCACTGGATACCTCAATATCTCGATCTCAACCAGAACAATATATATATACCCTTTTGGATAAGTGTGGTAATAGTAATTTCAGGAAAAGAGTGCACCAGCACGCCTGATCCTAGCTCTCACTAGTACAATTATTGATTAAATTGAATTGGTTTGTTTCAATAAAAACTTAATATTCATGCATATCGCGAGAAAAATGGGCAGTTGCTGTATCTGGCGTATGAATATGGTGGCACGGTCGGTGGTCCTCGCGATATAATCAGTGAGTGGGCACTGACCCAACCGGCCAACCTACCGTCCAAAATACCAAATCAAAAGATGCATAAGAACCCCCACCAACATGGCAAATTGACGCACAAGCATAGTGTGAACCCCTGGTTGATGGGTCATACAAGTTGTTGAGAGTAATAAAATTGTCATTTTACCAAACCGCATATATATAATTTTATTAATTAAATACTAGGGTGTATTCTATTTTGATATTTACTAAATAACATAACCATTTCCGAACGTCCCTCTACCTTATGTGTGCTGATTGGACCATATCTCTCTCCCCTCGTCTAAATAGAAAGGTTCAGTCACTTTTTGTTCGTTCAAATTGAATCACTCTTTATCTATTCAAATTGAACTAAACGATAATAAAAATCCAAAACATCGATTCTTTTATATATTAACACTTATGAGTGAAAGTATTCAAAGATCCTAAAAAAACTCAAATTTGTGACAAAATCACTCCATTCACCATTATTAGTCTTGTGGGTTGTCGTTTTTTTTCTTCATATTTTATAATCTTTTTGAATAATTAAACACTTTTTATAGTCCGTAGATACTTCCTTTCACTCCATATTTGAAACTCTTTAGGATCATCAAATGTTTTTATACAAAAGTATTTGATAAACCTATAGAGCATACGTCCATCCCAATTGAAACTATTGCTCATTGTAATGTTATATGTCTATTCAAAACTTGAAATCTACGGAACAATTAATAACTTTTAGCAAAAAATATTTGACCACCATAGAAGGTTAAGATTCATGTTAAATGAACATTATAATTCCCTTTAGCTTTTGACTTGGAGCTCTTTAGGTCCATCAAACATGTATTTGCAATTCTAAATGACCTAGATTAATTCATGTCAAATGAGCACATCACACTCATACCACCATACTAGTCCAGACCAAGAATCCATTGAACTACGGAGTTGGAGTCGAGAGGCCAAGTAGAGAGCAGGGTTAGAAAGTAAGGTTGTTGAGCAAGTCGAGCTACAAGATAAGAAGTGGAGTTATCGAATTTGGAGGTACGGTTATCAAGCGAGGACACGTGCTGAGTATTACCAAGGTCTATGTCAAATTCAGTTTCGTTAAATTAAATAGATTTGTCATGCATTTTTTTTAAGATTCACATGGATATCTATTTCCTAAAATATAATGGTTCAATCATGTTAGCAACCAAATACTAATTATTTATGGCGAACTAAATAATATTCAAACACTCTAATTGAAAGAGTAAAAGAAAGAGCTACTAGGCATGCAAGAAATATGGTTGCCAAGTAGAGAAGTGGAGAACACTAAGAAAAATTACTCATTCAATGGACTATTCCATTGTTTTCTTCCTACATTATATCCAAATTAGGAACTTCCTTCTTATGCTCGATACATTGATAGCTATTAAATTCTGCTGATTAATGATCATTACTCAATTATTTACTGCCTTTGCCTTAGTTAATCGTGGATTAATGGTGATTGTTACAGGTTGACCATTAATGTTCAACCGTTTCAAGTCAACCATTAATGTGTTTGTTATGTATTTAAGACGGTGACAAAATATTAAAATGGTTGTTATCCTAATCGATTCGACATTTAATGTGTTCAAATTGTATTAGTACTTGAGTCAATTGAATTTAATGCAATAGGACTCTAGATTTGCATCTCCTTGTAAATGTACAAGTCAGAGAGCCTTCCTTCTATACAAATTTATACCACCTATTAAAAATTAATGGTGTTTTCACAAAACTCCAGACTAAAAAATTCTCATTTCGATTGGAGTTACTTCATTAATTTTCTTATTCATATTTTCAACGCGATAAAGATAGAATGATATCAATTTGCCAAAAAAATAAAAAAATTAGGACGAATAAATATTTTTAGTGTTAGTAACCTTAAACAGACAAGTAGAAGGGAGTCTTGACACAACGGTAAAATTATTGTCTTGTGATCAAGAGATTACAGGTTCAAATCCTAGAAACAGTCTCTTGCAAAAAAAAAGTAAGAAAAGACTGAATATAATGGATTTCTTTTCCGGTACCCCGCGTGACGAGAACTTCATACATCGGATTATAGTAGTGTTAATAATCTTAAACGAATAAAAAAAGTATAAACTGAACAAAGGGTCTAATGCCAATGAAATTGCGTTGATTTGATATATTTGTGATTTTTATATTCAAAAGTGTTTGATACAATAATAGACATTTTTTTTTTACTGTAGTTTAGTTCAGAAGGGCAGAGAGTAATTTGACATTTTGATTTAAGCCGGAAGGGCAGAGGGATATTTTAGGAGACATAAGTATAATATCAATAAACTCCATGCTATGGCCGAAGACAAAAAGCGTCATTCATGACCTTAGATGTGACGTTGGCGATGATCCATCCATCACTCACCGACACCCCCGTAACCACCAATTTCTTCCTCAATTAATCAAACTATTTTGGAAAGACCAATAACAGTAGTGTTTTAAATGCAGTCCAGGGTGGCTGTAAAAATTTAAGATTTAATTTTTAAGTGAGATATTTTTCACGTATATTTTTCAATGTGAAATTTTAATTTATTTCTCTTCTCAAAAAAGTGGGACAATCATAAAAAAAACTATTAATATAGTCGTATTATATTTTTTAAATGCATGTCCTCGTCATAGGATCTGATTCAGTTGAAAAGTATACGAGAGTGAATCGTAAAAATTTGAAATTTAATATTTAATGGAGACATCTTTATCTATATATTTTCCAATGTAAATTTTTAATTTATCTTTCTCTCCTGACAGGTAGCAAAAACCTTCTAATCCACGACACTGATTGCATAATAGAAAATAATTAATAGGAAGGAATGTTAGACTCGAAAACCTAACTTAGAACTTTGAAGTCATGGCTGCGGATGTTTAGTGCATTGAACTATTGGACGGCCAGTCACTACCACAAAAGTGGTTTAGTCGGCAACGTCTCTCGCCAGTGTCTCCATTTTGTAGACAACCAACAAGTGGCTATTCTTCTGTGTCTATCGGTTTTTAATTCTATAATAATTTCGCACTTTAAAGACGGAGAAATCTTGTTCACGTACCAAATAACTAAAGCAAGGGCAATGCTCCAAGACTGGCACCTATTCATCTCATCTTATTTATTATTTTTATTATCAATCCTCATTTCTTCTATAATTACCAATTTAATTATTGAAGGTCACTTCAAGAAGCCTAAAATTCTAATATCACTTCTTGAATCTCGAAGCTAGTCCTTAGCGACCAATTTTAAAAAAAAAATTCGTCGCAAAATAAATTAGCGACAAAAATATTTTCGTTGCGGATAAAGTGTCGCAAATATTAGTGACAAAAATAGCGACGAATTTTAGTGACGAAAATCAACGACAAATTTAAATTTTCGTCGCTCATTTCGTTGCAGACGTTAAGACGAATTCAAAATTTCGTCGTCACTTTCGTCGCAAAAATTTGCGATGAATTTTTATTTCGTCGCAAATTTGCGACGAAATAAATATTCGTCGCAGATTTTTGCGACAATTAATTATTTTCATTGGTAATTTTCGTGACGAAAAAAAATTTCGTCGCAAAACTTTACGAGAAAAAATAAATTCCTCGGAGAAAATTTATGCATTTAAATTATTTATTTCGTTGCTAAATTTTATACTAATACAAATTCGCAAAAATCGTTCTGAATTGTCAAGAAAATTCGTCAGCAAAAACCATATTTAAAATGAAAATTTGCAACGAATCCACGGATTTGTTACAAATTTAAAAAAAAAATTAAAATCTTTAACTGATTTTTTTAATAATTTTTTTTATAAATTTAAAAATTTGCAACGAATCCACATATTCGTTGAAAATTTTTAAATTTATAAAAAAAATTAAAAAATTTGAAAATCGTTAACTGATTTTTTTTTATAAATTTAAAAATTTACATTGAATCTGTGATTCGTTATAATTTTGCAACGAATCCACATATTCGTTGTAAATTTTTAAATTTATAAAAAAAAATTATTAAAAAAAATCAGTTAACTATTTTCAAATTTTTTATATTTTTTTTAAAATTTGCAACGAATCCAAAGATTCGTTGCAAAATATTTAAAAAGAAACAGCGAACTTGTTTTTTTTTATAATAAATTAGCGACGAATTATTTTTTCGTCGCAGAATTTAATATTTAGCGAACTTTAATATTTCGTCGCAGAATTTGCAACGAATTCGTTGCAGAAATTTGCGATGAATATTTTTTTTCGTCGCAAATTGACGACGAAAAAAAATTTTCGTCGCAAATTTGCGACGAATTTTGCAACGAAATTTAAATGTTGAAAATTTTATAATTTTTACAACAAATTATTTTTCGTCGGAAATTTTGTTACAAATCTACGACGAAATATTAAAGTCGTCGGAAAATTTGTTGCCAAAGTTTGTCGTCAAAAAATAGTTTTTTTAAAGAGTGGCCATGTGTTTGGTCAATGTAAACCAGACTGATCTAGTCAAATGGTCTAGATGACTCAAGCAAAAGGTAAATATGGACCAGGGCAAGTCGAGCTGCTCACGTAGGACTTACTAGCTAGGTCAATTAGCTACAGTGTATCAGTGAGTAATGTTACGAAGTGTGAGCAAAGAATTTAAATTATTATCTATAGTTTTGATATATGTTTTTGAATTTTGCAAGAATTAATTAGTGCACCAACCACTGATATCATATTTCTAGTTTAGAATTTTATTCAACAGTTAACGAAATATGTTTTTGTTCGTAGTTATCCGTCCGATCGACTGATACGACAATTGTTGGATATTGGATCTTAATGACCAATATGATTTTGAGAAATTGAGGTATCATTAATCGATAAAAGTCTGAATATACTTTAAAATTAAAATATATATTTCGCGTAGATGAATTTAGACTATTTATTTGCTCAAAATCGATTACGGATAAATGAGAAATTAATAATATAAAATTAGTCCAAAATAATATTAATTGCATATTAATGTTATAAAAGGAAGTAGATGAGAAATAGTCCACATCGAAAATTTCAAAGGGGATTTATTTCCTTATATGTGTTGTTGTGCTAATGAAATTAACACAACAAGCACAGATGCTCTCTTTTAACAAGCGAGCAGGTGCTCACACTTGTGAGCCCACCACACGTGTAATGGACACTTTGTTGGCGCATGGAAAAACTCACTCAAAAACTCAAACAACTCAAGTTCTCATTCATCCATCTCATCTTCTGCATCCAAATTAAAGTCCAAAAAACTTACGAGAAGATTCGTAAGTCTCGAAATTTATAGTGCTGCAATTTCGAGACGTTATTGTTGTATCTTGAGAAACGAATTACTACTATCCGTAAGCACCTATAGCGGAGCAATATCGTTTTACGGAAATAATATTGAACACTAACTTCGACAAACTCATTGTATCTTGGAAAACAGACGACCCATGAACACCTCAAAGTACCATAGAGATGAGACGAATCTATTTTAAAAAATCAACGTTAAACACAAACCTTGGCTCATCAATTTCTGAGCAATTTTAGATCTACACACCCACCCATCCCTCAGCCTCAATGACTCAAGCACTCAACGGGCATCCTCGACGACTCAATCATTCGAAGTCATTCTTAACGACTTGAGCACTCAACGGTCGCCTCAATACTAGGTACTCGGTGCTCGAGCTCTTGGCACTGAGACACTTGACCGCTTAGATATTTAACACTCAAATTTAACGTCATGATTGTTCACTAGGACTCAACAGTTAGATCATTTGATCTAACCATCAAGGTCAACAATTTAAAATTATCCACTCAAACAAATAAATCAAATTTAATTTATATTTTAAATTTAGACTACGTTTTCAATTTCTTCGGACACATATGGTTCAACGGTGAGACGCCATGAATAGCTCCAAGCTTACTAAGGCAATTAATAAAATGTACTCCATTTAGATGAAATTCTCTATAAAAGATGGGGCGCTAGAGTTTTAGGTTAAAAGCAGACAAAGGGAGTCATAAAGCCAAGATTTCCACGCGTGTAAGTATGACCCTCTGGATTTACACAAATGCCATAGTTTTATATTTCCTTTACGCTCACAAGTGAGTCAGCCGCCCAGTCATATTTATTCAACAATCAAAATTAATCTAAATGAACTCAGACTCCAACTTGCCTTCACTGTGTAACCCCAAAAGCGTCCTGAAATTTTGTCTCTTTACGCAGCGAGCACGGGGCCTAAAGGGGAGAGTTCTCTCTTATTTAATCCTACTCTGAGTTTTCTGACTCAATGCATTTCAATAAGTGTAAAGGACAAAAATTAAAAAAGAGAGGAAGAAGACACGGATGAGATTGGCGGGCATTTGTAGTGGTAGTTTTTCCTGGCGGGTGTGGACACGTTGATAAGGAATCCTTATCATTATAGAGTTAAAAAGCAGATGTGACACTGTCCCTTACAAGAAGGGGGTAAGTGATTGCCTGTGTGCCTCCAGGACCGCAAACCACATGAATGCTCAGCAACTGACTCTCTGATAAAATATTAATTCCTACTGTGATCGAGGAACATGCATGGATTCAATTAGTCAGTCTCTAAAGGCTCAATAATATGGAAGAAGAGAAACATTAATATGTTTTAATCAGAACATAGGGTTTAGCATTTAAATAATGGATTCTCCAAATCTACCTTATCTCGAGACCTCTGCCAGCATGTGCCTGCATGTGTAGCGTAAGCCGTCCGACGAAGACTGAAATCTGAATTAATGCAACAATATGACCGATCTTAATTAAGAATATGATTCTGCAGTTGATTAAATGATGGAAGGTGGCCCAGCGGCGGTTTACAGTTGATTTTAACTGAACTAACTAACTAACTATGAGTATGAGGCATGGGATTTGGGCGAGGAAAGGCCTTCCCTAGTTGAGACCCGCGCCAAGATTTGGTTGTTCGAGTTTGCATGTGGAGGAGCACATTGGATTGTTCTCAGGGTGGGGCTGGCTGATCACGAGCTTGAGCACGTTTAGTTAATGGTGGCCATGTTGATCTTATGTATGGCCAGGACCCCATGCCCTAACAACATGTTCAAGGATTGACCGATCATTAGGCCAACTCCAGCAATAAACCTAACGGAGGAACATGGGTTGACACGTTGAGGCCCCTCCAACCGCGGCAAGTTCACATTGAATTGTTGCCCATTACGTGGGTTCAAAGTGTACAAAGTTTTCATCGAGATGAAATTTCAAAGAATGATCTATGGTACGTAATTTTATTCTATTTTATAAAAAAATATTTCTCTAACTTAAACTCATATAATTTTCATGTCACATGATAATAATTTTACCATTTAATAATGTTCTCCTTCAACCGAACAAAAATAAACACTAGCAAAATTACAGTGAAAATGATGTGGCTACAACTGGACACCAACACTAAATATTCTTAGCTCTCTCTACATTTTAGGTGAAAAGTTCCAGTATTGATCAATTTGAAGGATTTAAATTAATAACAAAACAGAAGTAAAATCAGTTATACGGAGAAAATTAATATGAACACTTTTTTTTCACTGAAGGTCTAATAAAAGGGAGTTCTATATGTCATATAATTCAACATTATAGTTTGATATGTTAGGGTGTAATTATTTAGTAATTGTAGATGTTAAAGATTAATTATAGTTGATACCATGTACTGATTGAGATGTAATAGTTCAACTTTATTTATGTTGGCACAATAATATTTGGCAGAATTTAATTACAGTAGACACAATTAATAGATATATAAGTGTTATACAGTTGGGCTATAGAATTGTTTAGTTGTCATGGTATTCTTTGATATTATTGTATATTTGTAGTAAAATGTGATATGCTCATCCCGATTGGATCTATAGCCATCATAAGAAAAATAAATCACGAGGAATCTTTTATGATCCAATCGAGCTAGTAGCGCTAGCACAGCGGAAGAATAACGTCTCTAAAAATTTTTGTAGTCCCTAACTAGGAATCAATCTTCACTCATTATAGTAAATTTGTCGTGACATTAGCCATCCGATCCTCCCATAAGATCAACTTGTGAAATTGATTTTATTGTATATTGGCAGAACATGAGAGTGACACAATCAATAGATGTCGTGATATATATAGCTTATAAGAGGTGCACCAATTTAATTATAATGTGTGCGATGATTTAATATTTTGAAAGCGAGATGGTTGAACAGTTACTTCACGCCAATGTTTACCACATGAAGATAAGAAATGTAGGGAAGTTAGACCAAAAACTGAAACAGAAGTGCTTTTGACTGAAATTGAAACAATGCTTAGGTTATAACCAAGTGAAACAGAAGTGCCTAAAATTAGTTATGGCGTTTTAATTTAATTTTATTATTTATTAGAGTAGTAGATAAATGTAACTGTTCAAATTTAAAAGACATCATAAGTAAATTATAGTATATGTTATAGTTAACATATAATAATTGTAAAATTAATATTGTACTTGTTATATATGATAGTTCTCTTCACTCGATCTTTAGTCAAAGAATACATCTTTGTATAAGTTTTATCCAGTACCGTTGAATAGGAATAATACTTAAACTGTTGTAGCGACATTTCCAGCCTTTGCTTTTAACTACTTGATTGGAGCTAGTAAAGTTTGTTGTCCCTAATTTATTCCACGGTTTTGCATCAGGCGAACTAATTTATTTGTTTTTTAAAAATAAAAATCCGGTTATACCTGAAAAGAAATGAACGGATAGCTACAAGTCTACCACCAAATTCAAGTTATGACAATTGATTACGTATACGAAATGATAGTGTAAGTTAATATCTAGTGTTTAACAAGCACTAGATATGCACTACACTTTAAAAGAAGATATTTTGCAAGTGGACTTCATTTTGAGGATCAGAAAGGGAGAATTAAGGTTGGAACCAATAGAAAACATGCAAGTGAACCAAGAAGTGAGTTAATAAATTTCGAACCAAAACAATGAGAAATGATGGAAAGGGACACCAAGTGTAACTAATTAACGACTAACGTGGCACTCAAGAATCCAAAAATGTCGAGCATGAATCAATTTTTTAATAGAAGACGGATGCGCCCGGCGGTCGTCCGTCGGCAGTCAGTTAAGACATGCACCATGGTAGGGTTCAAAGCAAAACTCATTATTAGTTAATTAATTGTGGGGTGGTTGATGGAAAAATATATATGATGCAAATAAGTTAGGAGGAAGATGTGCCTGGTGGCTGATGATTGGAAGGGGATCCCTTTTTAGAATAGTTTATTTTCTCTCGATTTGATAGATGAAGGGGAGGCGGAAAGGACGTTGGTTAGTTAAATCCGACTCAGATATTTGACTAAGACTTGTGATAACAAAATCTTTCTCGGAGACTGTAAGAATGGTGAAGGAAACTTGTGATAATCAGTAATGAATCAGCACCACACATCTATAATTGTTAAAATAATAATAATAATAAAGGCATCTTGATTGGAAAAGTGAGTCTCTTTGACTTGGTTTTGATCAAATATCTATAGAATTTGTTTACCTTGCGGGCTTCCGTTATTTTTTTCTTCTGGTAATTTAACTCAATTAATTTTAAAAGTAGATGATATTTTTTAATTTATCTGTTAGATAAGTTTAAAATATAATTTATGCATACTAAAAAATAAGTCTTTAAAATATTCATCTGAAAAATCAAGCTTTAAAATACTCAAAAAACAGTCCCTTGAGATTGTCTAACTAAATTTGTTCAAGTGGAGATTATTAAAATATATACAATGATTATAAGTCATCAATCCTTAAAACATACTTGCAAGTTTATATCTCTAGTGGCAATTTTATTAGAGATTTTTATCAACTCACCCTTGTGTGGTTCATCTTGAGTTATATATTTAAGGGTCGCTAATATTCTTGTATGGTTCATCTTAAGCAACTTTGCAATTGTCATCTGAGATCCTGATTTATCTTCTCCATCGATAAAATCAATTGGAGGGCGGCTGCTAATGTGACAATTTCACTTTTTTTTTGAATTATATATTTAAGGGTGGACATGGGACAATGAATTTGTATATGAACTCTTCATTCATCAAATGGGAAAAATCATCAAGATTTTGTGATCTACTATCACTTCTATATAAGCAGCTTAGTCTCAAATCCTAAGAATTACCAAAATACTTTATATCTCCTTATATGCATTGATTTATTTAAATTAAAATTTAATTAAAAATGATCATATAACAATTTAATTAAAATAACTACAAAACAGTTTTTTAGTTATTTGATAATTTTAAAATATGAGTAAATATATCTATTAACATTGGAAGTTTGAAAAAAATGAATTAATACCTTGGTTATTATTCTAACACGAGTGAGCTAATGCATCTAGTGTGTGTGCAAACATGACTAAGCTTAGTTTCTAAATATAAATAAAA
This sequence comes from Wurfbainia villosa, assembly GCA_025175895.1. Taxonomy (NCBI): domain Eukaryota; kingdom Viridiplantae; phylum Streptophyta; class Magnoliopsida; order Zingiberales; family Zingiberaceae; genus Wurfbainia; species Wurfbainia villosa. The sequence continues at coordinate 19,018,624 of CM045991.1, read as the reverse complement.
AGTAAAAAATTTGAGAAAATTTTAAAAAATGTTGATATTTTTAATGATTAGATCCTAGGTTTAATATTTATTTCTCAAAATTAATATATCCTTTTAAATTTAGTACAAAATAAATATTACATCTGATATTTCACTAGTATTCTGACATTGTTTAATATAAACAATAAAAAAGTACATGATCTCAGCGAGGTTTACTCTGCCAAGGGTTTAAAAGTTACGAAGGAGTTAGAGGTGCTCTGAAGAAAATTCCAAGGATTGTCCTGTTAAAGTAAGGTCGTAAAATTTCAAGCATTGTCACCTATAGGACAAGGAGTGCTACAGGGTTACAGAAGGGATGCCTTGAGTATATATATATATATATAATTATTTGATAATTTTAGGTCTACCTTACTAAAAACCAAATTAACCACGTTTTAAATGTAGAGTTTTTTTTTTTTTTTTTGGCAAAACTATGAAATCCATTAGGAGTTTAATAATTGAAATAGCATGGCCAGGTGCATCGGTCTTTGCATACGTTGAGGATGTCAAGATGCCTCCTGGAGCTAGCTCACACGGTAAACGTACATAGAATTTATTTAAGAAAGTAAAGATCAATTCTTTTTTCTGTGGGGATACCAACTCTCTACATGATTTATCAATGGATATTGGGCCAAAGGCTCTCCGTGATTTATTTCCCTTATGATGGTTCGGGAGCAAACTGATGGGGCCACTAGATTGACGAATTTTAATTTTTTACCCAAGGTGTTGATGCAAAAGTATCAGATAATCAAACCTAGATTTTGATAATAACAAAAGTTCAAAGTTAAATCATGATGTTATCTTATATGTTATGTTAAGTGTGCATAACTTGAATAGTCTCAACGAAGGTCAAAGACGTCAAGAGAATCTCGATGGGTCATCAAAGTCCAGACATTGGAGAGAGCCACAGTGGTCAAAAGATTAGATGCTATGCAACAGGTCAGAGGACCAAGGTTAAGCAAAATAATGATCTTGTGTGAAGTTGTAAGATTGCGTCCTTAGTACGGGGACAACCTTAGGCGTCGATCTGACTAAGGGTTTCGAGGGAAGGTCGAAGTCGAGATTGAACGGTCAAAGACCGTCATTACTACTATTGTTATATACATCATGCTAATCTTGTAATACATATGACTGGATAGGAATTCAAGGAAAGAAACTTAAACATCAGTCGACTAAGGTTAAATAGGATCTAGATGACTGAGGTGAATAGAATCGGTCAAGAGCTAAGTTTCCACATCAAGATAAGATTTGCGGTTAAATAGGATCTAAATCTGAATGAAAATGACTATTTCAAGGCAGTTGGAAAGGTCTATAAAAATGGTGTTGAACACAAACCTTAATCATCTTTTTCCCAAGTGCTCTAACTCTAAATCTCTGCAATCAACAAACGGTTTTCATACTACAACGCTGCAACTCCGACCGTGCACCTCCTTTTGCACTATTTTTGTCAGTATACTTTAGCATACTTTTCTTTATTTTACTTAACTTCTAAAAGGAGCGGTAAGGTTATTATCGTCTCCTTTACATTTGTAAAATCGTGTCTCTTATCTCTAATGAGGAAGAGACTTCTAATGAATTGTCTATCGAAAATGATCAAGAATCGTAGACTTTAGACTAGTAGTCTTCTAACTATGAACTAAATAAAAATAAACTTGTGTTTATCTTTGTCTTTAAATTTTCTGTTGTATTCTTACTTGGTTTTATGAGTGTCTCAAATGAGAATTTTTTTTTTTAAAAATATTATTCATCCCCCTCTAGCGTCTTTCCGATCCAACACAAGGTTGATGGTGTCAAGACATAGGTCATGATATGTTAGTTAGTATGATACCCATGGAATAATTAGGAGTACAATAAAAACTTTTAGATTATAGATTTATAATTTTGAAAAATATAGTACAAAGTCATTTAGTTGAAGTATAAAAAATAAATTCATAAAATTTAGATTCAAAATAGACAATATCATAATAGAATGGAGATATATAAATCTCATCAAATCCAATAAGCGGTATCAAAGCCAATAGTTCAAACATCTGGATAAAAAAAATCAGATGCCAGATAAGAAGTTCAGTTGACTCAAGAGAATCGAAAAATTGATAGGAAGATCTAGTAGGACACTAGATAAGAAATCTAATTGGATTAGAAGGATCATACAACTGATAAGAAAAACCGGATGGAACATTAGATGAAAAGTCCAATTTAATCAAAAAGATCGGACAACAAACATACCTAATTGGACACTAAATAAGAAGTCAAATTAGATCAGAAAGACCGAACAATTAATAGAAAAAATTGATAGGTTGAGGATCGAATATCAAATAGAAAAACTCTTCAATGATGAATGAGCTTAGACGTAAAGTAAATAATATCATATTATCAGAGTCGCCCTGAGCTAAGGCTACAAGGGCTCTTGCTCATGGCTCAAAAATTTTTAAGACCAAATATTTAAATTTTACGATCCAATGTTTAAATTGTACAGTGGAAGTATAATCAAATTTTTAAATTTCATCTTGGATTTAGGATAAAATATTCAAATTTTAGAGCTCAATGTTTAAGTTGCGTAATAAAAATATGATCTAATTTTCAAATTTCATCTCCGATCTTAAAATATTCGGGATCGACTCTACGTATCGTTGTAAAATAAATAAATTTTTATAGAAACTATCAAGCACGTGATCATAAGTTTAGGCCAAACTGATCCTTCTAAAAAGTCTCACTATTTAACGCTTTTAATTTTTCTTTTTAAGAAATACAATTTCATTCTTTGAGTCAGTGATGGGAATACATAAATTGGACATCAAGTTACATGTAAACTTGCCAAACTTATGTATGTGAACTAGACCTGGCAAATTTGGACACGACACGAAAATACGATACGAATACGATCCGCTTTTTTCGTGTATGGATCGTACATTTTCGGATTCGTGTCTATTTCGTGTCTATCCGTCAGATACGTAAAAATTTCGTGTCGGATTAGTGTCTTATCTTCTGGATCCGTTAGATTCGTTAGACCCGTTTATTTTTTTTTTTACTTAAAAAAATCTAGACATGAAAAGGAAAGAATGAATGACATTTGCATAATCTCTACAAGTTGCAATCTTTGAAATTCATTTTATATTTTTATGATAATTTTATGATGTATATTTTATAGTCATTCACTTATAATCATAATTGGGTAGCGTGGATTGTGGGGATTGTTAATTTTTTGAAAGCTCATTGGTTTAATTTATTACATTATCGTGTACTTATGAATCCTTTTGCGTCTATTAGTATAGATCATGTCTAATAATCTATTTTATACTTTTTTAAGTTATTGCATTTTCGTGTAATTATGGGTTATTTTGTGTCTATTGGTTTAGATCGTATCTTGCAATCCGTTTTACACATATTTTTTCGTGTCTAATGGATCGTATCGTGTCTATCCGAAATTAAGCGGTTCGTGTTCGGATTGAACCCATTGACACGAAAAATTAAACGGATTGGATATGGATTAACATTTTCAGATCGTGTCTAGATCGTGTCAAGACACGAATCTGATCCATTATCCGATTTGCCAGGTCTAATGTGAACCAATGTTACTTGTAATCATGTCTCTCGGAATCGTTGCTAAAGCAGTGCAAAGGTTGTTACAAATAAATAGAGATTAAATTTATTTAGAATTTTTATTTGGACTTAGAAGTTTTTCATTGTTATTGATTATTGGATCAAGAGATATAATTTCTATGTAATTTTTTTTTTTTATCATCGTCGAAAAATCGACAATGAAAAACACTGAAACAAATATAATCGCCTAGAAATCCATAAGTAATGCAATGATTTTGTAGTTTCAAGATCGTGCACCCAATGAATTATTTCACAGTGCAGACAAAACAAGTCGAATTCTAGTAATGGAAAAGTATCGACAAAATAAATATATTTAATTATTAATTGTCATCGTAAAATTTAATTTATCCTAATTATTTATATTTAAGCCTGTCTACTCCGAATAAACTGCTGAGTCAAAGATAATTAGCCAAACTCAAATAAGTCACTGTTTGTGCGTTATGTATAGTACAACCCCAAAAGTTGTTGCTAATTAGTGTTCTTTAAACCACAGAAGCTTATTCTCTTTTACTATATTGTTTCTCAAATGATGTCATGAGAAGGCACATCAAGAAGAGAAAACAATATATAATCAACCGCAAGGGCCATGAGGGTTCTTTTTCTTTTATTTTTCCCTTAATTTATCCTGAAAAGCCGTTCAACTTTACCACGTCTGTTCTAATTATCTAGCAAATCCAAAATTAAGAAGTTGATCCAGCACGAGGAAGGTTAAGAATAGTGTGCAAATTTAGTGACCTGATGAAATATTGTCGGGGCCCCGTGGCAGCCGCACTGATTGATAAACAAGCCGCACCAAGAGCAAAGTTAGCAAATGAATTAAGAAATGAAGAGTAATAGTGAGAAATGTGGGTGATATACATCTGTGCTGGCATACGCCATGAATCTAAAAGTTTCAAACACGTCGTCGCTGTTCCTCTTTGTAAACTAGGTGCCTTAACATGCCGTAGTCAATTCTAATGATGTTCAGAAAAATAGAGTTATGTACACAGAAATCACTCACTGAACGAGCGCATGTGAGATGTCAAGAGGAAGGGGGGAAGGCAGAGCACTGGACCAATTCAACACAGAAACACACCTGAGTCCACAGTCAGAAATAGCACCCACACAGTGTGGGTCAACCGTCAACCCCGGGAGAACATATGTAAATGTTATGGCGGCCCCGTTCTTACTCATCCCGTTTTACAATCGACCACGTGGGTCGTGCAAGGTGTCGACGTAGGAGCTGCACTAACTATGACTGCCCCTTCGCCAACTCTTTATCTATAAATACAACCTTCTGACCCATTTTCTCATTTCAAATCAAAATACACACCTCTTCGCTGCTCTATTCCTTGACGCTTGTGTAGATCGCCATTCAGGAAGGAGAACATTATGGCTCCTGCCATGGCTTCTACCCTGCAATCTGCTGGCAATTCAATCTCCCAAATCCACCAATTTAACTCACGGCAGCGACCTAAATCTGTCCAAGTTCTAAGAGACCATTATTCTAGAATACCCTGTTCCGCCTCCTCCAACTCCCTCCTGAACCTGACGAACACCACCGGCAACACCCCGGCCTTCTACCCAGTTCCTCATCGGCGAGAGGCGGTAGAGAGTAGCATCCCTAAGCCGGCAGTTAAGCCAGGGCCATCAACGGGAAACGGCGACGCAAAGCTGAAATGGAATTTGTTCCAGCAGCTGGCGGCGGCTGTCTTGGACAAAATCGAAGAGAGTTTCATAGCCGAAGTGCTCGAGCGGCCTCACCCCCTGCCTAAGACCGCTGATCCTTCAATCCAGATCGCAGGCAATTTCGCCCCAGTCGATGAGCACGCCCCTTGCTACAACCTCGATGTAGAAGGCCGCATCCCACCGTTCATCAACGGGGTCTATGTCCGCAACGGCGCCAATCCTCTGTTTGAGCCCGTAGCCGGGCACCACTTCTTCGACGGCGATGGTATGGTGCATGCTGTCCACCTCCGTAACGGCACCGCCGCCTACGCCTGCCGGTACACTGAGACGGAGCGGCTCCGCCAGGAGCGCTCCATCGGTAAGCCCGTCTTCCCCAAGGCGATCGGCGAGCTGCACGGTCACTCGGGGATCGCAAGGCTGCTGCTTTTCTACGCGAGGAACCTTTTCGGTATCGTCGACGGAAGCCGAGGGATCGGCGTGGCCAACGCCGGCCTTGTCTACTTCAACGACCGTCTGCTCGCCATGTCGGAGGACGACATCCCGTACCACGTCCGGGTCACTCCCTCCGGCGACCTGGAGACCGTGGGGCGGTACGACTTCCACGGGCAGCTCAGGTCCTCCATGATTGCGCACCCGAAGGTGGATCCGATCTCCCGGGAGCTCTTTGCCCTGAGCTACGACGTCATCCAAAAGCCTTATCTCAAGTACTTTTACCTCTCCCCCGACGGAAAAAAGTCCCCCGACGTGGAGATCCCCCTCGACCAACCCACCATGATGCACGACTTCGCTATAACTGAGAATTACGTCGTGGTACCCGACCATCAGATGGTTTTCAAGATGCAGGAGATGATCAGCGGCGGATCTCCAGTCGTCTACGACCGAAAGAAGACCGCCCGCTTCGGAGTCTTGCCGAAGTACGCTGCCGACGCCTCTGATATGCAGTGGGTAGACGTCCCCGACTGTTTCTGCTTCCACCTGTGGAACGCGTGGGAGGAGCCCACCACCGGCGAGGTGGTGGTGATAGGCTCCTGCTTGACGCCGCCTGACTCGGTGTTCAACGAGTGCGAGGAGAACCTCGAGAGCGTCGTCTCTGAGATCCGGCTCGATCTCAACGCTGGTAAGTCGACGCGGCGCCCCATTCTGGCCCCGGAAGACCAATTGAACCTAGAAGCTGGAATGGTGAACAGGAACAAGCTAGGGAGGAAGACTAGGTACGCCTACCTGGCGATCGCCGAGCCGTGGCCCAAGGTCTCGGGCTTCGCCAAGGTCGACCTCTCCACAGGGGAGCTACAAAAGTTTATCTTTGGAGACGGTCAGTACGGAGGCGAGCCGTTCTTCGTGCCAAGGTATGAAAACTCACCCAAGGAGGACGACGGCTACGTTCTATCCTTCGTGCACGACGAGAAGACATCCATGTCGGAGCTGGTGATTGTGAGCGCCACAGACATGCTTGTCGAAGCCACCGTGAAGCTGCCGTCGCGCGTTCCCTACGGCTTCCATGGGACATTCATCAACGCAAAGGACATGGAGACACAGGCCTAACGATTCTCCCTCTTTCCATGGCCGGAGGAGACTTCCTGAGGATTCCTGTCGTCGAACACCCGGAGTCTGCTCTGCTCTAGTTTGTTAGTTTGTGCTTCGGAACTCTGTTTTTTCATAAGTTACGTTACAGTTAGTGGTAGTTAGGACCGATAGAGAGAGTACATGGGGCGAGACTAGCTTGTAGCTTTTGGGGTTGTTTAGGTAGGTGCCTGCCGAGCTCAGCTGGTCTTTGTTATTATTATTTTTTGTTTTACCTACAGATAGATAGTGATACTGAGTTACTCCCGATAATAACCAACCTACTCACCGTCATGCCGCTTGTGCATCGAGTGAGGAGGCTCATCGCGAGGGAAGTGGAGGGCCTCCGCCTGAACCTCCTTTGTTTCTGTACATTGTTCAGTACGTGCAATACATATTGTTGTCTTTACCTTCGCTGCCATTCTACTTTCTTTGAATGATCTTTTTGGTTGCAACGAATTTCATATAAATGGACCACAACGAAAACCCTAGAAAATTGTAGGAAGGATTCAAGCTGCGCAACTTCAGAACTTGGGCCAGAGCATTAGGAGGTGGGGTGAAAGGAGCAAGCGGTGGCTGACAAGGTCGTTCCACAACTTTGAGATGAGAAATTGATATACAGAGAGGGATTATGATGCAAACTTTTTTTGTTCCATTGGATTGTAGGGACGTGTATGGGAGGGTTATCTCGTCCCTTGCTGGGGTAAGTGGGGCATGTGACCTGCACCTGAAACGTTCCTGTTATTGGTGGTCCTCGGCGGCCACAAATTCAGATAGAAGAGCAGCCGTTTCTTTTCGAAGTGGACAACTCATTGAAAACATGATAAATTTGATCCCTAAAGACTAGGAGATTCTTTCAACGATAGGTAAGGAAAAAGTTCTTTGCTCGGCAAATAAAAAGTGAGATTAGTCCAAATGAACAGGGGACGATATTTTCTTGTGATACCGACGATCCTATTGGATCGAGCTTTAAATCAACAAAATCCAAGAATTGTGCTTTCAATCAACAATATCCAAGTATTGTAAGTGGTGCGAAATCACTTACCATAGGAAGAGAGTCAAGAGACAGAATCAGGATCGATCTGAATTATTGAACATCGAGGTTGGACAAATTGATATCTTATGTATTTTCTCAAAATTAGTCGAACTGAAAATTTAAATATCCAATATAAAAAAGAAAGATAACTTTATTTTTAATACTAAAATTTTGAAGATTCAATTCGATTAATTCGAGAGAGATGATAGATTCAATTCCATAAATTTTTTTTATTGATATTAATATAAATTCAAAAATTATCACGGTACGATGAAAAAGATATTTTTTTAATGAGGTAGATTGTGACTATGATTATTTAGGAGTGATTTTGACTTTGTGATAAAAGGGAGAAAAAAAATCTTTTAACGGACAAGAATACTACAAATAGAGTTGTAAAATAAATCGATTCATGACGGAGCGGATTAACTCATTATAAATTCAATATTTAATGAAGAGGAGTGGATCGATTTGTTATTTCGATGGAATGAAAAATCTCTAACTCAATCCAAAGTGAATTGTGGATTAGACAGATCAATCCATGAGAAAAAAATAAAAAAAATTAAAATTATTAAAACATAGAAGGCTAGAAAATGATAAACAAGATGGATATGATCCCATGATAAAAAAACAAACTTTTAAAATAATCAAAATCTTATAATTTAGATTCAATTATCGACCGACAAAATTTAGTACTAATATTTTTTATTCTTCTAATATTTTAAATATCTAAATTTTAATAATATATAAATTTAAATTTTGACTTCTCTAATAGTGGAGATTTTTCATTAATATACTACCATTTCATATGTTAATTAAAATAGTAGTTATAAAATAATTAAAATATATAATAAAAAAATATTAGAATACTTATATCAATTTTTTTCCCTAGACTTCTAAGTTCGTCAAAATGCGGATTAATAAAATTTCAATCTAACAGACAAATTCGGATCCAACCCAACTCTACCCCCCCCCCAATGCACTACACCTCCGTGATTTACTATGCCACTCAGATTTAAACCTTGAGATATTGGTTTATTACATGACAAGCATCGCCACCGGGACAGATCTTGAGAATTCACACCATGAGGAGTAGAGTTGAGTCATAGGGAGGAGCCAACGGAAAGGAACCCCACAATCATAAACAAGAGGATGAGCTTAAAGGTACAAAATGTCAACGATGATATCGGTTGTGCAATTAACTGAAGGTTAATCAATGATCAGGTGATTTCGAAGAGGGATAAGAGAAGATGGATATCATAAATCCCCAGAATTAATACCAATTATAATTTGGTTCACTTTCACTCCTTTTCTTCTCATCCAACAAATAATGAAACTTACGAATCCTCTCCTCTCCCTCTCTCGTCTCTCTTCTTTCCCCGTTGAATTCCTTGGTCAAAGTAATCACGACTTAATTTGGAGCTTAAAAAAAAAGTGTAACTGACATATTAGTAGTCTCTCATCACTATCCCTATGTATGAAGGAGGATAAATCAGATGTCAAATGACTAATGCAGAAATACGGAGTCATCGGTAGTCTGATCATTACCTTCATAAATCGATTCTTTACCTTTTCAAACCTTAATACGATTGTGCTAGCCATTTGAATTTACCCTAGAGTTAATTAATTTGGAGTTTATGGTGCAAAAGATTGAAATCCGCCAACCTAACAGATTAGTGTATTCTTTTAATTCGATCACTAGATATCCTTGTACCACATTGGATACGAGCTTGTGTCAAATTGCTGTTTTTTTTTTATTTTGATTGGTAATAGAGTATTTGAATTTTTTATTCGATTAATTTCTCAAAATTATCGACTCTCAATAATTAAATCGAATAAAATTGAAACTCAAAGTGAGCCCTAATAAATTTTGGATCCGCCAGTGCATTTGTACACCTTGTGCTTAGCTCTCTATACTGCATTGCAGTGCATACATATATGAAAGGATCCTTCTGAATCAATTTATTTCATTCCACCATTAAACAAAATGGAATATTTCCCCCCAACCCCCTTCCAAGACCGGTAACCGCAATAACAAGATAGGCTACGAGATAACTTTTAGGGCAACTCGAGTCAGGTTTCAAAAAAAGTTTGCAAAAAGACATGCAGCTGGAGTCCTAGGTGGCAGGAAAGTGGTCAATCGTTATAGGCAGATTTACCGAGGTCTAGACTCTGCCTCGGGTTTAAACTTTAAAGGCTTGATTTTGTGTGGAATCCATCAAAAACTTCAAAAAAATTTACCATATAAACATATAAAAATTCTTATGTACAGAAACTAATCGACTTGATCTGGAGGGTGGTGGACCCTTCAAGGAGATAAAGCTCCCATCCTTTTCTAGATGTCAACTCATTAGTTTGTGTCCCGTTTGTCCCGGTCTTTATCACGAGCTCACACTACTGCATCGTCTTGCATCAATTCACTACACACGCACCAGCAGAAATTAATGTTCACGCACCCACCTTGACAAACACAGCTCTGGTGACTAGTACATGCGCTCGCTTTCTACCTCACTGCTAAACACTTAATTTGCTGCCAACCTCACAGCACCTAATTTACGTCAATCACACTAAAGTCCAAGTAAATTGTTTCTGATTAACCAATCCTCTCTCTTCTCCATATGAAAACAAAGTAAGAAGGCCAAACAACTTGGCCGCCAATTTCTTGGGGCATGTTGTCCACATATCTTCCTCTATAATTGGAGGTGCCCAAACATCATTCCCACTTGCGTAACTGGTCATCCTCTTCAATCATTGTTGATAATGTAGGTCCAACTTCCCAACACAATAAGCAAGTGGACTGCCTATTAACTATGTGGAATTTATTAGTCGTACTATGGAAAGTGTGTGAGTTATTACCTAGTTGCTCAATTAAATAACTCGGAGGTTAAATCTCATGGACTAACGATTGCGCATTTGAAAGTATGAGAGCTATCTTTGAGAATAATCCTATGAAGTTGGGTTAGCCAGAGCTGGAATGGACGTGTGATCTTGCACAATGAGATATACTTCTAAGTATGTGATTGAAGCACGACCCCTAGTTAAAACATACTTTAGAATGCTTTATTTGAAAAGAGGAGATGCCACTGTAAAGGATGAGGGTTTATTATAAGTGCCCACTCTTGAGACATGTTAAGCTGAGATGGTGAGAAAAGATCAATTGGAGAATGGAGCCTAATTAGCTAAAGCCTAAAGGAGACCATGACCTACAAGGTGGCGATTAAGCCTAGAAACGGTCACCGAGATAGGAAGAAAATTTAAGTTGCAAAGCATAGATCCAACAAACAAGTTAATTAGACAATTTCAGACCATTATAAGGCTAAACAAACAGCTACTGTGGTCAAGAGGTAATTCAACGTGAAAGAAACACAACTTATAAATAAGTGAAGAAAAAGGTTCACGAGATTGAGATATCTAAAGAGCAAGTTACTAAGAATAAATTTCCAATAACAATTATTCAGCAATCCAAAGAGTTATTCACCTTCGAAGATTCTCTTCATTACTTAGCTTCTTGAAGGAGACAGCTAAATACTAATTCTGAACTTGCAATGAACAATTATATTGTTTTGTGGTTATGTATAGCTCTATGGATGTCGATCCCTTTAATGACCAAGAAATAGGCAAGTTACGTTCAATTACCTCCTAATTGCCTTTGAGACATGATTTCTATAATGATCCTCTAACTTAATTTGCAAGACATCAACATTCTTGGATTGCTAAAGATTTGCCTTTTTGTTTTGTTCTTATTGCATGTTCTCCTACAAAATTTTGTTTAATTATCCTTGTTGGATACTTTCAATTAAAATATGCTTATTTGCAATCGAAAAATTTAACAGGCAGCTAACATTTGGATAAGAAATATAGATTGTAAGCTGATATTCCTTTATTTGTTATTTAACTTATCAATCTTAGGCAATATAATTACCTAACTATATTAGCAGGACATTGGTTCTTGAGAAAAGACATAAAACATAGTCCTTAGTGATGTCCGAAGTGCTTAATCTTTAAATAATGCAAAGGTAATTAATTATCATAATGCTTAGTCCTCAAAAGGATCAAAGGTCACAAGCAATGCTAAATCCTCCAAGCTTCACAATTCATCACAACCGTTCCAACAACAATGCCATGTGCAATCAAGGTTATTTGTATGGACAATAGCTACTATGAGAAAAACCTTAAAGGGTGCCCATGTCGTAACGCTTCTACATAAAATCTCTAAACGCAAGCACCAAAATGTGGACCTAGTCGCAGCACATCAATGCAAGAAGCATTATAATAATCCATATTTGGTTGATAATCTCCAATGTTAAATTGTATCGATGGATCTATAGTATTGAGCATCAAAGACCTGAAGACTGATGGAATTAATGAGAGCTTCTACATTAACCAATACTCATACTCTCTGACATTCAAATCTTGTTTAGTAATGCTCTTGTAAGGCTTCATCCTCTTACTCTTTCATCTTATCTTCTCCTCGTATTGGCTTTTGATTCAAGTTAGAAATTCAACTAAATGACTTGAGACCGCTTTGGTATTTCCTATTTGGTTAATTATTTTTGTGCCTCCAAATAATTGTCGCACTTCTTCTCTTACTCATTTTTTATTGCACACAGGTAATCATGGGTTTTAGCAATGCTAGAATCACCTCTAAGAATTTAGATTATTCTAGAGATCATAAAACAAGATAAACCACGATCGTGATCATTCCACCAAATGCCAACACTAATGAACATTATAGCATGCGAGTGGGATATAGAAGTCTTAGCAAAAATGAGATCTTTTGTCACTGATATTCACCAATTTGTATATAAGCAAGACAATTTACAAGTATATTAGAATGATCAAAATTAATTTGGAAAGACTAGTTATATAGTCATGCCTAGAGTCAAGGATGAGATTTATTTAGTCAACCCAAATAGCTAAGACTTACTCCTAGGCACACTTTAGGTTCACCATTCTATATATAGTTTGGTCCTCCATCAAACACAAATGAAAATTTGCAAAATTGAGTATACGTTGAATGCGTTCAAGGTCAAACTTGATGCTCAAATTAGAGCATAGTCGATCCGAAGAAGAGACAGGGAGACCTATGATATTGTTTGGCGCTATTTTGAATGGACTGATACTTCTACGACTAGATTTGAATTTAAAATATAAAACTAATTAATTTGCTCTTGTAAGGAGACATTGAGCTTTCATCTTTGATTGGTGTACATTTTGCAGGTCATGTTGACACGACTCCTTAATTAACTTCGAATTTTGCGGTCATAAATTTTTGTTTTCCTAAATGGAAAATTTTTGAAGTAACTAAACAATTTCCTAACCCAAATATATAATTTAGACGGTCATAAATTAAGCGCCTCACTTCACATACGTGGGAAACTGATGTCATTATAGTCCACAAGAACAGGAAGAGCTAGCTATAATAGAATAAGCAAACAATCGGCGTGGCAAAACGCAGGGAAATTGATGACATCATAGTCCACATGAACAGAAAGTGCGATCTATGATAACATAAAGGAACGATCGGCGTGGCAAAAAGCAACGAAATTGATTCAATCATAGCCCACATGAGCAGGTAAAAAAGTTGATTACTCCCCTCGCATCATTAGCAAGGCAATGTGGTCTTTTTCTATATTTTTTTTTCAAAAAAAAAAAAATCCTTATTGACACTATCGATATGCTAGAAGACTGAAATAGCTACCCCTTTCGTATATAATCGTAGGAATGGTTATTTGTCCTTACGGAGATGGTGGTTAAAACGCGGTGAAATCTGTGGATAAGATATGAATTGATTATGAAAGAGATCTAAAATTATTTTCTTGATTCAAATGATCTCTACGTATTTTGACTACTATATCAAAGTTCATAGAACAGATCGATGTTAGATTGATAAATTCTAATTTCTACAGGTAGAGATGTTAGATTGATAAATTCTAATCTTTACAGGTAGAAAAGATTACATCTTTATTTTCGCATAAATTTTATAATAAATGTGAACATAAATACATATTATCATCCAAACCTAATTATATTTATTTGTTTGATGTGGAAGTTTATTTATTATATCATCTCTTTTCCCATTTATCGTGAAAAGGACGCACGATCCACACTTTAAGACGCACGATCCACACTTTAAAGTTGGATGAGTACAGTGCAAATATATAAACGATGATCATGGATCAATTCTCATCAAGGCGAAGTATATGTCCTCTATTATGCTAGGTGTCAATACAGAGCTAAACATTCCACTTGATCCAAACTACTATCCAAATTATTTTTTTCCATGAAAAGATCCCGGGCTAACGAAGAAAATCAAGGACTTTTAGCTGGTCAAATAGATTTTAAAAAAAAAATTTCCGGACTAAAGTCTGAGTAAAGATATACCTGGCTCCACCCTTACCTTGAGGGATGCTTGGGGAACAATATCATCTTTTGGAAAGAGAGATTAAACCATCTCCATTATCATCGTTCGATTGAATGAGCATTATAATTCAATCTTTGAAACTTAAAAAATCAGACAATTAATGATAGCTAGAGATGCTCACGGTATTTACGGATGGGCTTTTATGTTGGGAGCTCAAAATGAGTGCCTAGCGTGAGCAATTCTCACAATGTACAATATTTTCATTGTACAATTCACTCTATAAAACAACCAAGGAATCAAACAATTTAAAAAAATATAAAACTATTATACAATTAATTTTGATAATATATTTCAAATTTGTATTATAACAAAATTTATATTTGATTATATTTAAAAAAAAACTTTATAATTTTTGAATATAGATAGTTTTTTAAATTTACATAGTAACTTTTATTAAAATTGATATATAAATTAGTTAGCCATGTGCACTATATCGGTTGTTATACAAATTACGTAATAATAGTGCACTCTATTTAATTTATTTAAACGGATTTATAAGAATATACTAGAATTAAAAAGGTAAAATTGATAAAATAAGCTCTTTAACTTAATGATTATTTAAAAAAAGATGATTTAATGAAGTGCATCATTTTGATTTTTGTCTATAAAAGTACGTCTACGTAATTATTAATTGTTCGCCGGACGTGCAACTACTATTATGCAAAGGTCCTATCTTATCCTACTTCTAGCCTTTCTCCTATCTCATCATTGCCTTCTCTTAAATTCATAGCCAGCCAGGTGTTGGTTCTAGTGCAAAACTGCAAATAATGTGGGGGGTAACGGATGCGTGTCCCTCCACGCGTCCATTGATACTTTTGAGTTGCGGTCAACGAAAACGTGATAAGATGATGCATGGGTCGAAAGAATATTGCATAGCAATATGAAGCTCTAAACAGAGTGTCATCACATCAGCAAAAATCACAAGATTTGCTGATGGCAAAAACTAATGCAAACAGCAGAAAGATAGACCTCCATCCATAAAGGGGGACACATATTGAGCATTGCCCAAACAGCCATGTGGGTAGACTAGGCTGATAAATTATTAACGTTCCAGTGAATTATATGGAATTAAAACTGAAGCAAAGATGGCATACGAAAACTTATAGTCAAGCTTACCAGCCCATGGACATCCATAAAGGTGTAGGAGCAATTTTCAACAAGCCCATAGACTTGGGGGATAGCAAAGAATTTTGCCCTGACCCTCACATTCTCCTAAAAAAACGAGGAATTGGGAGCAATTTTCATGGAGCCCATAGACTTGGGGGATAGCAAATAATTTTGCCCTGACCCTCACATTCTCCCAAAAGACGAGGAACTGGATACTTTGTTCTGTTTACTCCAAATCTTAAACTAAACCATGTTTACTTAATAAGATGCAGAATTTATATATGCGTCATTTGCATGGAGTTATAAAGATTTGTAAGATACTCATTGCTATAATTGAACGAAAATATAACTGAGGCATAGTGGGAAAGGAGATACTTACATGGAAAATGAAAGAATTCTCGATGAACAACTTGGAAAGACGTCTATGTCAGTCCTTTTGGACTACTAACGATGTAGATCGCTATTTGAACATGACAAGATAATGGATTATCTGCAACAAATATAACCCTTACTTTATTTTAACTAAAAAAAAAAATCAACCATTCACTCACAGAAATGTTTCAGGAAGCAGAACACACACACCCAGCAGACAACAAAACAAATATGAAATGAATGGTAAAATAAATTGTTTTTCTTGCTTTATAGACGTCTAAAATATTCTGCATATGTATTTTCATTACCTTTCATCAATCTCAGGAGAACCATTGAAAAGATAAAAACATGGGCAAGGTAAAGTAAACGATCAATTGTTAGTGAAATAGTTGTATCCATGGAAGGGTCTTATGGCTAATGCGGCAGAGTTGTATCATTGATTAGAGTCAATCCTCGAACATTGTAAGTCTTTGGAGTGCATGTCTTTCTACCATGCTAATTCTGAATTGGACAATATCTTTCCCATAATTTAATTTATTTATATTAACTGTGGAATCGATTGACGAACACACTGAAATGAGCGAATCTTTTGCATCAATTGTCAGTGAAACAGTTAAAAAAACAAGTTCCAAGACAATTTTATGCTTTTGGAAAAGGTTATCGGAAGGCAGGTAGAACATTGGAGGACATGTACACTGGTGTCACTTATCATTAGTTGGATTTAGGCCAATCTATATCAATCAGCTCATATTTGATTGCTGGCATTCTCAAAATCTCATCATCACTTGAGGGAGATCTAGTACTAATTCGGGCAAGAGATGCTAAAACATTGGTTTTTGCATTCACTAGGCAAGTGCTTAGATTGGATGCACACTCTCATTATTTGCATGATAACACTACTTAAAATACGAAGCATCAATGTTTATGTTGATGTTTGAATTGCTTAATTAACATCTATCAAAGTGTCAATCCAAGTGTCTAATGTGTCTATTTTTAAAGTTTCTTATAGATAATCGATAGAGATAAAAGTTTCCGTTCTGAATGTTTGTGTTCGGGTGATGAGATTCAAGTGTCAAAGTCCCTAGATACTACATAATATGGGGTAATACTGAATCTACCGTGAAGACAACACTTCTTTCTATTGAGTGCTAATGGGGGTTCATTAAAGAAAAATGAAAAGGTTTAAAGAGGAACTAGCGAAGCAAAGACAAAGACAGAATATGATTCCGTTTAGATGGCTGGAGTTTCCTATGATTCATTTACGAATTAAAATTGATCAGTCATTAGACAACAGGATCGAATTTCATTACATAAGCACGATGACCAAAATCAAGCGGAGGAGTTACCGAGCAAGTAAACAGTGGTTAGTAAAAGTAAATCTACTCAATAGAAACTGCTAAATACTGTTCTTATATGTGGTGCTGAACCTGAAATCTCTCGTGAACTTGCCTTCTTTGTTTCTATACGAATCTATAACAATAACTAAAGAAGAACAATAAATGAATTAGATTGACAAAGTTAAACTTTTTTTTTGCAGTTCCTAATTAATAGGCTAGCTCTTAGTCCTCATCTAAACTTAAATTGATCTAGATTTACGGAAATGTTGTCTGATTTCCAGAATACTTCTCAAATCTGGAAACAGTTGTCTTCTGAGTTTGTCCATTAAGTATAACAAAAGAGCAGTTACAAATCACCCCTCGTCACTAACAATAGTTACTGTATTTTACATCCCTCGTATCAAAACGTTGTTGTCTTAGACTAATGATAAACCTTCAGCAAGAGATCTATCTGAATATTTTCAACACAAATTTCGGAAGGTAGGTAAGAGAGTATTTATTTATCTGTGATCAATTAGGATAGTCCTAACACTGAAAACAAACAAACAAATACGATATAGCATTTTGCAACGAGAAAGAATAAACTAAGTCGGCCAAATGAAGAAAACAAACCCTAATCTCTATCACCAGCGGCCAACCGTCATGATTCCGTCATCACTAGATAAAATATCACAAAACAAAGATCAACCCTGCGATCAAAAGTAGATAGTATCAACGAGAAACATTCAGTGAAGAAGAAGCAAGAGCGACCGATCCAGAAGAAAAACTGAGACAAAATCATTGACAAAAAATACGACGGAAGGAAAAACAGATTCCTGAGCGAATGAAGCCAAATAGTATAAACGAGAAACACTCAACGATTGTATAGCTTCCCCCATCGACATCCCAGCGAATGAAGCCAAATAGTATAAACGAGAAACACTCGATGACGAGGAAGCAAGAGTGATCGATCGAGAAGAACAACTCGAACAAAATCATTAAAAGAAATAAATCCAACGGAAGGAAAAAAAATATCTCATGAATTAACACAAAAACTCAACGATCGCATCGCTTCGTCGATCAACATCTCAGCGAACTGAGCAAAAGAGTATCAACTAGAAACAATCGATGATGAGAAAGGAAGAGAGAGTGTGATCGATCGAGAAGAAAAATAGAGACCTGAGCTCACCGCAAACTTCACGATCGCATAGCTTTGCTGATCAACTTTCCAAAGAACGAAACTAGATCGTATCGATCAAAAAACAGGGCGGCATTAGGCGAAGGAAGCGACTACTTCCCCCATCTCGCCGCTGCCTGTCAAACATGGCAGAAAAAGAAGGGAATAAAAAGAGCAGAAACCGACTCTCCCAACCGTCATGCTTTCTAATATATATAGGCCTTCACCTTGAGTGAGGATTTTATACACATATTGGAGATATGTCAATCCTTACAATTCAAACGTCCGCCTTTCGATTTGTTCTGGTATCGGATCTACTCCGTCCATGTTGTGAGAAGATGCAAGGAGAAACGCCTTGAGAATGGAATGGACGTCTGTGATATAGGGTAGAACAAATCGAGGGATGTGATGAGTTCGTACGAACTAGGTTCTTTTTAACATTTTCTGTCCCTATAATCCGAATATGCAAATGATTATAATTTTTATAATAAAGGGAGTAATTAATTTTGACTAAGTTAAAATAATTTTAATTATTGGGTGAGGTGTCAGATTTTCGAATCCTCCTCAGTAACTCTTGATCAGTTTGATCTTGTTGACTGAAATACTGAGTCCTGCCCAAGTAGGTTCTTATCAACTCGTGGAACTGTATCTTTAAAAATCCATTCGGGAGTTTTTGATGAGAGGTCGCTTCGACGGTGGAACCAGTTACGTTAAAAAGTTTATCCGTCACAGTTTTTGTCCCTACAGAGACGGCGCGATGATAAGACAGGGGTTGCTTGCAGAATGGGTAGGGATCGATTCCAAAGAAGGATTTAAAATTTCCCTTGATTTTAGATGATCCCTCCTCTATCTTATCACCGTGTCAAGGGATCCTATCCCTTTCATAATTTATCCTCTCTCTCACCGCTGGAACGGACGATGAGAAGCTGCTAATTGGACGGATTTTGCGGAATACATATGAAATTCGTTCTTTTGCTTAGTTTTGGGTTAAAAGACCTGAACGTCGTACGCTCTTCTGTAGATTAAAAAAAAAAGTGTTTTGCTTTAACATTAAAAATTGCAAATTAATCAAAGTTCCAATTTAAAAGTTACTCTACTTTTTCCACAAGCCAAACAACGAACCAGCGAATCGGGACTCTTTCAAACGAAGGGATCGCAAGTGGAAACCTCTAGAAGCACACCATCCGACCGTCCATCTTAGGCTCAACGATCAGTGTTCGCTCCCACGACACCAACCAGACGTGTCAACTTCTATAGTCTTCTTCTCGGCCACCGACGCCGTCTTAAATTCTCAACGGGCCGCCTCTGCCTCCGTATCATTCATCAGTTAGGGTTTCTTTTCATCGCGGCTTCCTCACGAGATCAGGCAATTCTCTTGCGGAATTGCAGCCATTTACGAGGCAGAATCAGGGCGTCGATTTCGTGGTGATTCGTTTGATATCGCTGTCGGCGAGATCAGCTAAAGTTTCGGCGCCAAGATGTTTGGAAGGGCGCCGAAGAAGAGTGATAACACCAAGTACTATGAGATCCTCGGGGTGCCGAAGACTGCGTCGCCGGAGGACCTCAAAAAGGCGTACCGGAAGGCCGCCATAAAAAACCATCCTGATAAGGGCGGCGACCCTGAGAAGGTAAGAATTTTATTGTTCTCTAATTCAATAGGTGGGATCGGTGGTCTAATTTCTGATTTATGTTAGATAGTTACGACTGTTAGAATTTTTGTTCATTATTCATAGGATTCCGTAGATCTATCTCCAGTGTTAGATGTATAATTATTCTAGCCCATTGCAGATTTTCTCCCCACATTCATTTGTTGATTAGCTGACGTCTAATTGGGAACCCCTTTATGGCTGTTTTTTTTACGTTCGTTTGTTGATTAGCTGACGTCTAATTTGGAACCCCTTTATGGCTGTTTTTTTTTAAATTACTGTTTTCAAGGACATTATTTTTAAGAATGGCTTGTAGATGGGAGAACTAGCAAAAAAAAATTGCCTTTTTTTTTAACATGAAAATTGTTCCACCGCTATGTTTGTTCTGCTTCCTGATCGAGGATATAAGTGGCACCCGTTTTCCACAGATTTATAATAATCTTCTGTCGGTCTGTCATCCTTTATAAAACAATCAATGTTCATCATCGAGTTTGTGCTACATTCTCTGGGCATATATGTTTCTTATTTTATTAGAATTTCACGACATGAGATTATTTTGGTTGTTATGGGTCAGGCTTTTGTGAGGTTCTGTTAGCAATAGTTTGAACTATGAAATTTGAGATGCCGATCATCTATTTATTATCTGCTTTGCAGTTCAAGGAGTTGGCACAGGCTTATGAGGTTCTTAGTGACCCTGAGAAGCGTGAAATCTATGATCAGTATGGGGAAGACGCTCTCAAGGAGGGAATGGGCGGGGGCGGCGGCGGCCACAACCCATTCGACATCTTCGAATCATTCTTTGGAGGGAACCCTTTTGGAGGTATTTTATCCAATCACATAATTCCACGATTACGAAGGAATATTGTCCAAAACAATTGGTTACATCTCCCGTGCAGGAGGCGGGAGCAGCCGAGGAGGACGAAGGCAGAGGAGGGGAGAAGATGTCATTCATCCCCTTAAGATCTCCTTGGAAGAGCTGTATAACGGAACTTCCAAAAAACTCTCTCTTTCTCGGAATGTCATCTGCCAAAAGTGCAATGGGTGAGATATCTATTAGTCTCCATTGCCTCCATCGCATTTGGGGCAACGGGATGCCTGATAACTTTTGATTCTTCTGCAGGAAGGGTTCAAAGTCGGGTGCTTCCATGAAGTGCTTCAGCTGTCAAGGTTCAGGCATGAAGGTTTCAATTCGGCAGTTTGGGCCTGGCATGATCCAGCAAATGCAGCATCCTTGCAACGAATGTAAGGGGACGGGGGAGATGATTAATGAGAAGGATCGCTGTCCCAAATGTAAAGGTGAGAAGGTTGTGCAGGAGAAGAAGGTATTGGAGGTTGTGGTTGAGAAGGGAATGCAGAATGGCCAGAAGATTACCTTCCCAGGCGAGGCAGATGAAGCTGTATGTTCTGCTCGTTCATTCCCTACCTTTGGATGAACACAATGCTTATGACTGCATTATGTAACCTTCACTCTTTGAGTTTTGCAGCCTGATACGTTGACTGGAGATATTGTGTTTGTCCTTCAAGAGAAGGAACACCCCAAGTTCAAGAGAAAGGGAGATGATCTCTTTTTTGAACACACACTATCGCTTACCGAAGCACTCTGCGGCTTCCAATATGTCTTGACGCACTTGGATAACAGGCAATTGCTTATCAAGTCAAATCCTGGTGAAGTTGTGAAACCGGGTAAGAATTGAAATTCCTTTTTGATGTATCAAAGCAGAGCTAGAATTTTGCTGAAATCGGTTCTAATGGTGAAAACATTATGGTTGATCCCAGACCAATTCAAGGCAATAAACGACGAGGGAATGCCCATGTACCAGAGGCCCTTCATGAAGGGGAAGCTCTACATCCACTTCACCGTGGACTTCCCTGAGTCACTGACACCCGATCAATGCAAAGCGCTCGAGGCAGTGCTCCCGTCGAAGCCTGTATCGAAGATGACTGACATGGAACTTGATGAGTGCGAGGAAACAACGTTACATGATGTTAATATTGAGGAAGAAATGAGAAGGAAGCAAGCCCAGGAAGCTTACGAGGAAGATGAAGACGGCCATGGAGGTGCCCAGAGAGTGCAGTGTGCACAACAATAAGTTTAACTCTTTCATTTAAGTATACCTGTTGCTGCTTGCCAGTGGATCTTGTGTCTTCTTTTTTGTTATTGTTTGCTATTTACTCAGTCGTATTGAATCCAGACTGTTTTAGATAATCTTGCCCTTAATGTCTTAGATAAATTTCCAGTACAATACTATTCTGACAAATGTCAGTCAGCACTCATCCTAGCCATCAATATCAATGTAATATCGTACAATTCTTGTTTTTTCTCATCTATCAAATCTAATTTTGTTATTTTTTTATTTTTTTTAAATCTTAAGATTAAGGAAAAATATTCAATGCCACAAGTGTTAATTCATACTTCCTTTTATGAAAAGGAAAAGCCAGCTAATTGTTTACACAAATTTGTTTTTTTTAATCATCTTATTTATCTGTTTATTGAATGTGAACATTTCAGAAAGAGATGAATGACCAAAAAAAATAAAGATATAATTTTGCATATAAATAAATAGACAAAAATTTATTTAAAACTAATACATACTTAATATTACCTTAACTAAAGTTTAGAACATCCAAACAAACTCCTCAATGTAATTTTTGATCAGTAAATATAAGGCACCAGCGCCTTGATTCCTTTAGGAAAACTCTCAAACTTGGAGATGTACCATCTTTTCGTCGCCCAACTCCTGCCCATCAAGTAGAATGCTGAACCAAGCATGAACGAGGAGGCATTCAAAGTCTGTGCCATGAGTGCAACCCCAACCCAAATGAGTATTTCAAAGAGATAGTGTGGGCAGATGACGAGTCCGAACAGTCCACCCTCAGGTATCTTGTAGCCTTTGTCTCCCTTCTTCCTCAGCTTCGAAAGGAGGCAGTGATGGTACAAGTTGCCGATCATTCCAATAGCAAACACCACCACGCCGGCATATTTAAGGTCCACTGCTGGTTCCGGTGCCGCCTGAGCCAGATACTGAGCGTAGAGAATGCAAACGGTGTTTATGAAATAGCTGAAGGATATCGAAATAGCTGAGTCCAACATTATGGCCCCGCTGAATTGGTGAATGAATAGTACCTGAAATGAAGACATACGAATAGTTTATTTGTCAATCCGCCCAACAAAATCGATTGCACCAATCTACTCGACCATATAGTCCAACCCGACTAGATCTACAAGCTCAAGACAACGTAAGGATTAATTATTTTATACAAAATTTATAAGGAACAAAATAACTATTGCTATGATAATATAGAACGCATAAACTAGACACGCAACTGGTTGATATTAACAGTAAAGATAATATTAGGCACCAGCTAATTACAAAATTTGAAAATGATATGGCGCTGAACCCATAAATTAATTAATTTATTTAAAAATCATTTCAAAACATCAATCACATAATTAAAATTTTTAAAAGTCTAATTAATTTTCCTCCTTATTATTGACATGGTATTTTATTGAAAGGTATGTCCCAATCCTGGTTGTTCACAGAGGTTTGTGTGATTTGATATCGCAATCAGGATTGAGGGTGAAAAAAGATAAAAGACAGCGCCCAGTTTCGCCTTACGTTCTACAGTAGGAATTTCCAAATCTGATTCTTACCTCGAAATCCCTCTTGAGGAAATGAAGCAGGAGGGCGAGCGCGACCAAGAGGCCCCTCTCGTCGGCCACGAGGCCGGGGACGGCTAAAGCGGCGGCAGCAGCTAGCAGCGCGGGCGTGTAGAGGAAGAGCATCCCGGCGCGGCTGGAGATTCGGACCCGATCGAAGACGCCTCCGCCTCCGCCTCCGGGTTTGTTGGCGTTCCAGAACTTGGAGTAGCCCAGGTGCTTGCCCCGCACCTCGGAGACGCCGGTGAGGGCGAGGGAGGTGCAGCTGATCGCCGACATCGCCTTGAGGAAGATCGAAGGCGGCAGAGGGTAGAACAGTCCCAGGCCCGTGATCGCCGACGGCATTCTCTCGCCTCCGACCGATCTGAGGAAGAGGGCGAGATGGAGGGGGAGATCCGGGGAGAGAGGGCGATCATCGAGACGCGCCCGCCGCACATTTGTAGTGAGCAAGATTTTAATATTTATTTATCTTTATCCGGCAAATAATTTTAAAAAATAGGGAAACAATAATTAATCGAGTCAACCAAATAAAATAAAATTAGTTGTTTATAAAAAGATCATATTACCACAAATGGGTCTTTGCCGTGTGTGCTGGCCATAGCCTTTTTTTAGTGCGTGGGCATTTAAACCCATTTTTTTAGTGCCATTGAAGCACGCTTAACGGATCGATTCGATTCAAAATCGAATCGGAATTAATCGGTTAAATTTGAAATCGAAATTGATTCAAATGAATCGATTCTGAAATTGAATTAGAATTGTTTTCATTTCGATTCGATTCGATTTCAATCGATTTCGAAATCGATTCGAAACCATTTCGAAACCAATTCGAAACCATTTCGAAACCAATTCGAAACCATTTCGAAACCGATTTTAATTCTGATTGTTAATTTAAAGGTGAAAATTCTTAGCATGTTAATATATCCACAAAATTATTTTGCGATAGAAAAAAGAAATAGGATCACCAATACATTACATGAATTTAGAAGCTCAAATTTGAGAGAGGTAGTTCAGAACCATTTTGGAATCGATCCGGAACCGTTTCGGAATCGATTTGGAATCGGTCTGGATTGAATTAGTTCCAAAGTTAAAATTTTAGAACCGGAATCGGTTGGAATCGGTTTTGAACCGATTCAGACCGGTTCCAACGTTTTTATTGGCATCAAAGTTTTTAAATCTTCAATCCGATTAATCTGATCGACTTTGTCCATTGACTTTCAAGACATCTCGCCAATAGTTGAGTCCGATAAAATCGAAACTCAAGGGATCTCCATCAACCATTAAAGATAAATCAGAAAAGCATTAGTTTTTTCACGGTTAAATTTGGACTCTACAGTCGCACTATCCCTGAACGATAGGTCAATGCCGAAATCGTACTCCGTTAACCGGACAAACTCCTGGTTTTCAGGCTTGTCTGAATGATTTTTTTTTAAATTTATTGTCGAATGATATCGCAGTAAAGGATTGAACTACATTATCATATGAAATGTCTCTTTGTTTTTACCATTGTACCGTACCCCGGAGGCAACTTAACTGTATTTAAGCTCTCATGCTGCGACACTCATGTCTTTTGCAACATCTCATGTCCGCAAAGGTTGAAATTTGTCAACCTAGCGGGCATCACCGGTCTATCCCATGGTCATCGTGAGGAGGATAAATCATGAAAGACTCTATGAGCTTTGATGTGGTGGTCAAGACACATGTGATCATCTAAATCTAAGAAAGAGCTTTAGACTTCCTTCGAAATCGATCCTTATTTTATCCGCAAACTCCATCGAATCTTAATCGCCACGTAATCTCCGCAGATACTGTAACATCCCATGTCAATTGAACTCAACTAGTTGCTATACCTTTGCCCTACCAACCAATTAATGTTGATTTATCATCATCTTTATCTATAGTTTAACGTCTTTCTCATAATCCTACAAAATACATATCTTCCCGTTTTTCATTGAAAGTCATTCGTTAGTTTCAGAATGTGCAGATTATTTATGGACCATATTGGTTCCCCTATTTAGCATTCATTAGACGACAATTTAAAGTTCACAACTATATGTAAATTGCTCGAGTTATCCCGTAAAATATACAGATGATCTATTAACACCCAATCTATCATCTTTAGATAAAGCGTGCCATTTGGTAATACAGAAATCTTTGATGTCTAAAGGTTATCATCAATGTTCGAAGAAAGGGGAGGACCAAATTTACCAAATAGAAGAAGAGCTTAGGACCAATTTATAAAACAGAGCCAAATAGAGCACTTAGACCTATTCTTCAACAGTTTGTCCCGCAGAGTTAACAAACGAGTAAAATTCATTTGTAGTTACTCCGGAAGAAGATGTTAAACCTCCCATAAACACAAAATAGATGCCCATGAGACTCTGCGTGCGGGTGCATTGGTAAATCAATGGAGCGGGTGCATTGATTCCGAAGACAATATGAAATTCTGTTCCGAATTCAGATGGTCGATCATTGTTTTATCAATTATGTCCATGAATATAATTCTTCCTCGACCATTTCCAATCAATTGCACAGCAAAATAAGCAAAGCTCAAACAATCAGTCCTGGATAAATAAATAACTGTAGTCTAAAACACATAAGGAATCAACGCCTTGAGATGCCTTGGGAATTCCCCGTGAAATTTGGCAAAATACCACTTCCTCGTCGCCCAGCTCCGGCCCATCAAGTAGCCCGAGGTGCCCGCCAGCACTCCCGAGGCAAACAGGGTCTGCGAGATGAGGGCGATCCCGGCAAACTCAATGGCCTCGAAGAGGTAGTGGGGGCAGGCCACCAGGCCGAAGAGCCCCCCTTTGGGGATCTTGTAGGACTTGTCTCCCTTCTTCTTGTTGTTGGTCCTTAAGCCGGCGAGGAGGAGGTGGTGGTAGAAGTTGCCTGTGATGCCTAAGAGGAAGAGGAGGATGCCTGCGAGTTGCAGGTCAAGAGTTGGAGGGTGGATGGCGAGGTTCTGGGCATGGAGTAAGCAGGCAGTGGCTGTGACGTAGCCAGGGGAGATTTGGAGGGCTGTGTTGAGGGGGACGTGACCACTGTATTGGTGGATGAAGAGTACCTGAAAGGGGAAAAAACAGCCTTATTTTACCTTTTTCATTGTCGATGAATTGTCTTATGAATATCACATCAATCATCTATCGAATACAAGAAGATAAGGTAAGAGGAAATAAGGAGGATTGTACCTCTAGAACTCGTTTGAAGAAATGGACGAAGAGAACGAAGCAGAGCAACCATGACCTCTCGCCGGCTAACGCTCCAGGGAGGAGGGCGGCGCCCCCGGCTGCTACCAGGGCCGGCGTGTAGATCAGTAGCATCCCTGTGCGGCTGGGGAGACAGCGGATCGAGCGCTTGCCGCCTGAGGAAGAGGCGGAGGGGGAGAACTTGGAGTACGTGAAGTTTATGCCCCGGGCCTCGGTGAAGCAGACGACGACGGCGAACGCACAGGCGGAGGCGAACATGCAGGCGATGAAGACCGAGGGGAGCAACGGGTAGTAGAACAAGTGTTGAAGGATCGGCATGTTCACGATTCCAGAAGTGTGAGAAATTGAGAAGAGAAGACTTGTTGGTTGGTTTATTTATAGATCATAAATTGATGGATGGACGAATGCCGTTCGAATCACGGATCTAGGAAATGAAGTTATTTCTTTTAAAAAAAAACACAGAATCAAGTCAATTTTTCTAGAAGTTCGATCTGATTTGTGAAATTTTATAAAAAGCATTCATAAACTTCGAAACACATGGAAAAGAAGCAATTTTGCAGTGTTTTTCTAAGCACAGCGAAAAGACCAAGAATACATCAAAACACATTTGATGATGACGACGAGATGATGCAAATTGTAGTTTGGCATCTCTAATATTGCAGATAAAAAAGAAACCTTATTAGAATAAGCAGAAGAAGCAAAAACACACACACAGAGTTGACACATCAAAAACATAGAGAAGAACAAGCAAAAGCATTGCCTCAATGGGCTCACAGTTTCTGCAACGCGATTACAGCAGCAGAAGCAGTTACATCTCCATCTTCACCGTAGACGAACTTCTTTATCTCCGCCACCAACTCCTCTTCCCTGCTGGGATCGAACACCTCCACGCCGTGAAAGCCGTCGGACTCCAAGCTCGCCACCACGCTCAGTCCTCTCCTCTCCAACATCCTCGCGAACTCCTTTTGCCGATCGAACAGTGGATCTCCCGTGTGCCCTCTCACCAGGCACCGTGGGAAATTGCGCAGCCCTGCGAACAGCTTCTCCTCGTTCTTCAAAGGATTGGAGTACTCGTGGTCCCTGTCCGCGCCCTCCGGTAATGCCAGCTCCCACATCAGGTCGTTCGTCGGCAAAGGTACGATCTTGTCGTCCTTCAGCCTCAACTCGGACTCAGTCCGCTCGATTCCTCCGAAGTAGGGCTGGTCCAGCACCAGCCCCGCGATGTTCACGGGATCCAAGGGCTCCGGGAGCGCAGTCGCGAGGACGACGGAGTGGAAGGCGATGGCTCCACCGGCGCTGGTGCCCATGAGAAAGCAGCGGGAGAAGTCGGCGCAGTCGGTGAGTGGGAGGGGGAGGTCTGCCTCCGTGGAGGCGCCGGTGGCATGGGCGCGGAGCCAGAGGAGGGCATCGACGGCGTCCTCGAAGGCGGCGGGCAGGCGGTGCTCCGGGGCGAGGCGGTAGTCGACGGAGAGGACGAGGGCGGGGAGTTCGGCGGCGAGGCGGGAGCACAAAGCGTGGAAAGGGGCGCTGGCGGAGCGGAAGAGGATGAATCCGCCGCCGTGGAAGTAGACTATGACGGGGAGCTTGGAGGAGGCGGAAGGCGGAGAGGGGGAGGGGAGGAAGAGGCGGACAGTGGTGCGGCGTGCGGGGTTGAGGGGGAGGTCGCGGCAGAAAAGGCCGGCGTCGGAGGAGGGAGGAGAAAGTGGGAAAGAGAAACCTCTGGTGAGGGAACCGTCAGGGTTACGGGAGATCCTCAACAAATTGTAGAGATCCATGGAGGCGCAATTAGTGTTCTTCTAGATCCTTGCGCCAAGAATCACAGTAAAGATCGATATTGGAACAGGAAGACGAACTGAGGACGATCCACGAAGGAACAGCTCTAGACAGAAATGCAATCGGAAGGCATGACGTCGTCTGAAGAAGATCTAGTGCACGCTCCTGCCGACCTGTTTCTGCCATTGTCGGCTAGATCAGGATGGGTAAATTATGTGTGGCTATCTTGGTAATGCAATGGTTAAGAAAATTGTCTATTCGCGCGGTCAACATTTTTCGGTTCCTGGGATAACCATACAAGAGAAGTTTTTATCCGAAAAGGACGAGGACAAGAAAGAGAATGTCTTTTCGGAGGACACGGTCTAGTTTGTTAAGATATAATAGCATTATATAGATATATTTCGAATTATTTTTTTTTTAAAATTAGATGATTTTTATATATGTTGATCGCTATGTAAAGGTACGTACTTATTAATTTTTAAATTTGTTTAAAAATCATCTTATACTTTCATATTTATCAAATAACGTACTTAATTTTTTTTTTATCCTTCACAAATAACACTTAATTTCCGAATGTGGTACTGAAAATTCAAATTCCAACACCACTGTGGTGCATATTTTTTTGACGGGAGAGGTAAAAAGAGAATTAAATGCACTATTTAGTAAATATGAAAGTATGAGACATTTTTTGGACAATTTCAAACTTCAGGAGCGTTGTTTGATAAATCGTCGATGTTTTTTTAGGTCTCGCCTCAAATCCGACACTCAAGTGGAGTCCAACCCATCTAACACGACTAGGGTGCTGCTTGGCGGCCATATCATTAACATCTCTACAAAAATTGTATATCTAATATGTCCCACCTCCGCTTCATGAACTTTGTGTCAAAATGGAAAATTTTCTCAAGAGACAAGTCATACCTCATTGTTTCCGCGTGTCAAAATCGTCAGAGAAATAACGAACTAATTATCGAATTCCAGTGGTCATAGTAACATAGAAAAAATGCCACAAAAAATATTAATCAATTATTCTACACTATCAGCCGTATCACCAGCCTAAAATAATGATCGCAGTTGAAAAACAAACACTTGAAAAAAAATATTATTTTGCATTCACCTCGTCAAAATACATCTTTGCAGATGCCAATCATGATTACACAAATGCAATTTTAAACCAAATAACATCCGGTCACAACCGGACCATGCGAATGAGAGCTCCATCTGCAAGATCAAGAGCAAATGTGCACTTTATCTTCCGCAAGCTTAGCGAATGGTTTTCAATCTATTCTAAGAATAGGTAGACCATAGGTATCACTGAACAATATACCTAGGCAAGAGATGAATGAGATGAGAACAAGGAGATACGAGGAAGAAAAATGCATGAAATAAATTTCAAGCAAAAACATGGCCTAATTGACCCGTGACTGGCCTAGGATTCAGAATAACCAACACCCAGACAACGCGATAAAGAAAAATTGGGAGAGGATAAGATGCCTAAGCTCTTTCACTTGGCGCCAGCCAGTTGACTGCGGAGGAGCTTGGCAGCTGCGACCATGTTGCTAAGAGCAGGCTTCACCTCACCGTACTTGCGAGTCTTGAGCCCGCAGTCAGGGTTGACCCAGAGGATGTTGGTTTCTAGTACGGCAAGCATCTTGTTGATGCGGTCGGCGATCTCCTCGGCGGAGGGGATCCTCGGGGAGTGGATGTCGTACACACCCGGGCCAATGCCGGCGCCGTACTTCACTCCCTCGCGGAAAACTGAAAGCAGCTTCTCGTCAGATCGCGAGTTCTCAATGGTGATCACATCGGCATCCATGCCAATGATGGAGTGGATGATGTCGTTGAAATTAGAGTAGCACATGTGGGTGTGAATCTGTGCATGCAAGATGAATCAAAGACTCGAACAAAAATATGTCCATGACTAACATATTTAATTGCTTGGCTATTTTGACTTATCAGACAATTATTCCTACACCATAAAACTTTAAATAAATTAATCATATTTTACAAAAAATAAAATAAAATAAAAGAGTAATGATCGTTCTCT
The DNA here is from genome assembly GCA_025175895.1 of Wurfbainia villosa. NCBI lineage: Eukaryota > Viridiplantae > Streptophyta > Magnoliopsida > Zingiberales > Zingiberaceae > Wurfbainia > Wurfbainia villosa. The sequence goes on along the minus strand of CM045991.1, from coordinate 18,988,022 downwards.
AATAATCATTTTTAACGGTTGCTTTTGAATCGTTCTTCCATGAAGCAAACTAATAAATATACTTTTTCTAATTAATGTTCTTAAAATAACTATTTTATTCCCCATCAAATAGGTTGTACAAATCAAGTGTTTTAAGAGTAAAGAGTTGAGGAAAACCTGGGTAGTGTCCTGGACGCCACAGTTTGTGATCCTGAATGAATGAACAGCCCAGTCCAAATAGAAAGCTTGCTCGGACTTCCGAAGAGGAAGGCCTTCACGTAGAGCGGCTTCATCGATTTGGATAACCTGTATACCAGCAGCTTCTAAATCCTCAACCTCTTTCTTGATAGCAAGAGCAATTTGATAGCAAGTCTCAGACCTGATGGTATATATAAGGGCATTAATTAGATACATAAGATGAAGTGTATGTCTATCTCTAGTTTATAGTGAAATTGGCACACCTGGGTTGGTCATTCCTTACAAAGGACCAGTTGAGAATTGTGACAGGGCCTGTCAACATACCCTTCATTGGGCGAGAAGTCATGCTTTGAGCTGTTTTAGACCAGAACACAGTCATCGCGTTGGGCCGGCTAACATCACCATAAATGATGGGAGGCTTAACACAGCGTGAACCATAAGATTGCACCCAACCATTGACGGTGAATGCGAAGCCCGACAATTGTTCCCCAAAATATTCGACCATGTCGTTTCTCTAAGAGGAAAAGAAAACAAAATTGAAATCAGAATGATACAGGTTCCAAGCTAAGATATGTATTCTCAGACATTCCTAATTTGAATCTAGATAATACGGCTCTTATGCTTACCTCAGGCTCTCCATGGACCAAAACATCAATATCGAGTTCTTCTTGGAGCTTGACAACTTTGTTGATTTCCTCTTTGATGGCCTTCACGTATTCTTCCTCGGATATCCTGCAGATACATCCAGGCGTTGAATACAAAAAGTAAAAGTCCAAAGAAAAAGCTAAATAAAAGAGTAAATTTGTTAGAAAGCACACACTTGTTTGCCTTGTATTCTCGTCTCACCCTTCGAAGATCCATTGTTTGAGGGAATGAACCAATTGTAGTAGTGGGAAGAATTGGAAGGTTGAGCTTCTTCTGCTGAGCATCTAGCCTGGCACTAACATTAGTGGGTCGGCGATGGTCAGATCCCTTCAAGGCAGCAGCCTAGGCAAACCATCATTGAATTTGTTAGACATTCTGAGACACCATAAATCAACCACAGCTTAAGATGCTTACGTCTCTCTGAACTTCTTCATTGGTCACACGAGGGGAGGACTTTCTTGAGGACTGAGCAGCAGCATTGGCGGAGAAGAAACCCTGTTCGCACAAAACAAAAAGGCAATATAAGAAAAAATGCGGAGAAAAAACTGTACATTGTCTACTGATCAAGATGGCCCGGACGAAAAGCATGTCGCTGTAAAATCAACTTCGATGAATGACCCAAAGCTATAAAGGATGTGCCAGAATAGCACTGCTGTGCACAGGCAGTCTGGCACATAAGCGTACCAGTAAGCATCTTATGAAACCATAAACATGAAAGAGATATATGGCATGATGCTGCGCCATTTGATTCTAATGATTCCAGATATCATAAGCTTTTGCCATTATTATGAAACCTAGAAACAGGAATCACTTTTGCAGTGAGAACTACCTCATCCTTCTCACCAGCCAACGCTTTAGCCAATGCATTTACTTCAACAACCTTTTGAGCCGCAAAAGCAAGCCATGACTTGATCTCACTATCCAGTTTTGTCTCGTTGACAAGATCGACAGCAGTGTGCATGAGTGAGCATGAAGTCGAGACAACAAGTTTATCTACAGACAAACATTAAATTATATCGACTGCATTTTCAAGAAAAACAACAATTGGAAAGAAAGAAAAGGCATTATTACACTAATACCTTTTCCAACAATGGCCTCAAGAGCCACAAGTGTGCAGAGAGAGGATGCAAGATCATTTGCCCAAATGTTCCTTCCATCAACAACTCCAGCAAAAAGATATTTCCCAGCAGGGAAGCCAGCAGTCATGATCAAGTCAATTGTCTGGGTCCCACGAACAAGATCAAAACCAAAACCGCGGACGCCCTTCAAAGCAGTAACAGTCCTGAAAAGTACAAAGCAATCATGAATTCTTCCAAGAAGAAAGATACAATATGGTATTAGTAAATATAAACCAACAAACCTGTACGCTTCTGCAGGGATATCAGCAAAGTAAGTCTCAATGAGCACATCCAAACCATCAAGAGATGATTCTAGTTCTGAGTAAGCCTTTGTGAATGCCTCCAACTGATGAGACTGAAGATCCAGGACAAGGGTTGGCTCATCAAACTGAATCCATGTAGCACCAGCTGCCTTTAGCTCAGCAATAACTTCCCTATTTTTTGGGATACTATAAGTACAAAATTAAAAGATAAAGAGAAGGTATAGAATAGTTTAGAATGCTTACTTGTAAATGGGCAGAATGCTTTCCAAAAGTGAAAGGGAAGAAAATGACTTCTCGACACCTCTAGCAGGTTTCGAGAGCAACAAGTATGTTACAGGACCGATGAGAACAGGGAGTGTCTCAATTCCCATCTGCATGATCGAAGAAAGATAATAAACTCAGATAATAGAATAAGTTGCTTAAGATATTTACAGTATATAAAGCTAAAATCAACACTTTCTCCTATCTCCAATCATGATAACTCTTTGAATAGGAAGTAGAAGTTGCTCAGATATGCCTCAAAATGTCATGCTAATAGAATAACTAATTTAATGTAGAATTAAATCCAATATGATAGTGCTAGCATTGGAATCACAAAAGAAAATTCAAATTTGACTGAAAAAAAGGAGCCAGGCACATACCGCCTTTGCCTCCTTGTACTCAGACACTGCCTTGTGAGAGGAGTATGAGAATTTGGTGTGCGGGCCCAACTCAGGTACAATGAAATGGCTAAGAAGGAAATCTAACTGTGTTAGTAAAAAAAAAAAAATACAAAAATAGAAGAACAAACAATTTCAATCAAAAGAAGCTCAAAAAGCTTACTAGTTGGTGTCAAACCACTTCGTCATCTCCATAGCAGGAACAGAGGCATTTCCCCTAGCCATAGAGAAATAGATATCAAATCCAATCTCACCACCGGTATAATTATACCTCTCAGGTACAGCACCAAGCATTGCTGTGGTATCAAGCACTTGATCATAGTAAGAAAATGTATTGCTGGGGATGTATTTGATTCCAGCTTCAGCCATTTGCTTCCATATGGAAGATCTGAGTTCAGCTGCAACCTTTTGCAAATCATCAGCACTGCTCTTCCTATCCCAAAATGATTCTAAAGCAAACTTGAGCTCTCTCTTGGGGCCCATGCGAGGATATCCAACAATGTGTGACGCCATTTTCCTATACATGCCAAGAAAATGAGACTAAATCTTCAAGAAAAAAAAAGTTCCCTGTCAAATGGATGTACACAATTTGTAAATTACCACTTCAATAGAATCATGAAATGGTAATATTCATAACAAAGAATTAATATTGCTCCACACCCAATTAGCTGCGTAAGAACTCTGGAATGCATCTAGCTCCTTATTTCACATTATCATATATGAATACCAAGTTGTTCTGAATTTAAATTAATGAAGCTATCTTTTCAATAACAACGAGGACATCAGACAGGTGCCAACAATGCCAGAGCAAATGAGTAATAGGTTAATACTATGAGCATCTGTACATTGCTACCTAGTCCGCCAATTGCGCAAGCAAAACCCATTGACGATAAAAAGAAATCACTATAGTATTGTGTCAGCAGTCGAAAATTCACAAACAACGTTAATAGCAACGAAAACAGAATGGAACGGATAATGAAAATGATGAGGAAAACTAAACTAGGAAACAAAGTCATCGATCTACAAATCCAAAAGAAATACGAACTTATAAACCTCTAAGACAACCATACAAAATAGATTAAAGGTGGGAATGCCGAATGGATGGTCAGTAAAGATCTGATGTCCTTAGTTATGAGACTCGAAAATAGGAAGCCCAGAGATCAGGCATAGAAAAACTAAACCTGAACAGAAGTAAATCAAAGCAACTAAGCAAACACAGATTTAGGCGTTACGATACCCAAAATAATGGCACGTGAACTAAACAAAAAGGATTCAGTCTGTTTAGGCAAATATGTCAGATCCACGTCGTTCTAATCATCAATAACCCAGAAATATGAGTGAATCTAACATTTCGATTGAGCGGAAAGGTTCGCTGGTCAGCTCGAAAGAATATTCACGAGAAACAGTTGCATGCAAAAACAGATCTGCAAGCACACACAACCTACTCATCCAGATCTAGAACGAACAAAAACAGATCCAGAGTGCATAAATCCAAGGAAGAGATTCCACCAAAAAGACAGCTCATAAAACAAAATGAAGAAGACCCACCATATGATGCAGAAATCGAATCTCAGATCGTTAGCAAAGATCACTAACCAGTAAGACCTCAACGAGAAACCAAAGTCAAGATGTTTCTAGGTCGGATCATACCCAGAAAAGCGCTCTACTTAGATCTTAAAACGATAACTCTTATAGAAGGAAGACGCGAATCGAATGGAGACGCGGAAATCGCGAGAAGGGAGAGCTCACCTGGGAGAGCGGAGACGGCAGCGGTGCCAAGGAAGAGCAATGGATCGCGAAGCGAAAAGCGCGAGTGTAAGGGGTGGCATGTGGCGCCTTTTATAGCAGGTGTTCAGATGCATCGCACCAACAAAGGTAATAAAACCAAATGAAAATAGATTTAATTGTTTTTTTACAGTAAAACATAACTAAAATGGGTAAAGTAATTTGTAAATAAAGAATTTCACTTGATTTTTCACACTTCAGTTAACTTTTAAATCTTTTTATAATTTATTTTTTCTAATTTCACCATTATTTTAAATTTAATTATTCTAATATTATTAAACTGATTTACCTCTCCGACCTAATAAGTGGCATATAGCACGGACTGTAAATAAATTAATTTATGAATACAACTGATGTTCAAATTGATAAAAAAAAAATTATTTAATATAAACAAAGTGAATTAAATACGAATAAATAAAGCGAAAACTATATATATATATATATAGGTTTTTGTTCTCCTCCGTACACTTCTCTTACACAGCGATTTCACTGTGCACAATATCTTACACATGCACGATGACGTTGATCTGCTAGCGTATAGGAGAACACAACTCTCTCTCTATATATATGAGAAACGTTTTGCTGCGTTCCTTCTGCTGCGCAATGCTGCGCGATTGTCAACGTGGAAAGACTTCGTCATTTTTTTCTCATCGCGTGTCTCATTTCCTCTAAATTTTCTTTTTCCGTGTGCACTGAGGAACTCTCCTCTCCTTCTCCGCGCACCTCCTAGGTCGTCGCTACTCCTCAGCATAGCCCACAGTCGCATTTGCTCCTCCACGTGTTCTCGCCTCTCTGTCACGGTGGCTCTCATCCTCGTCGCGACCCAACCCTTGCTGGCCCTCGTCTGCATCCCATCGTTGCAAACCCCATCATTTTCTCTCCTCTCATCGTTGCACGTTGCTCATGATCCACCCTCGGCGACGCCTTTGCGCGATCTAGCCCCTTGCCCCTCGTTGCTCGCTGCTTGCGATCCACCCTCGCCGACGGCTCTATGTGATCCAGCCCCACAGTTGTATTGCAATCCCAGCACCACCATCGTGGTATTGAAATTTGCAATCTCATCACCACTGTGGTGTTGGAATTGCACTACCACTGTGATACTGAAAATTCAAATCTTAGCACCACAGTCGTACTGGAATTGCAACTTTCAATACCACTATGGTGCTAGAATTGCATCACTACTGTAGTGTTGGAAACTCAAATCCCAAAGATCACCACCTGGTGTTTACCAGGTGATTTGTAATTTCAACACCACTATGTCATTTGATAAATCTAAAAGTATAGGATACTTTTTGGACAATTCTAAACTTCAATTGCGCTGTTTGATAAATTGCTGCATAGGCTTAATTCATCTGCATCGCCAATCTTAAATAAAACAATTTTAATTAAATTAGTATTTTTTTCAATATAATAATTTTATATGTGTATTCATTTTAATTAAGTTGGTGGAGTTTTACTTTAATAGTAATAGTTACAATTATAATTATTGCCAAAGAATTCGATAAGAATCTTTTAAAATGAAAATTAAGACGATTCGTTATTTTAATATTTTTTAAATGAAAATAATGTTGGTGCAATCGGCCCAACAGTACCTTGATGGTATTTTGATGATAGACAAAACTCATGACATGGGATTGTCATGGGAAAGTCCAACATGGGGTTGGCATGGGAAATCCAAAACATTGCGAAGCCGTGCGCTTGGTGTTTGGTGAGAAATGCATTGCGAAGCCGTGCGCTTGGTGCATTTGGGAAGTCTTGAGAACTTGGCAAATTCACTAGGCTCGGGTCCTTGAGTTGGTGAAGGATGACATTGCGAAGTCGTGCGGTTGGTGCATCCGAGGGACCGCCGGACGGGGAGCGAATGGAGTGAGCCCAAAGGGAAGCATACTTCTAGGGCATGAGACGCGAAGGATGGCGTTGCGAAGCCGTGCGCTTGGCGCATCCGAGTAACGTAGGCCGAGGGAAGAAAGCTTCGGTGGGGAACTCCATGAGGGATAAGGTGGACTTAGCCAAGTGACTAAGACTGAGTGTCGGAGGATCAAACTTGATGTTTGAGGGTTTACCCGACGGTCGGATGCTCAAACAACTTGGTGTTTGAGGTTTTGCCCGACGCGTCGACCGGCATAAATCTTCCGGTTCGGTGTCCGTCGACTAGGGTTCGACTGGTGTAAGGCTAGGGTTTTGTGCTTGGTAGTCGATCGCCATGGGTAGCGATCGGCCGATGTCGGCAATGATCGACCGATGTCGACAATGATCGTGATGGGAGTGTCGCGAGCACAGAACGCTCCATAGCCGATCATCGACTACTAGTCACCATCTTGGAACTTATCGAGAGCTCGAGATGGAGGTTTTGCCATGATTTTTGTGGAGCTATTGAGAGGAATTTGTTGTATTCGGTCCTTCAAGAGCCAATCAAAGCAAGCAACAAGCAAAGCGATCAAAGAAATCGGTGAAAGTTTTCTTGTGTATTGTATTTGTGTATTTGCTTGTATTTCTATATTACATTGTAATTGCTTGTGAGAGGTTTCTCCACCTCCGACGTGTTGTCGAGAAGGAGTGTTGTTGTTAGTGTCGTGCGCATAACACGAGCTCGTTGAGCTCACCCCGTGGAGTAGGAACCATTCGGTTCCGAACCACGTATATGCTTGTGTATTGATTGTGCTTGTATTGTTGTTATTTCTATTGTTATTCCGCTGCGTATATTAACGACAATTGTAGACAAGCACACGAGAACGAACGAATTACGACATCCAACGAACGAGGGCTATTCACCCCCCTCTAGCCGGCCAATCGATCCCCTACAAGTGGTATCAGAGCCAAGAAAAGCTTGTCAAGGACTAACCGCCACAACAAGCAACTTTCAAAATGGCCGGCTCCAACCTCCAACCACCAAAATTCGAAGGAGATTTACTATGGTGGAGAAGAAAAATGGAGGTATACCTAGAAACCGATTTTGATTTTATGCTAATTTTAGAAAACGGTTTCGAATTGCCTAGGGATGAAAGAAATAGGCAAATTGAGAAGTCAAGGTGGACCCAAGACCAAATCAAAGACTTTGAGACAAATCACAAGGTAATCGAATTGCTTAGTGATTTGATTCCTAACAACATTTGGTCTAGGTTAGGAAATTTTAGGGATGCAAAAGAATTATGGGATAAAGTAATGAAATTCCAAGAAAGTTCCCAATCGACACAAGTAGAGGAGAATGCCGAAGAAGAATCACCATCCACTTTTGAAGATGTGGATGATTTGATGGAGACCTCCACCTCTAGCATTGAGGGGGAGGAAAGGATTTCAATTTCGGAGCAAGATCAAAATGAAGCTTCTACCTCCGGAAGAAGTGAAGAGGCCTCCACCACCTCCCTAGGTAACTCAAGTATTATTATTTTAAATAAAAATCACATAATATGCTTTGAGTGTAGGGAGAAAGGGCACTACAAGAGTAAATGCCCTAAATTGGCTAAGGAAAAGACATCACCACCAAAAGTCAATCCAAAGTCAAAGGATGCCGGTGTTTCCAAAATCAAGAGCAAAGAGCACATCGTGTATTTTAAATGCAACCAAAAGGGACACTATCGAAGCCAATGCCCTAGGGGGAGGAAGAAATGGCAAGAAGGTGCAACTCATGTAGGGGGAGCTCCTAAAGCTAACCCTAAGGTAAATTTACTTAATGCACCTTTAATTCCCAAAGTCAAAAAGCATGCTAAAAATTATTTTAGTTCTCTTGCTATTATCAATAAAAAACATGCTAAGAGAAATAATAAGGTGTATTGTCTAGGTGCTAAACATGTTAGTTTCTCTAAGGACAAACCTAGGACTCAAAACACTAGATCTATTTTACCTAGGGAGTCAATTAGGAGAATTGAAGAAAACTTGGGTATTAATCCCAAGAAATCTAGGCATATATGCCTAAAAGGAAAAGCATTTCCCAAAAGATAAATGAAAATTCAAAATTGGGAAAATTAGAGTTAGAAAACCAAGCCTTGAGGTCAAGGCTAGAAAAATTGGAGAAGACCCTAGCAATAATATCAAATTCGGTTAAAGGGTCTAATGTACAAAAGTCAAGACCTAGAAAACAAAAAATGTCTAAGGGCAAGAAGGGTTTGGGTCATAAACCTATGTCCTACCATAATGTTCCATTTAATTATGGAACCACATCTAGGTCTAGGAAAACCAAGACTAATAGGGAAGTCATCCCTAAGTCTAGTCATGGTATGTGTTTAGTGGCTAACACCTCAAAGAAATCAAATATAGCCACTAAGAAGGTCAATGGAGGAGTCACCTCTAGCGTTGACCCAAGTAAGACCCATTTAACTAAGACGTCAAAGTCAAAAAAGGTCATTAGAAAGGTATCTAGAGAAGTTATCCCTAGGGAATACCTTGTTAACACAAAGAGCTCCAATAGGTATTGGGTTCCTAAAAGCGTGATTGATTCACGCTAGATGGGTTAGAGTGTGTCAACCCTAAATGAATGGGTAGTTAACCTAACCATAGTAGAGTTGACACATTAGGATGTGCCAATGTGTTTGAGAAGTCTAAAAATGATTAAATTGACACAATTAGGTCATAGAGGTATTGGTGTGCCATTTTGGTTTTTTGGCACACTAGGGAAATGAATGACATTAAGGCAAAATGAATTTAATTCCTATAAATGACAAATTAATTTTAACACTTAGGTATTTTATACCTTAGTATATTTTACTTGTCATGCTTTATTTGCCTTGCCATGTCATGACATCATTCTCATTTTCATCTATAAAAATGTCATGATAATGTTTAGATTTATGTTTAGATGTCATGTATGCTTAAGTTTCATTCACATGTCATGACATCATGATATTGACATATGTTTTTATCTATATCATATCTATGCCATAATCATATCATGCATGAATTAAAATGGAGTTAAGGACTATGTCATAATTTGAAAGGAATCAAATAATATTACCTTAGAAATATGCATGAGAACATAAAGAAAACAAAACTCACATCTCACTAAAAACTTGACTTGTATATGTTTTACACATCTAGATATTGGTGAGATGTTTAGGAAAAAGAAATTAAAGGTTTTGAAAACTTTTTGAAAAACCTTGGCTTTTTTGATAGCTATCACCATTGAATGAGATGATACAAAGAGGGCTCTTTATTGAAGCTTTTCTTAAACTTTGGACTTTGTATCAATCTCCTAATTTAATGGGTAAAATAATTTTTCAATATTTTTCACCCATAGTGTTTAGGATAAGTATTATACGTATGTATTTTCAAGATTTTTAAAATTACGTATATTTACGATTTCGAAAATCCATTTTACAAAGAAAAAAGCTGAGAATGTAGTTATCGATCATTACTGTACGATCGATGGTGTTCACTGATCGTATCCGATTTTAGTCGACCGCACAGCCGATTTCGGGTAAACTTGATAGTTAGGCCAATGTTTAGCCACGTTTTGGTCCCCTAACCACTCCTAACCCTAGGATATGCTTGGGAGAGCATTAGAGAGGGTGAAAATCCATTGGATATGGATTAGGAGTTGGGTTGAGGGTGAGTATCAATTTTAAGGTGGAAGATAGTTCATTGTTGAACTTTACCTTAATTTTGATTTGGTTAATGTTCCTATTGACTTAGGGACTCTCCAAGGACATTGTTAGTGCAATAGTCAAGGGGGAGCAAGCCTCTAGGGGGAGGTATCCATCTTGGGAAGATGGATGTGTATTTCCTCATGGGAGGAAAATTGGGTTGCCTCTCTTTAAGTGATATGGGATCACTAGAAAGATTGTAGGCATATGTTCCTCCAAGGGATATATTGTAAGATCTCATTGGGATATGAGACATTCATACTCTTGGGGAGGACCTTTTTGATGTAATGTCAAAAAGGGGGAGAAGTTACCAAGTTACCAATTAGGGTTCGTTGAAATTCTCATTGGGATATGAGAATTGCCAATATGGGAGAATTGGTAGACTTGAGATGGTAGTTTTGTCAATCATCAAAAAGGGGGAGATTGTTGGTGCAATCGGCCCAGCAGTACCTTGATGGTATTTTGATGATAGACAAAACTCATGACATGAGATTGTCATGGGAAAGTCCAACATGGGATTGGCATGGGAAATCCAAAGCATTGCGAAGCCGTGCGCTTGGTGCTTGGTGAGAAATGCATTGCGAAGCCGTGCGCTTGGTGCATTTGGGAAGTCTTGAGAACTTGACAAGTTCACTAGGCTCGGGTCCTTGAGTCGGTGAAGGATGACATTGCGAAGTCGTGCGCTTGGTGCATCCGAGGGACCGCCCGATGAGGAGCGAATGGAGTGAGCCCAAAGGGAGGGCATGAGAGAAGGATGGCGTTGGCGGCCGCATGGCGCATCCGCGATCCAAGGGACGTAGGCCGAGGGAAGAAAGCTTCGGTGGGGAACTCCATGAGGGATAAGGTGGACTTGGCCAAGTGGCTAAGACTGAGTGTCGGAGGATCAAACTTGATGTTTGAGGGTTTACCTGACGGGCGGATGCTCAAACAACTTGGTGTTTGAGGTTTTGCCGACGTCGATCGACATAGGTGCCGATTCGGTCCAAGTCGAATAGGGTTCGGTGTGTAAGGCTAGGAGTTTTGCTTAGCGATCATTGCCATGGGTGTGATCGGCGATGAGTGATGGGAGTGTCGCGAGAGAATGCTCGTGGCCGTATCGTGCAATCGACTACTTAGGTCATCGATCGGTGATGGGCATCATCGATCGGCCGATCGGTAGGTGATCCGCTGGAACTTGTCCGACGTGGATCGCCGCGTTGTGAGACAACGACTACGGCGATCAGGGCCTTTGGCGGATCATTGCTAGCGCGCGAGAAACATCGATGCAGGTTATAAAAGGAGCTCGAGATGGAGGTTTTTGCCATGGTTTTTGTGGAGCTATTGGAGAGGAATTGCTGATGCATTCCAGTCTTTCAAGAGCCAATCAAAGCAAGCAACAAGCAAAGCGATCAAAGCAATCGGTGAAAGTTTTCTTGTGTATTGTATTTGTGTATTTGCTTGTATTTCTATATTACATTGTAATTGCTTGTGAGAGGTTTCTCCACCTCCGACGTGTTGTCGAGAAGGAGTGTTGTTGTTAGTGCCGTGCGCATAACACGAGCTCGTTGAGCTCACCCCGTGGAGTAGGAACCATTCGGTTCCGAACCACGTATATGCTTGTGTATTGATTGTGCTTGTATTGTTGTTATTTCTATTGTTATTCCGCTGCGTATATTAACGACAATTGTAGACAAGCACACGAGAACGAACGAATTACGACATCCGACGAACGAGAGGTATTCACCCCCCTCTACCCGGCCAATCGATCCCCTACAAATAAAAGATGTATTTTTAATTTTTTATTAAAATAATATTTTATTTGTTTGTGCAAAATGGATAATGACTCATCTAATTGTACAGTATATAAAATTTAAATTCTAAATAAGTGAAAGATAATTTATCAAAATATCATAAAATTCCCCAACAAGCGCATCCTAGGATTCCTACCATTTGTTTTTTTTTAAATTAATTATATTTTATTATTTAAAAATTATGTTTTTAACTTGGGCTGGGCCGACCCGGTTAGCCCTTGGCCCATTGATACTCGAGTCGTCACCAGTGACAAGATGTGACTCTGGAGTCTGGCCCGAGTACAGCGGACGAGACATTGATCGCCCGCCCCTCGTTTCTTTCCCATCCCATCCTCCGTGATCGAATCCTCCAAATCTTCGATTCCGGAGTCCCATCGACGACGACGAGCTGAGCTCTAAATCCTCGAATTCCCTTGAATGCGAGTCTCATCGCTTTCGGTTCGGATTCCACCATGGGCGCGAGCAGGAAGCTGCAGGGCGAGATCGATCGAGTCCTGAAGAAGGTACAGGAAGGCGTCGACGTCTTCGATAGCATTTGGAACAAGGTAGCCGAGTGGCCACGCCGGTTTCGTTATCGGTCACCTGTGTGTTTATGTGTGTGATAACCGGATGTTTTTGTAGGTTTACGACACGGAGAATGTGAACCAGAAGGAGAAGTTCGAAGCGGACTTGAAGAAGGAAATCAAGAAGCTGCAGCGGTATCGTGATCAGATCAAGACCTGGATGCAGTCGAGCGAGATAAAGGATAAAAAGGTTGGCTTTTTAGTGGATTCAGTGCATTGCATTTTGTAATGGCTTCTCTGCTGCTGCCTCGTGCCTATTATGCCCTTCGTTTTCGATCTCTGCTCCAGAGATCGTTGTGGTAGTGTATCTCAGCTTGATCTTGCAAGGAATGTTAGACATTTTGGAAAGTCCTAGAAATTACTATATATATATAGTTTATGCCTTTGTGGACAAAGGAGATTGCTTTACTACACAATCTGAGGTGGTTTTACACATCATCACGTAGCTCCGGGACAATTTTTTTTTTTTTTTTTGCCCACTAAATTGTAATTGAGCTCCAATGATCCATTGAAGATGTATTTTAATTCTCCCATACCAATTTTAAACTTACAGGCTAATATTGTAAGTTGTGTTTTTAGAAGCTGGATTTTGGACTTACCAGTTATGTTCTCAGATTAGTCGAAGTGCTATTAACTAGGCTGAGTGTGGATTGTGTTTGTGATTGTACTACTTATTTATTTGAACCACCTCTTCTTTTCCATCCAGTTTGTTAATATGTAATTCCTTGTTTTTGATGATGTTGGCAGTTGGAAGTGTTAGTTGAGTGGTTTTCTTCTTTAAAACATAAGTTGTCATGGTTCTGTGGTTGATAATCAGTTTCATTACAGACCTTGACATAGGTTAGTGCCTCTTATGAGCAGGCTCTCATGGATGCTCGCAAGCTCATTGAACGTGAAATGGAAAGATTCAAGGTTTGTGAAAAAGAGACAAAGACAAAAGCATTCTCCAAGGAAGGTTTAGGTCAGCAACCGAAGGCAGTAAGTTTGATGTTTGCTAATTTTCTTTACCAATTGTTGACCTTCCTGTATAAGACTCCACTTTATTCTGAACAAAATAAAATTTCCCTATTAAATACTCGACATCACTCTCAAAATGCGCATATTCATTTTTTAAAATAATTTAGGCTAGCTACAGATTGCTCTGAGAGGGAAATGATATTTTTCCCCAAGAAGACTGACAATTTTGAGAACCTCTGGAGGTGTACCTAAATATAAGTAAGAGGTTCCAACCTATGGCAATTGATATGCCTATGTTGAAACTTTATATGCTTTTTTAGAGTCCTCATAACGCTTCATCATCCTGTGGAAGTATTTTATGTCTATAGTTACATGCACATCTAGGGCATGCTGAATTTCTCTATTGCTCTTCCGATAAAAATGACTTTGATGTTTCTCTTTGTTACTTGTTATTCCATATTGGAGATATTATTTGAGAAGTTCATCTATTTGATTAATTCAGACATGTATTACTTAGACATTGCCAAGACTGGTCCCAACCATTGTTGAAAATTATGGAAGATTTTGCTAGGCCTGAGCATTTAGTGTTATTTCAAACGTAAGTCTAGGTAGTCATCTAGGGACTCGGGTGTTGCAAATGAGTTTACCTATATGGAGCCCAATGATGGGATAAGATTTATGCAGTCCAAATGGCTTCTTGTTGTATCTTTCCTTATCTTAAAATTCTTCAACTCCATTTTGATTACTTTTGAGACGTGGCTTATCTGACACTTTCTTTGGGCAATGGATAGGATCCAAAAGAGAGAGCCAAATCAGAAACGAGGGACTGGCTCAACAGTGTGGTACATGAGCATTTTAACTACGCCATCTTCATTCTTTCTTTCTGTCATTGTCATGTTTTTCAATTTTTCATCACTTTTTTTAATGCTTGTCCACCTCATGAATCTTGGCAAAATCTTTTTACTGAAGCCTGTTTCATCTGTCTTGTTTATTGTTGAACTGAGCAAGTTTATTATGTGGCTGTGAGGATTATTTTTTAGGTTGGAGATTTGAAGAGTCAAATTGACTATTTTGAAGCTGAAGTGGAAGGGCTCTCTGTTAAGAAAGGGAAAACAAGGCCACCTCGCCTGGTAGTTAATATACCATGCTATCATGCAGAATTACTCAGCAAATACAGTATACTTGATACAGTGCATCTTTTTTCAGACACATCTGGAGACATCCATCGCCAGACACAAAGCTCATGTTATGAAGTTGGAGTTGATTTTGAGACTGTTGGACAATGATGAGTTGAGTCCTGATCAAGTTAATGATGTGAAAGACCTTCTTGAAGATTATGTTGAACGTAACCAGGTATATCTTAGCTACTGGGTAGAGTCTTTTCTGCTTCTTCCCCTACTGCCCACATAGGGGATTTTTCTATGTGGTTTTGATGGTGTCCATTTCAATTATTTTTGAAGGAGGATTTTGATGAATTTAGTGATGTTGATGAACTTTATGTCTCTCTACCACTTGAAAAGGTAGAAACACTGGAAGATCTTGTTTCGCTTGGTCCTTCAAGTCTTACTAAGGTAACTTGTCATTTCTCATTTATCTTTTGTTAGATATGATCTTGATGTTGGAGAGGAATGCTATGATCACTCAGTATCAATTGACCAGTTTGACCAAAATGTCTTATTACATCATTAAGTTTTGGTTTCGATTTAAAAAAAAAAAAAAAAAAAAAATCAAATTTCATGCTTTCTTCTTGCACTTCCTTTTTTCTGTTTCATTTTTTTTTAAAGATGAGTCATTTTAGCTATTTCTATTTACTGTTCTGAAATTTCTTTAAGAAAGAACTTTGCCCAGAAGAGAAGTGAGAAAATTGATTTCAACGATGAGCTACTTCTATTTTCAAAAAACATTTAAGAAAAAAGGTAATTTTGCCCTTAGTTGTTGGAAAAAAGAATTAAGCCAGTCAATGTCTGTCCTATGCTCATAGAAGGATTGATGGTTGTGTTAGGACCTGACCATCGATTGCCAATCGTTAAAAAATGATGATAGTTGCGAACATTGACTCTTTCCTTATCAAAGAAAATTGCCTTCTATTATGCTTGATATCTATTTATTTATGCTACCTTGGTAGTTACTGTGGACTTGGACAATAGCATGTATATCCTTCGAAACATAATGACTTTTCCTATTTCTAACTCATGATTGAGTTGCATATTTTCATCCTTTCAAAATCATAAAATTTGAGAATATGTCATTATAATTATTTTTGGTCGTTGCCATTAGATAAACATGGACTTAGAGCAATTGCTATTAAAATTTGGTCTGCTTAAGATGAGATCGTGTGGATTTTCTATAGCTACTGATGCTCACTATGTCTGTAGTTGAGAACACAAGCTTGGTGAAGTATGAGGATTTTATTGATTCAAACGAATCATTATATGCAAATGGTTGTAGGGCAGATGCAGGGAACGAATAGATGTTGCTGAACAGGAAGAGAAAAAAGAGAGTGAATCTTTAGATAGGAAAGTGAACTCGGTCACTTAAACTAATTAGTCCAATCAAATTTATGTTGTATGTTCTATTTCTCATTATTTGTGTATTTATGTCCATTGAACTAATTGTAGGTGTTATTTCACAAAAAAGAGATATCTTTTATTACATAGAGGAAGCCCTATTTATATACAAGAATTAGGGCCTAGTCAAAGAAATAAATCAAACCCTATCCTAAGAATACTTCAAACTTTATCTTAGGAAATAATTATCCCTAACCATATATATAATATTCTAACACTCCCCCCAAGCTGAAGAATATAAATTATATGCACCCAGCTTGTTACATATATAGTCAATTCGGGGACCTCTCAGTGACTTAGTAAATATATCTGCTAGTTGATCATGTGAGTTAACAAAACTAGTAGATATTTCTCCAGATATGACTTTCTCTCTGACAAAGTGACAATGACTTCAATACGCTGTCCTCTCTACTTAAAAGTCGGATTCGAGGCGAGCATGCATGCCGGTCCGTTATCACATATAAGTGACATTTCAGTAACATCTCCAAACCTTAGCTCTCAAGAAATCGCTTCGAGCCATATAAACTCTTGACCGACTACGGCCATAGCTCGATATTCTCGCCTCGACCGGATCTTGCCACAACATTCTCGCTGCTTTCTAAGAAACAAGGTTACCTCCGACAAATATATAAAAACCAGAAGTAGATCTCCTATCACTGGGAGATCCCGCCATCGCATCGTAATATCCTACGACTCAAGTACGCCCTTGTCTTCATACAAAAGACCCTTTCCTGGAGCGCCTCTGATATATCGAACAATGCGAATCATAAAGATCCCAATGTTCTTATACGGAGAGTCGAGAAACCGACTTACTACACTTATCGCAAATGAGATATCCGACGACAAGAAGGTAACTTAGTCTCCTACTAATCGCTCAGATTGCTCAAGATCCGCAGAGACTTCGATTCGGCAGAGTCGACATTAGGATCCATAGGCCAACTCGAGTTTAACATTTTGCTCTTCTGTAATATCCATCAGATACTTCCTCTGGGATATAATGATCTCATTTCTGGACTGTGCTACTTCTATCCCCAAGAAATATTTAAGTCTGCCGAGATCCTTTGTCTGGAAATGTTTGAAAAGATGTTTCACCTGTGAGATCCCGAGATGATCACTACCTGTGATGACAATATCATCAACATAAACCATTAGGTAGATGCAACCAGTAGATGAGTGACGATAAAAGACAGAATGGTCAGCCTCGCTCCGAGTCATGCTGAACTGTTGAATTACAATACTGAATCTACCGAACCATGCTCTGGGTGATTGCTTGAGACCATATAAAGATTTTCGTAAGCGACACACAAGACCAGAAGACTCCCCCTGAGCAACAAAACACGGAGCTTGCTCCATATAGACTTCTTTGAGTAGGTCACCATGTAAGAACACATTCTTGATGTCCAACTGATATAGAGGTCAGTGTTGAATCGCAACAATGGACATGAATAAGCATATAGAGGACATCTTGGCAACAGGAGAAAACGTATCCCCATAATCCAATCCGAAGCCCTGAGTATAGCCTTTAGCAACAAGACGAGCCTTAAGCCGATCAACCATTCCGTTTGGACCAACCTTCACCGTATACAACCATCGACAACCAACAACTGACTTTCCTGGTGGTAGAGGAACGAGTTCCCAAGTCTCACAGCTCCGTAAGACACTCATTTCGTCCAGCATAACCTGTTTCCATCCTGGATGGGCAAATGCATCTTCTGCAGTCTTCGGAAGAGAAACATACGACAAAGAGGAAAGACAAGAAAAATAGGAAGGAGAAAGACGATGATAACTCAAAGAAACATAATGAGGAGAAGGATTACGAGGATTACGAGTGGAACGTATACCTTTCCGAAGTGCAATGGGAATATCAGAGTCAGAAGACTGGACCAGAGGAAGTAGCAGTGGATTTGGCTCCGGAGAGGATCCCATGGCAGAGTCAGTGTTGGGCGGCAGCAAAACAGGACGAGGACGATGCTGATAAACCTGCAAAGGAGGAGGAATTGAGGCTGGGGGTGATAGAGAATCCTCCGGAGGATCAAAGACTGGTACAGGCATAGAAGGATGAACCTCGAACGACGACTCTGAAGACCTAAAGAAAGGAACTGAATCAAAGAACGTGACATCAGAAGAGATGAAATACCGACGGAATGTAGGGGAATAACACTTGTACCCTTTCTGTGACCGTGGGTACCCAAGGAAAACACATTTATGCGATCGAAGAGAGAGTTTATCAATGCCAGGATCAAGAGCATGAGCAAAACATGTAAAACCAAAGACCCTAGGTGGTAAAGGATGAAGGGACTGCTTCGGATAAAGTACATGATGTGGTATTTGATCCTGTAAAGTGGAGGAAAGCATGCGATTAATGAGATAACATACAGTAAGTACGACGTCACCCCAAAAATGAAGAGGAACGTGAGAGTAAAGAAGAGTCCGGGTGGTCTCGAGAAGATGACGATTATTGCGTTCTGCAACTCTATTTTGTTGGGGGGTATGAGGACAAGACGTCCGATGTAATATGCCATGAGATACCAAGAAGGCCCGAAACGGAGTAGATAGATACTCACGTGCATTATCACTCTGCAAGGATCGAAGAGGGGTACCAAATTGCATTTTTACTTCATTAAAAAAAGATTGGAAAATAGAAAACAATTCCGAACAATTCTTCATCAGATATAACCAAGTACAATGGGAAAAATCGTTTATAAAAGCAATAAAATATCTTGACCCCAATGAAGAGGCAACACGACTCGAACCCCAGACATCGGAATGAACCAAAGCAAAGGGGGACGTAGCTCGACTTATAATGCGAGGAGAAAACGAACTACGAATATGCTTGCCTAACTGACACGACTCACAAGACAAAGATTCTAAGTGAGACAGACTAGGATGTAACTGTTTTAACTTATCAAGACCAGGATGTCCCAATTGAGCATGAATAACAAGTGGAGATGTCGTCGCCGCACCAACAAGAGAGTTTTGTTGAAGTTGATATATAAAGCAGACTCACATCCGCCAATCATCCTCCTGCATCTCGGTCCTCAGAATGAAACAGAAGATTTAGTGAACGAGATAACACAATCAAGAGATCGAGTAAGCTGACTTATTGATAACAAATTAAAGGGAGCTCCGGGAACATAAAGAACATTACGAATGGGAAGAGACGGGGAAGGATGAACAATACCAACACCTTGGGACTGAGTTTGAGAACCATTTGCCATGGTAACACAGGGTAAATAACCGGAAGTAGATAGTGAAGAAAACAGAGATCTATTACCCGTGATATGATCGGTGGCCCCAGAGTCAAGTACCCAGGGACCCGAAGAGCGAGATATGCCAGTAAAGGAATTACCAGCTTGTGTAACGGCAGCAGTGGAATTAGAATCCCGTCATTCCTCATACCATTTCATAAAGTCATCGTAGGAAGACGGTAGAGTTGGATCTGATGTCGACTGTGAAGTGGAAGCTGAAGAAGTGACAAAACTCTGGGCGATCTGAGCAGCACGAGGAGGTCGACCATGGAGACTCCAACATTTATCAATCGTGTGTCCTGGTCGGTGACAATGATCACACCAAGGACGTCCTTTGCCATTCTTACGAGGTGGAGGTTTGTTGTTGTTTCTAGAGACCAAAGCTGAAGAGTCAATAGGAACGGAGGATGACAACGTCAAGACTTTTGCAGGGACGCGGAGGAGAGTCGCCCAGGTAGAGTCCATGGTGGCCTCTATGGGGCTGCCCAGGATCTGATCACGAATATGAGAGTAATCTGTGGGCAGACCATATAAGGCCAACGACATAAAAAATTTCTTCCGATTTTCAAGCTCTGCAATAGGAGTGGTCGCAGGCGGGAGCAGGTCATTGAACTCGCACAGAAGGCTAGAGACTGATCCTAGATAGGTTGACATAGAATCCTTGATCTGATGAGTACTAAGAATATTCATGAGGTCTTCACAAACTTGATAGAGTCGCCGAGAAGTATTAGTAAATAGTTGTTGAGCCTGTGTCCAAACATCTTTGCAAGTTATGTGAGTGCGGAAGACATCCCTAAGAGATGGATGGATGGTGGCTCGGATAATGCAACACAATTGAGCATCAACCTTTTTCGATAAAGGACGATCGGCGACTTGAATATTCTCCTCAGTTTGGGTTAGATGTGTCTCATTACCTTGTCCAACAAGCCAAAGCTTAATGTGGGAGGCCCAAGAGGAGTAATTCTTACCATCCAAGAGTTCAGATGACAGTGGTGCCGTGACGTGGTTAGTAAAGATTGGGAAATCCGGCTTCGAAGTGCCGGAGCTAGCCATGACGAATGAAGCAGGTCCTGACAACTGTGGGCGAGAGTCTTGAAGGTGGGCAGCCGGTGAAAGCAGGAGCGCCGGGGTCGAGCTCGCACTGCTTGGTCGCTGAAAGGAGGGAGCTTCAGAATCGCGTACTGGCCGAAGGCTGACCGCGACAACAGATGCAGCAGGAGGGCGGTTGCTTCGGCGCTGTGTGCGTGCTGGGCGATGGCGGAGAAGGCGCGAGGCAGCGACTGTGTCGTTCCAAAATCACAGCTGGAGACGCGTCTGCGAGGCCTGGTGTCGCGACGAGGAGGCTGCAACAAGGACGTTGCAAGAAGAAGAACGTCGGCGCTACGGGAAGGCGACGACGTTCAGAAGCTCGCGAATAGGAGGCGATGTAGCTTTCTCGTCGTGAGCTCAGGAGGAAGAAGATTGCGATGCTTGCGTCGCAATTCGTCCGCTCAGTGCGTTCGGGAGAAGAACGCGCGCGCTGAGGAGATCACGATTCGTCCGCTCGATGCGTTCGGGAGAAGAACACGTCCGCTCGGTGGGAATATCAGCGCTCGGTGCGTTCGGGAGAAGAACGCGCGGCACTGAGGAGAACGCGAGCAGAAGGTAGGGCCAGGAGAAAAAAAACTCTAAAGACGAAAACCTAATCTGATACCATATTATTTTACAAAAAAGAGATATCTCTTATTCCATAGAGGAAGCCCTATTTATATACAAGAATTACGGTCTAGTCAAAGAAATAAATCAAACCCTATCCTAAGAATACTTCAAACTTTATCTTAGGAAATAATTATCCCTAACCATATATATAATATTCTAACAGTAGGTATTTCATTGGTCTTATTATATGTTCCTCTAGGGGTTCATATTTAGCATTTACTTTTCCCTTTTTTCTCCATTCATGCGCTGGAAGAATTTCCAAGTTTTTAGATATCTTTTGTATTTTGTCTGGCCTGAAAATGTGTATGTATTGGTTGATCAGGTTCTTATATCAACATGCTTCATTATTTGCTTGCATAATTTGTGCTGTGTAAGCACCACATTTGCAGAAGAATCTTTTTTAAGAGATGGTGTTTCACTTGCAGTTTATATCATTTATTTTATCTCATAAATGTCCACATATTCAGAGTGTCTGAAATTTGAGCTAATGTAACTTTTTAAGAACATATCTGCATTGCAAGGGCATGGAGAGCAAGAGGCTCATGCAATGGTTATGTTTGAAATGTTACTAAAAGATTGTTCCTTATTTGCAAAAACTAGTTCTGTCGGTTGTCATTTTCCCCCTATAACTCTTTCTTTTCTGCCCGATTATTTTGCAAACAAGATAAAAGTTGTAAATTCTCTTCATGGTTTTGTATAATGTTTCTCTATTAATTTGTTGACAGATCGCTTTGTCATCGGCTGAGTCACAGCACACATCTCAGGATCAAGGTGAAGATGTGGTTCCACAGGAAAGTAATTTTGATGCTGCACCAAAAACTTCACCTTCAAAAGGTGGAACTACAGGGTCTTTGGCACCGACACTCCATTCAACTATTAGTTCTGGGGTACCTGTGGTCCCTACTTCAGCTGTGAGTGCTAATGTTCCTGTACATCCATCCACTTCTGCGCCAACAGATTCAGTTTTACTTTCTAGTCCACCAAGTGCAAGAAGTGTTACAGAGAGCTCTGTTTCTGTTTCTGCACCCCTTCCCTCAGCCAACTCAGTGAAGGAGGAAGACACAACCTTCCCTGGGCGAAGGCCTTCACCAGCCATCCCAGAAATTGGTGTAGGGAAAGGTATTAGCAGAGGGATATCTAATCCTGCATCAATCAGTACTAACATGACTTTCAGTTCAGCTAGTGCAATATCTGGAAATGTTACTCTTGGTTCTGTTCCAGCATTGTCTGATATATCTAAGCGTAACTCTTTAAATGTCGATGAGAGAATTGGAAGTGGACTTGCACAGCCTTTGGTTTCTCCTATAAATAGCAGAATCCCATTGCAATCATTGCCCAAAACAAATGATGGAACTAGTTCAAATGATTCTAATAATGTCGGAGAGGCTCCTATTTCAGGAGGAAGAGTCTTTTCACCTTCTATAGTCCCTGGAGTTCAATGGAGAACTCAAGGTGCAGTTTTTCAGAATGCAAATGAAAGCGTAAGTTGTTTGAGATGTTTTAATAAACTAAAAATCTGATGCATCCAATCCTATAGTTTGGTTGTCATTTAGTGGTTTATCTGATTGTCCATTTCAAAATATGTGTACATATAAGCTTGGTTTCTCCTGGAATTCAGTTGCAACTGCTCATATTATTGTTTTTTCATGTTATTGTAATTTGGTTGTCTAGTTATGTTTAACGTGTATGGATTTTGTGACAACTGTGTATCCTCTTGCTACTGTTTGATCAGTTTTGATAATAAGGTACATAATCCTGGTATTTGGAGGTGCTGTGTTTTCTTATTGAGTCTGTCACTTTGGAAAGCCTCTTGTAACTCTTACATTTGATACCTGAGTGCCTTCTACTTCTAGCAGGTTCAAATATCAGTCCTAGATTGTGTAGGACTGGCCCAGAATATGGAACTCGTAGTTGCAACCATATCATTCCTATGATTACTTGTTATCAATCTAATAATGTTCATTTTCTCAATGACAAATTTGAAATGATGTTTCGTGACAGTGGCTCATGTTTTGTCTGAAAGACATTTTTGCTGAACTACAGATGTCCACTTGAACGTGTTTTTGAATCAAAATTTCCTGCTCACTTTCCATGAGTATCATCTCCATAGTATTTCTCTAATAGGTCATCTCAGATTGCGTGGATTGCCAAACCATGAGCATTACTATTCTAGTAACTAATTTCTTGTTTATTTCTTAATAGACATTTTTCATATTATAGGAGCCTTGTAAAGTCATCTTATGTTGGTACAATCGGCCCAGGTCACGATTGACCAGACTCGAGTTTGACTCGAGTGATGTTTTGATGTTTGACAAAGGGATTTGACAAAGTGGTTTGACATTGATGTTTGACATTAATGTCGGTTAATATGTTGGGGAGATTGTTTATACAATCGACCCAGGTTATAATTGACTTTGATGGTTGACTAGGGTTGACCATGTGATTATGGGAAAGTCCAAGCATGGGTCTTGGCAAATGGAAAGTCCAACATGGGTTGGCAAAGGAAAAGTCCAACATGGGTTGGCAAGGGAAAGTCCAAGCTTGAGTCTTGGCATTTGAGAAGTCCAAGGGTTTCATATCGTACAGAAAGTCCAAGCGAGTCTTGTGACAAGATAAGTCCAATGGTTGGCGGCGTAAAGTCCAAGCGAGTCTTGGCGGCGTAAGTCCAATGCCTTGGCGGTGTAGACAGATTAGCATGACATAGCCGATGGAAGCACCGAAGCTAAGCGCGATGGATGAACAAGTCATGGATGACTTGGAGGATCCGAGAGGCGTGAGGTGATGGAGGTGGCTAGAAGGCTTCAGTTCAGGCTAAGGGTGGTCTAGCAAGTATGGGGCACCATACTGGTTAAAACCTCATTCTTGAGGTCGGTGACCGGGCATTATGGCGGTTCATTGCCGTGAGTCGACTGAGTTCGACCGCGGTGTTAGAGCCGGGATTGCTCGTGATCGCTCATGGGAGCGATCGTGATGGCTCGGGCAATGATCGCTAAGGAGGATGGCGATCACGCGGTCGAGTGTCGAGCAAACGCCCAGAGCTCCGTAGCGATTACGGGCGCGATTGACGGCGTTAGCGATCGGCAAATGTGTGACCGCCAAGAGATCTGCTGAGTTTTTCGGCGTGGATCGATCCGTTGCCTCACGAACAAAGGCATCGATCCGATAGCGGAAATCAGCCCGACGCAAGTTATAAAGCGGCTCGGAAGGAGGGTTTTAGCAATGATTTCTGACGTTTTGAGGCGATTCTGCCGCAAATCGAGGTCTTCAACCACGATTCAAGCGATCAACAAGCAAGCGATCTAAAGAGTTTTTGTAAAGTGTTCTTTACTTCTCTTATTGTATTTCCTATTATATTTGCTTGTTGTATTTAGATTATTGTTGTAATCTTATCAGAAGAGGTTTCTCCACCTCCGACTTGTGTCGAGAAGGAGTTATTTGATAGTGTTGTGTGTTTGCATCGCTAGGGCTCGCTTGAGCCCGATCCGCGAGTAGGAACTGTTATGCCCGAACCACGCTATATCATCGTGTTCGTGTGTGATTGTATTTCGTATCGCTTTTATTATTATTATTCCTAACACGAATCAGAGACAAGCACGCGAACGATTTCCATCTACGACGGGTCACACGCTTATTCAATCTCAATGGGTGTCAAATCTCCAACAAGTGGTATCCGAGGTGGCTCTTCAACGGATTAACAACCGGAGCAAGACGCCAGAGGGTAAAAGATGGAAGTCCAAGATCAATTAGGATGGGACATCAACACACCGTCCCTTATTCATTCTATGGACGAGAAGGTTTCAATTCTTGAAGGCGAATCAAGAGTTTTGATGATGAGAGACCTTGAGGAATGGTCCGCCTGATGGAAGGATTTGAGTATCCTAAGGGACCAAAGGGAGGGTTTCTCAAGAAGAAGAAATGGAGTGAGGAGCAACTCTAATTCGAGAAAATAAGAAGGTAATCAAATTTATATTTGATTTAGTACCTAATGACATCTTGTGTAGCCTAGGTGACTATGTGGAGTGGAAAGACGCCAACGAGGTATGGAACATTTTGGCGAAATTCCATGAAGAACCTCATTCAAGCCAAGAAGACAAGGAGGATGAAGAAGAGAGCTCATCCTTAAGTGAAAGTGAGGAATCGGAAGAAAGTGAGAGTCGACTTAGGATCGGAAGAGAAAATAGAAGAGGTGGGAGAAGCATCCACCTCCGTGATTGAGGAGAGACCATCTACACCGGGCAACCTCAAGAAGTGCCTTCAACATCCGGCCAAGACGAGGAAGCTCAAAATTCAACTCCAGACCTACCACGGACCTAGGTAACTCGAGCATTTCAAATAATAATAAAATTCATATTATATGCTTTGAGTGTAGGGAGCGAGGACACTACAAGAGTAAGTGTCCTAAACGGGTTAAGAAGGCTCCACCGGCACAAAAGTCAAGGATGCTTGGTTCCCAACACCTAAAGGCAAGGAGCACAATTGAAGGGGCATTATCGAGTCAATGCCTAGGGGGAAGAAGAAGGGCAAGAAGGAGCATCATACGTAGGGGAGCCTAAGGCAAACCCTAAGGTATATTTCAAAAATGCACCTTCTAGATTTAATAGGCAAAAGCATGCTAGAAATAATTTTAATTCTCTTGCAATTTATGAAAAACATGCTAATAGGAATGAATATTGCTAGAGCTAAAAATATTCACTTAGATAATAGGAAGAAATTTGGGACTAATGTCCCTAAAAATAAGTCATCTAAGGATAAACCTAGGTCAAATAACACTAGACCAATTTTACCTAGGGAGACCATTAGAAAGGTGCAAGAGCACCTAGGTATTAACCCTACATGGACTAGGCATATGCCTAGAAAGTCCCATGCCCATTCTAAATCAAAATTCTAAAATCGGGCAATTAGAATTAGAGAACCAAGCCTTGAGGTCAAGGCTTGAGAATGGAGAAGACCCTTAAAATTATACAAAATCAATTTAAAGGGTCAATGATCAAAAGTCAAGGTCCAAAAGTCAAAGTCAACACCAAGGACCTAAGAGTCAAAAGTCAACCAGGCAAGGTTTGGGTCACAAACCTAAGCTAAGTAGCTTATCATAGTGTTCCATTGGATTATGGAACACTAACTAGTTCAGGAAGACCAAGGTCAATAGGAAGTCATCCCTAGAGTCAAAAAGGGTGTGTCTTGTGGCTAGGGTTTCTGAAACCTAGGGTGGCCACTAAGAAGGTCGGTGAGTCACCCCAGAGTCAACCTAGGTAAGACCCAAACGACCAAGGCTGCTCAGAGGGTCATTGTAAAGGTATCTAGGAGGTTATCCCTAGGGAATACCTAATTAACCCTAGGAGCTCAAATAGATTTTGGGTTCCTAAGAGCGTGATTGATTCACGCTAGATGGGTTTAGGGTGTGCCAACCTTGATTGGATGGGTAGTTAACTCAACCATGGCAAAGGCATTTTAGGTCATTTTCAGGTTATGGCTACCTTGGGAATGTGGTTTGATTGAATCCTAAAGGTTTTTAGGACGCGCAAGATTAATTATGAGTATTGATAAAATGATCGAATCCGCACAATTTAGGATTAGAGGTTTTTAGTGTGATTTTTTGGGTTTTGCACACTAGGAGATTAGTGATAATACGGGCAAAATTTATTTAATTATATCAAATGGCAATTAATATTAAAATTTAGGTATTATTATACCTATATATTTTATACGCCATGATTTGTTTATACGCCATTATGCATACATGACATCGTATTTACTTTTATCATTTAAATGTCGTGATCACGCTTAGAATTAAGTTTTAAATTTCGTATGTTTTTAGATTTTATCATATGCTTGTGACATCATGATCATCAATTATGATTTATTTTGCTATCATTATGCCATGATCATTTTTATGCATCTAATTTGATTAAAATTGATTTAAGGACTACGGTGACTTGGAGTCCCATTTATAAGGGAATCAAGTAGGGTTGCTTAGAAAATGCATGAAATCCTAGTTTAGGAGAACAAAACCCACATCTCACATCCAATCGACATGTATGTGTATTTATACACCCTAGATACACTGTGAGATGCTAGGATACGAGTTGAGTTCAAGGTGCGTAGTTTTGATCTAGTTGAATCCAAAACTCATCTAATTTTATTAGTGGATCATCGGGAAAGCACAGACAAGTCATGTACTTAGAGCCCAAGGAATATGATCCAAAATAAGGTTTGAAATCATTTTAAAATCGTGAAGTCTATCTTCGACAAGAATCACTATTGATGAAGTTGATATGAAAATAGTCCAAAACATTGAAAATTTCAATGGTTTTGAGTTTTGTATCAAACTCACTATTTTATGGGTAAAATATTTTTCAAACATTTTTCACCCATTGTTTTCGTCATAAGTATTATCGTATCAAATTTCGTGATTTTTCGATATCGATAATTAGTTATGATTTTCACGAAATTCGATTCGATAGCTGAATTTGGAAAATTCATACGACCGATCGCCATTGTGGCCGATCACGATGTGGCAATCGATCGACATCGTCAGAGTCATCGCCAGTCCGATTCGGGTTAACAAGGTTGTTTAGCCCATTTTCAATGGGTAAAGGTCCCTAACCACTCATAACCCAGGATATGCTTTGGGAAGTATTATGAAGGGTGAAAATTCATTGGATATGGATTTGGAGAGGTGTTAGGTCAAAGTATCAATTTGAGGTGGTGGAAAGTTCAATGTTGAATTTCCAACCTTAATTTTGATGGTTTAGAGTTCCTATGGCTTAGGGACTCAGACATCACTGTTAGTGCAATGGTTAAGAGCAAGCCTTTAGGGGAGGTATCCATCTTGGGATGATGAATGTGTTTTTCTCCTCAAAAGGAGAAGTTATTGGGAAAATATCATCAATCGAGAAAATTGATGATTTTCGATACCCAATTTGGAAATTGGGAGAGTGAATAGGATCGCTTCTCTAGTGATATGAGACTTATCACTGGAAGATGGTAGACATCCTAGATATTTTTAAATCAAGGGGAGATTGTAAGATCTCATGGGACTAGACATCAATTGACCTCCTTTGAGAGATAATCTTTTTGATGTTAGTCGAAAAGGGGAGAATGTTTGGGAGAACATTCGAGAGTGTTCTTACCATTGATAAGGGATTTGAAAGTTAGTGGTCTAACTCGGATGATTTGTTTGGTTTTGTCAAACATCAAAAGGGGAGATTGTTGCGTAATCGGCCCAGTCACGACGATGACCGCACTCGAGTTTGACTCGAGTGATGTTTTGATGTTGTGAAGGATTTGTGCTGGTTGGCATTGATGTTCGACATTAATGCCTGCTAATATGGAGATTGTTTATATAATCGACCCGTGTTATAATCGACTTGATGGTCGACTAGGGTCAATTATGTGATTATGGGAAAGTCCAAGCAATGGTCTTGGCAAATGGAAAGTCCAACATGGGTGAAAGGAAAAGTCCAACATGGGTTGGAAGGAAAGTCCAAGCTCGAGTCTTGGCATTCGAGAAGTCGAGGTTTGATATTGCGCCAGAAAAGTCCAAGCTGAGTCTCGGCAAAGATAAGTCCAATGGTTGGCGTAAAGTCCAAGCGGAGTCTTGGCGGCGTAAGTCCAACGAGTGCTCGGTGTAGACACCGCTAATACGACATAGCCGATGGAAGCACGGAAGCTGCGATGGATAACAAGTCATGGATGACTTGGAGGATCCGAGAGGCGTGAGGTGATGGAGCGGAGGTGGCCAGAGTTCAGGCTAAGGGTGGTCTAGCAAGTAGGGGTACCATACTGGGTTAAAACCTCATTCTCGAGGTTGCGGCCGACCGACATTATGGCCGGTTCATTGCGTGAGTCGACGAGTTCGACCGCCGTGTTAGAGGGATTGCTCGCAATGATCGCTCATGGGAGCAATGATCGATGGCTCTGCAATGATCGCTGCGGATGGCAATGATCGCTAGTCGAGTGTCGAGCACGCCCGTAGTCGATCGGGCCGATTACGCGCGCTGCCGATCGCCAAGAGATCCGTTGGAGTTTTTCCAGTGTGGATCGATCCGTTGTCTCACCACGACATGCATCGATCGGGTGACTTACGACAATGATCCGATAGCGGAAATCGGCCGACGCAAGTTATAAAGGCAGCTCGGAAGGAGGGTTTTAGCAGCGATTTCTTGGACGTTTTTGAGGCGATTTGCTGCTGCAAATCAGGGTCTTCAACCACGATTCAAGCGATCAACAAGCAAGCGATCTAAAGAGTTTTTGTAAAGTGTTCTTTACTTCTCTTATTGTATTTCCTATTATATTTGCTTGTTGTATTTAGATTATTATTGTAATCTTATTGTAAGAGGTTTCTCCACCTCCGACTTGTGTCGAGAAGGAGTTATTTGATAGTGGTGTGTGTTTGGCATCGCTAGGGCTCGTTTGAGCCCGATCCGTGGAGTAGGAACCGTTACGGTTCCGAACCACGTTATATCATCGTGTTTGTGTGTGATTGTATTTCGTGTATTGCTTTTATTATTATTATTCCGCTGCGCTAACACGAATTGTAGACAAGCACACGAACGATTTCCATCTACGTACGGGTCACACGCTATTCACCCCCCCTCTAGCGGGCGTCAAATCTCCAACATCTTAGTTATGCAGAGTGCATTTGCTGGATTTGGTTTGAACTCTCACTGCCTTCTACTGTTCATTCTTAGACGATAAAATACATCCTAGTTTTTTTAGCTTCAGATTCATCCTGTTTATAATTAGAGGGTTTGTTCTGAATTCTGATCTCTAAATCTTTTAGGTAAGTTGGTGTGTAATAAAAACACTTGCCAATGAAATTATTAACATATATTTATTGATCTTGTTAGCTAAAAGAAGAATTACTGAATTGCAAAGGTTTTTCTATATCAATTTTTTATTTGGTTTCCTCTTCTTTTTGCAAACTTTTTCTAGAGCATTCACATGCTCTCTTGGGCTCATAGTTTTTCTAGTATTCATCTACTTGCTTTTTGTGTTTTAGTTGAACCCTTTACCTCTATGTTAGCATAAACTGGAAGATATTTATGATGATACACCATGTGTTGGGTAGAATCACTAATAGTTTTATCTTTTCTCACCTGTTAGTCTTAGATGTTAATTTCTTCTCGTTTGATAGTGTTTGACACTGAATGTTTACGAACATTTTACTTTTATTTTGCCACATTTTGGTTGGTTCCCATTAGTTGTGTGGCATTGATTGATAATTGGTTGTCCAAGTTTGAGAAGCTTGTTTGTCCTCCGTTATATTTTTAGAACTTGTACTTCTGGTTGTTTTCTAGTTTATCTGGAAGGTTGATGTAATGACACTGAGCTAGCTTATTTGCATCCAAGCTTAAATACCTTGGTTGAAATATTTTGCCTTCCAACACTGAAGTCCCAGCATGATGGATTCTTTTGTCCAGGTTCAATTTCGGGGGCGACCTGAGATTGCTCCTGATCAAAGGGAGAAATTTTTACAGAAGCTCCAACAAGTGCAACAAGGTCACAGTAACCTTCTCAATGTGTCACATATCTCTGGTGCCAACCACAAACAGTTTACTTCACAACAGCAGAGTTCCCTTTTGCAACAGGTCCTTTTCTAATTTAAGAAGCACTGCAAAATTTTCAATCCTACTTATAAAAGGTCTTTTTTTCTATATGTAGCACTTTTCCTAACCAATTGCTGGAACTGCATGCTTTTCTGTTTCTAACTACATGAAATTACTTCACACATGCTATTTAATGATGATATTGACTTGTCCCAACAATAAGAACCTTAGTATGTAGTATTTTAATGTACCAAAAATCTGCTTCTGTTGGTTAGCATTGCCAAATAATCATTCTCTACTAGTGCTCCTAAACTATTAGGCTCTGTTTACTTCGTAGATGAAAATAGCCTTCTGCAAAAAACAGCAGCGACATCATGGGGAAAAGAATCCATTATGGATAATGATTGTTCCCTTTTGGTTTACCTAGCCAAAGGAAGAGAAAGAAGGGAAAGAATGAGGTTAAAAAGGAAGTTATGAGAATTCCCTTCTTCCAATGTTTGATCTTGCGACTAGAGTGTGATGTGTAGGTTCCAAGATGGTTCAAATCTGAAGTGGAAATTGATATGAGATATGGACGACATAATTGGATGTGTAATATATGCATGCAGCGGTAGTTTGCTCAAGTGACACTGAGTTGCTTATTATGGTTTTATCCGTGATTGATTATTGAAAATTTCTGTTTTTTTTATAATAATTGGTTTTCTTAAGAGCACCATTGTCTGGTTGATTATTTCTTTCTCGTGTAACAACTGGGTTGCATCTAATAAAAAGTTCTTTTGCTACCAGATATAAAAATTTTCATCTTTAACAACTACAAACCTAAGTGGCATTTACCTCATGTTCTGGAAAATGCTTTTGTGCTGTTTGATCTTGTTCCTTCAGCAACTTTACTAATATCCAGTGACAACTTTATGCACACAGTTTAGTCCTCAAAGCGCTCCTGCTTCACCTCATGTTGGCCTAGGACTTGGAGTGCAAGGAGCAGGTCTTGGTTCTGTTGGTTCAGTTTCACCACAACAGCAACCGACTATTCTTCATCAGTCCTCTCAACACCCTGCAGTATCAAGTGGAATGAAAGATGGAGGTATGAAGTACTTTCTTTAATCAATACTTCTGAACTTCCTTACAATACATTTTCTTTGTCATAAAGCAGATGCTGTACATGCAAATGCAGAAGACCAGCAACAACAGCAGCATCATATATCAGAAGACCTGATCACAGATCCTATCTTTAGTCCCAGTTTCAACAAGATCATAGGTGATGATGATCGAAAGACATCATACACGGTAGGTACTCGTAGACTATTTTATTGCTTTCTTCCAAGAGGTCAAATTATTTAGTTTACTCCACTTCCTCTTGTGCTAACATTATGAAACATATTTAGATTGAGTCAATAGGATCTAACTTATTAAGTCATTAGTTAACCTGATAAATGAATTTCTTTGCAAGTGCCTACCTTTTGTGGTGGCAGACATGCACCGCCATGAATCAACTATTTTGTTTTAACTTTGTTAGATTGATAGTAGCCCACTGAGCCACAGACTAGAGCATGGACCCTCCTTCCCATGCCATCTCATGTTGAAAATCCTCAATATGTTCTTTGGTTAAACTATCTCATGATATGAGGAAGAAGGGAATAGCAGAGGAGTCATCGCTATAAATCTATCAATAATTTCATGAAAAAGTGTAAAGGGAAGAGGTGAGAAGCATATTCATGGTGTAATATGGAGTATATAATATTTAAACCATCATGATCGTTAAGCCTGATCAGGCCCAGCTATTTAGGTTCGGTGACAGGAATCCTATACCGCAGTTGAAATCTATGCTGGGTTATTAATTTTTTCCAATTATGTTGACTAGATTTTTTTTGGCAATATACAATGAGGAAAATACAATATAAATGCAAATAATTCATTAAATTTGGAAAAAAAAAACCATTTTAATGTTCAAATATTTTTTAAATGGGAATTTTCTAAACGTGCCATTCTCGAGATTAACTCGTATAAAATCCATGATCCAACATTGTGAAACTTGTTTCGCTTATTATTGTATTCACATCTAAACATGGTCCATTAGTTTCATGAATATACATTATCTCAAAATATTTTCCTTCGGAAAGTAGGTAACTTCAGCAATAAGCATTTGTGCAAACTGTCTTACAAGTGTTTATTTATAGATGGTGTTTTATTTAATTAAGCTGTGCGTTTAACAAGATAGAGTAAAAGTAATAAGGAAAAAATCGATGAGTTGGGACCTAATTTGTTGACGCCGTGTTCTTGGTGATCCGCAGGGTACAGGTCCTGCCTCTGCAGCTGAAGGTAGTCAGTTGTCTAGAGAGAATGAAATGCCACTTGGCCAACCATTACAAGCTGGTCCATCCACAGCTAGCCTTGGTGTTATTGGTAGAAGAAGTGCACTAGATCTCGGTGCTATTGGCGACAACATTAATGGCTTAGCTGGGAATTCTGGTGGAATGCATGATCAAAAAATATATAACCTGCGGATGCTTGAAGCTGCATATTATAAACTCCCACAGCCTAGGGACTCAGAACGTGCGAAAACCTATGTTCCCGTGAGGGACTCTGAACTGTTTTATTGTGCACATTGATAGTTATTTTACCGATTGATATAGGTGCTTCATCTTCTAACTTTCTTTTTGCCTTCTCAGAGGCATCCTGCAATTACACCTGCTAGTTATCCTCAGACTCAAGCACCCATAATCGATAATCCTGCCTTTTGGGAACGATTGGGTCTTGATTCAATGTGCACCGATGCCTTGTTTTTTGCATTTTACTATCCACAGGTACGAAATGATATTATTGTGGTTTTGTAAAAAAATTGTTAGTCAGCAACTCTCTTGAATATATATTTGCAGAACACTCATCAGCAGTACTTAGCTGCTCGAGAATTGAAGAGGCAGTCCTGGAGATTCCACAAGAAATTTAATACGTGGTTTCAACGGCACGAGGAGCCAAAAGTAACTAATGATAACTTCGAGAGAGGAGACTATGTCTACTTTGATTTTCATATCGCCAATGATGGTTCACAGCACGGATGGTACGTTGAATTGTCTACGTTCTTGTTTTTTTTTTAAATTTATACTGTATTATGGTAGAATGTTTCATACTTGCAGCTTTTTTTTCTTCCTTTTATTCTTTTTCACCTCAATTCCAGTTGTGGCCCCAAAAGATGTTATTTCCCAAGGGTGGTATCGTTTATGATAGGTGGTTTTTATTAGGCTAGGGAGGTAATTATATATGTAAGGCTTTAGGATCTAGAAGTTATTTCTAAAGTAAGTGAGGGACTAGGCAGAGCGAGCTTGGGCCTGTTTGTTTGGCATAAAATGTTGTACCCGTTAACAATATTTTCGGAGGAAAACTTTTATAAGACTTTAATAATTATGAGCAGTTGATGACAGGAGGGTGGAAGGGTTTCTGGTTGTTGAGTCTCGAGGGTGGAAGGGACCTTGCGGTAGACCGTGAGCAAAAGAGAGGGGCTCACGGACGGCAGCAGAGGTGTTATCGTGATCGTGGACAAAAACAACTGGACTCAGTTGTGAGCCACTTTATTGAGTAGCAGTCTAGCAGAAGAAGAAATGGATTTGGTAGTTTGGTCTTCCTTCTCGTTTCATCCTGCTTTTGAGATTTTCTTCTGATCTCACATCTCAAGAGGTTGCAACTCTCCAATTACCGATGACGCTGCTACTTTCGGATTGGGACAAATAGTTTGGTTCTGAAACCTTACCTAAAGTTTCAATTGGTGAATCAATAATTGGGCGATACTCTGATACTCTTTCCCAATGCCTCCTAAGATAGCAACTGAACCAGTAATAACCCCCCCCCATGGGCAGCAAAAACGAAGAGACATTTCACAGAAAATACAATTCGATCTTTTGCTGTGTCATCGTTTAGCGATAAATTTAGGAAAAATTTATTCGGACGCCTCTGGGATCTAGGAGTTTGTCCGATGGACGGGGTACGACTTTGACGTTGGACCGTCCTTCAAGGATAGCGCGACTACAAAGTCCGGATTAAACCGTGAAAAAAACTGTGAGTGCTTCTTCAATTTATCCTTAGTAGCCGGTGGAGGTCACTCCGATCTTATTCAGCTTAGCTGTTGGTGAGACATTCCGAAGGTCCGTAAGGTGGGTCGATCACTCCTAAGAATTAGTAGGACCGAAGATTGGGATATCTGGTGTCAATAAAAAAAAAACCAGTAATAACATCATTCTTACATATTCTCATGTTTCTACGTCATCACTATCACTCCATTGCCAATTTCTTCCTCGCTGAGTGTGACGAAAACATCGCCTTGCAGGTGCCAGCGGATTAAAACTGACTTCACTTTCGAATACGATTTCCTTGAGGATGAACTCGTCGTATGAACTTGCTAAATGCTATTGAAGCTGAAAGGAAAATGGTAGTTCTGGTATGATGTATCTTCCCTTGCTTCGTTGATTATGGAAAGAAAACAGTTGTGAAATAATCGTAATGATACCAACTTTGCTTGATTTTATTGGACAGGAAGTTATTCCAATGCTTCAAATTTGATTCTCATGGCAGATGATTTTTCGATGCCCCGAGCAGAACGAGTAACCTTGCTTCTACGCTTCAATTTTAGAAGATAAAATCGAATCTGTGTTGCATATATTATTTTACAATCCATTTTATTTCTACTTTGCTTGTGTGTATATATCGGGTAATTTTTTAAATGCTCTCCTTTTTTAAAATGACTCTAGAAATTTAGAAGAGTAAAGTTGATATTTTAGATTTGGATATAGAACATTTTGTTACAGAATGAAAAATTTTATTTTAAGTTATTTTTGATATTATTTAATTTTCGAAATTTACTGTGGTATTTCTACGGCCCATTAATCCATGCCTCAAACCGTGCTCGCTACTAATTGGAAACATCAGATGCGGGTGAAACTTTGGTAGCCGTAAGATGGGTGTGAATAAAACAATTTTTAAAGCAGTACTCAACGTCATTCCTACCCCGGACTCTACGCCTCTTTTTTACTCATAAATCTACCAACTTTGCATTGGACTAAGCCGGGTCCTTTCGACAATAAATCAGGTAACAAAATGGGTGGAGCAGTTATAGGATAGAGGCTATTTCCTGTTCTCCAAGTAAACGTACCCACACGCTTACCCGCGAAGAGTTGTGGGGCCTTTCGACAACATTCCCCCGTAGTTTTCCTGGTATACACGCAAATAAAATCAACCATTAGGCTTACATGGTAATATAAAGCCACTCGCTATTTGCCGACTTCCCCCAAATCCCGTCTTTGGCTTCCTCGATCATTCGATTTGCGACTTTTCCCATCGTCTTCGTGTAATTTTCCAGGTTTTCGATTTCAATCAATGAGATTCTTGTTTCCTTTCTGTTTTTTTTTTCCTGTTATGTATCATGGATTTGACATCGGAATTATTTTTGGAATTGCAGGGCGAAGGCCGAAGGGACCATGGCGAAGAGTTCCTTCAAGTTGGAGCATCCACTCGGTTCGTTTCCTTTCGTTCCCCCTCTTTGGATTCAATAAACGGAGGCAATTCGATTAGGTTTTGGCCGATTTATCTTTGCTAGAATCCGACATTGGGATTCTTCGTGCTATTACATCTGGTTTGCAAATGTCCTTCCTGATGGTGTAACTCTTTCAATAAGTTTCTTATGGCTGGTACTTGAACCGGAGAATCGGGATTGAGCAATCCTCCCTGGCCTTTGAATTTTTTTCAGGAAAATTTAATTTTAACGACATTTGTAATTTAGATGGATACAGAAAGGCTCATCGCCAACATATTTCGGATCATGCTATTGTTTTATTTATCGTCTTCTATATGATAACTATTGGTTCATATATTTGTAGAAGATCGATCAGTGGCCTGATTTCATACGCTTTTATGTTTTTTTTTTAATTTTAGCTGTAAATTTATTTGTTCCCGAACTTATTATAGGTTCTAGATCCTGATGTTTAAGATGAATCTCTTGATTATTCCTTTGTCATTCTCTTCATTTAATCAGTCGATGCTTTTTGGGTTGGACTAGGGAGGAATAAGGCACTGTGCTATGATAATGATGCATAGTAGTTGTGAAAAAGTTGTATTCATTTGGGTGCTTTTTGGTGATGTCTAGGACTTTTATAATTTTTGGATGTAATGCATTTTTTGTCTCCGTAGTTTTTCTCATTATTATTATCTTTCTCACACTTGCTTTTCAAATAGACGAGGCAGTGCATTAACTTTCAAGTTCAATATTTCACATGCAATATGTACAACTTAATGTTTTCTATTTGAGTGAAATGGTCTGTAAGCTTATTCATGCGTTCGAATATGCAGAAAGGAGGCAAGCTGAGGCTGATCGGATCAGGGAGAAGTACCCAGATAGAATTCCTGTGAGTAAATATAATGTTACATTGATTTTCCACCATTGGTATAACTAGTTTGTTATGTATATTGTCGAATTGTTTGAATCATAGGTGATTGTGGAGAAGGCTGAGAGAAGTGATATACCAGACATTGACAAAAAGAAGTTAGTTTTATTCAACACATCATTCCCATTTCTTTTGCCATGTTTTCACATGTTAATTCTGTAATTCTTGAATCATATGGGTAATCATCTGAAATTTGATATACAATATTTCTCAAACATAGAATTCCCACATATTTGTTTACATTAAAATTCACTATTTGTTTAGTGTGAGTGTGGAGCCTCCTTTATGTGGCTTTCTTTGAAGGGTGTTTAGTATACTTGTCCTTTCAATACTATATGCACGTATTTTTATTGAATACTAGGCGTACCTTTCTCTTTTCAATACTCAGAGTCATGTTTTCAAGTGCCAAACATTTTTGGTTGGTAAAATCCAAATGTATAGTTTCAGTCATCCCCCAGATACTATGAGTCTATGACAGTATGAGTAAATGTCGTTCATGCCAACAGTACCTTGATAGTACTAAGTGAGAGTGAGTCTATCTCGAATGTTATCATTTTGGCACCTCTAAGTTGTTCGGTATCATTTGGTTCCATTTATTGTTTTTGGGGGAGATGAGACATAAAGAGAGGGCACCAAATACAAGGACCAACAACAACAAAAGGGAGTGCAAGCATTGATGGGGAAATTGAGATGGATCTGTATCTTGTACCCATGTAGGCTTCATTTCCAACTGTGCTAGTCCAATCAAACTTCTAGTCATTAACCTAGATAAATTAGGAGACGTGTAGAAACCTATTTCTATATTAGATATTCTAGAAGTATTACTTAATCCGGGGCATTAGGAAATAATATGGGGATGATTACTTAATCTGGGGTATTAGGAAATAATATAGGGGTGATTTCTAGATGTAAGACACTTAATTTGAAATGGCTATTATATTTTTATAATTTGTTCTTTTGTAGTTTTAATTCAATTGATTCTTTATTTGTTATAATGCTATAAGAACAAATTTTCCTATATGATGCTTCACACTCATTTTGTTATTTATAAGGCATAATCATTAGTTGCCATATTTATTATATATTTTTGAATTTTTATTTAAAAGTTTTAATTGGATTGACTCTTTAATTGTTATAAAATTATATTTAAAACTAACAAGCTACGTGGAAGGTGATCATAAGATTAGAAGTTATTTTGATTGGTCTTGGCACATTTTAGAGAGTCGACACAACTTAATAACGAAAGGATACCATTCTTATTGGGGATCAGAAGTTCAGTACAACACATTATTTTAAACCTTGTCAGATACACCTGTTTTCAGATTAGTTGTACTTATTTTTCGTATTGAACTTTAAAGGAGGTTCACTTACAGGTGTGCATCACTTCAGGGGTGCATCATCTTGGTGAAGGGAGCCTGTACAGACAATTTTCTTTTCTCCATAAAAAGGATTTGTAGTGAAGTTTTATTCTTGTTGAATACTATATTGTACTGGTTGCTACTTTTAACTATTCATTGTTTGATTCATATGCGTGGATAATTTTGTTCTAATTTCATGATGGTGACTATTTCTGCATTGTGGAACATAAACAAGTTTTAGCTTCACATAGCGAGGCGAAGATGTCATCTTACCAAGTTGATCATGAAATTGAAGCATGCTTCCATACAACATAAAAAAAAAAACCACATTGCATTGTAAAATGAGATCTGCTGAGTTTATCTCTTCATAATTGATGATGTTATTCAAGGTTGTGAGCTGAATATAATACAAAATCTTTGAATAACTTAATTCAGGTACCTGGTTCCTGCTGATCTCACAGTTGGGCAGTTTGTTTACGTGGTGCGCAAGAGGATCAAGCTCAGCGCAGAGAAGGCCATCTTCATCTTCGTCAAGGACTCGCTGCCTCCCACTGGTAATCATAACCCTAAACAATAAAGATCAAGTCAATCGATTAATAACTCAACAATGAAAGGATGATTAATCTTTCTTCCCTTCCAGCTGCAATGATGTCTGCAATCTACGAGGAGAACAAGGACGAGGATGGCTTTCTCTATATGACTTACAGTGGAGAGAACACATTTGGCACCCTGTGAGCCAAAAAGATCATATTCTGTAAGTAACATCTCTAAACGTGTATAATCTTCTTCACAATATACTACGTCTCGTGTCCACTCTGGTTTACTATCTATTTAGTTAAGGTGAAACCTTTGGTTGTATCCTAATATTGTTGCAAGCAACGGATCTATATTTCCTGCTTATAATTGACAAAATATATCCATTGTAACAGAAACACGGTTTATTTGGTTACCAAAAGTACTTCAGGTTTGTTTTCCCCATGATAGCCTTTGCTTACGCTATGAACTTGGTTTGTAGCTAGAAGACTATTGATCTATTCATGTTATGAAAAATAGTATACAATAACACAAAAATTGCACAACTTTATTGGCAAGTCGTGCTAATCAATGAAGCAACAGGCATTAAGACCAATGAAACATTACTGGAATGTCTTAGAACTCAATAGTTTAAATTAGTGATTTTCACAATGCAAATTTCATTTCGCCACCTGTAACGATCTTTCTAAGGGAAAGGGATAGGGTGCTTGGAATTCTACAATGATATGATTCTGTAATTTTATAATCTTGAAGTTGATTTAAATCTAAATGGCTTATGATTTTGATTTATTTAGTAGAAACAATCATATGTGTGCATTTTGATTAATGTTTAATTGTGAAAGGCGAATTGAGTATTCTGATTTTAATGTCTCCTTTGAAGTTCTTGAATGAAATTTCATGGGAGGGTCGGGTGATTAACGTGGCTACAATGAACAAATCGATTTATGAGGACTGTAAAATCTTTCAAGGACATTTATTTTTCTATTGGACCATAAAAGATTCTCCATGATTTATGCTCACCTCAAACGGTCCTTTGCCCTGGTCTTTGCCATTATCGCGAGAGGACTCGGGCAGTGGAAAAAATTTGATCGAGTGAAGAGTGCTGATGAATGGGAAGAGGAGGATCAGCACGTAGACCACCAATCGGGCAGTCGACGAGACGAGGAACTGGGAGATGGGACACGCAGTGACGACGATGGAGGCTGCGGCCACCGTCAGCACCAGTTGGACGGAGAGAATGAAGTCTTCCAGATGAAAGTCCAGAGGAGATGGGGGCTCTCGAGCATCCCCCAGGTAGAGCGGCTGCGTGCCGGACTCCAAGTCCCCGGCTTTGGAGTGCCCTGCGTTCTTCTACATCTTTCCGGCCACCGATGACGCGGACGGAAGGTTCGCCGGTCGTTCGATCGAGGTCTTCGCCTTCGTCGTCGCTGTTCAGGGTTGCACGGTTCAGGGCAGCAGCCGGACGCGAGCAAAACTAACTCCCTGGGTCACTTGGTCGATGAGAACTACCCGATACACCGAGCAGGGAGGGAAATCCCGTGACGATTTGATTTGTTTGTGGACAAAATAATTAATAAATTTAATAAACAATTATATGTAATTTTTAAATAATAAATTAAAATATAGCGAATTAAAAAGAAATTTATTTATTTATTTTCTAAAATACCCTAAATTAGCTGAATAAAGATCTAATCGCAGATATCCACCTCACCGCTTCCAGAATCTTCTACCATTTCCATTGCTTTCTGGTTGCGCGCTCACAAGATGACACCTGGGTTCCTCTAGAAACTTCCAAGCGTCACCTCTGTTGCTCTAAATCTTCCATTACAGAGGAGGAGACTTGCAATTTTTGGGCATCCCGTCCCTTCTCTCTCTCCCCCCTCTTGTCTCATGACG
Source organism: Wurfbainia villosa (assembly GCA_025175895.1). Lineage (NCBI taxonomy): Eukaryota > Viridiplantae > Streptophyta > Magnoliopsida > Zingiberales > Zingiberaceae > Wurfbainia > Wurfbainia villosa. The sequence continues at coordinate 18,947,212 of CM045991.1, read as the reverse complement.
CTTACGCAACAGCCCTCCGGTTTCGATCACTCGCTCCCACTTCAGCTCGCTCTGGAACAGAGCTAACCGATCCTAAACCTGCATTCTGTTCAACTCCAAGCAGGAAGATTCGGTAAATTCATATCTTTCGTTCGTCGGATCATTCTCTCCCTTTTGTTCTTCCTGTTTTTCTTCTGGTATCTCGTTAGTCTGAGCAAAAATGGTCTAGGGAACTGATGACTGTTGTTAACCCTCTTTCTCTTCCTTCGGCTCGGTGGTAAAAAACATGATAACTGCTGCCTCATTTTCGTCGGGATCCCATTCGTCACATCAAGCTCTCTGTTCGTACTGTTTCTCCAACCTGTTCTTTGCAACGCGTGGTCTTTCTGTTCTTTTCTGCTGACATCTTGCTAATGTAATGGCATAGAGAGCCGACGATTTTGGCAGTAGACCTACTGTAGTTTCTGTTTCTGATTCATTCAGCTGTCACATCAGGCTCACTGTTTATCGTGCTTTTCCATTTTGTTCTTTGTTCGCTGTCTTTGTAGACGAATATCTTCGAATAAAAATTGCCTCAGATTCCAGTTGTAAGCAAAATTCTTGCTAGAAAGGGAGCATTTTGCTTCCTGTTCTGAGCTTGCCTCTATATTCAATCTATATTTGTAAATCTGTGCATCAGAAATTGGTTTCCCTTTATCTGTTGCTCTCTGCGACTTTGGACTAGTCACTTCGACCTAATCACTTGATTTCCAAGTTTCCGCTCTCTTTGCGTTCATCCATGAATCACAATGTGAAGCCAGTGAAAGAGGAGCACCATGATTTCTCTGATGCATCCTCTGGCTCCGTCGATGGCGCTGTGGATCCTCCTAGGCCGATGGATGGGTTGCATGATGTCGGCCCGCCGCCGTTCCTGACGAAGACCTATGAAATAGTTGATGATGCTAGCACTGACCAGATCGTGTCATGGGGGCCTGCCAACAACAGTTTTGTTATTTGGAATCCTCAGGCATTCGCAATGACTCTTCTTCCAAGATATTTCAAGCACAACAACTTCTCCAGCTTTGCGCGGCAGCTAAATACCTATGTAAGTATTTTGAATGTAGCACATTCAGTTGGCTACTTTACTGTTGGCTGTAGCTGAATTTGTCGTCAACTTGATTTTCAGTCTGTATTCATTATGCTGTGTTATCAGTTATAAGAAACATCGATTCTTCTGTTACTAAAACACTTTCTGTATGTATGTGTTGTATCCAACTTCAGTTTACTATTGGCTAGGGAAAGTATGAGAAAGGAAGTCAGTAGTATTATGAGTTTCAACATTCCAGTTTACTCGGTTGTCTACTAATTGCAGTCTCCATGCACAAAAAACATGCTTGACAGTTGCAATCATCTTTGTGTTTGGCCGAATGGTTTTTCATTTAGAATATATATAGTTTGACTTGCGGTCAAATGGTAATAACATTGAGAATGTATGTGCACTGATTTGGTTTATGTCGAATTCTTCTGTCTCTTCATTGTAGTTTGTCTTCTCTTTATCAATGAGAGTAGATGTGTTCACCAGATAAGACGATGCCTTATGTATATTATTCTTTAATCTTGAAGTGTGAAACAACACAGAATTTGAATACTTGGGTTGGCAAAGAAATTGGCTCCTCTCTCTGTTAGCTTTTCTTCTGATCTTGAGTTGTATTGTAATACGACTTGAATTGGACATGAAACTATGTTATTTGCATATTTTTTCTTTTTGTATTATGTGCTCAGTTTTATAATACTAACTTTCCCCACTGGAATTGCATAAAGTTTAGCTTGCTACTTGCCTTATAGAGCATTGGATCTCCTGTGTGTTTTTGAACAGTAACTTGTTTTCTCAAAGAGGCTACTTGGCAGAGTTAATGTACGTGTGTGTGAGTTCATCAAGTTAAACTCCATGAAAACTATATTAATTCCTGATATCAGTGATTTCAGTTTTGTGCTCACTACTTATTTTCTTAAAAGTTCTAATACTTTTGTTCACCAGAGCAAATTTCATTTTCTCGAAGGCATTGTTGATTCACAGTATCATTGGTTTCATTCAACATGGTTCTCATTGGCCATGTTATATATTCGAAGCAGGGCTTCAGGAAGATGGATCCTGATAGGTGGGAGTTCGCAAACGAGGGCTTTCTGAGAGACCAGAAGCATCTTCTCAAGACCATAAAGAGAAGAAAGCCAGCTTCTCATCTTCCTTCACAACAGCCTCTTGGTTCATTCCTTGAAGTCGGAGAGTTCGGACTCGAAGGCGAAATCGACAGGCTGAAGCGCGACAAGCGGTTACTGCTAACGGAGCTGGTGAAGCTGCGGCAGGAACAGCAGAACTCGAGGTCCCGTCTGAGAGCCATGGAGGAGAAGCTGCACCAGGCTGAACAGAAGCAGCAACAGATGATGGAATTCTTGGCCCGGTTGATACGGAACCCGGACTTTTTACACCAGCTGGTCGAGCAAAAGGAGCGTTTTAAGGAGCTCGAAGAGGAGATATCAAAGAAAAGGCGACGTCCGATCGACAGAGCTCCGGCGAATGCCGCCGGAACTAGCAACGTCGGCATTACGGTCAAAGTCGAAAACGATAATCCACAGGACCTCGATGCGGAGGAAGCATTGGGTTTGGGCGACTTGGCTCTGGAGATGCAGGGACTGGTGAGCGTTGACGGTTGCCAAGAACAAGTGAAGCTGCCGGAACTCAAGTCAGACGGGGATTTGAATGAGGAATTTTGGGAGGATCTTCTTGGCCGCAACGAGGAGTCTAAACTTGAAATCGAGGCAAGCAGTGGGGATGATGTGAATACTTTGGTGGACAAATTAGGTAAACTTTCTTAGTTCAACCAGTCAGGATGCTCAAATAACTGGTGGTTCTTCACTGCCGTCGCATCTGTAGTAACTTGCTCGATCCGTCTAGTTCTAGCTGCTGAATTGTGTTCTAGATGCTCAAGGTCACTTTGTTCGCCGTATTGTTATTGTTTGATATTTAATAATTTCAGGATTAAATGGCAAAATTTAAAAAAAAACAATAAAATAAAACAAAAGGCCGTTTTGATGAATTTAAAACTCAATAACTACTATTTAGGACCGAAATGAAAATTTCCCATCTTAAAACCCTAAGTTTATCTCCTTCCTTTTCCTTTGGTCTTTCCTACTTCGCTTCCGCGGCGGCGCCGCCACCCGACCTGCTTGTCCCGACACCCGTCTGAGGGCAATCGCCTTCGACGGCCGCCTTCCGATTCCGATCCAGCGACGTCCATTACACAATTAGACGCTGTGTCATTCCCGTCAAGTGTTTCGCCAGCGGGCGCCCTTCTGTACGGCCATTTCAACGCTGCAAAACTCTCTTTTCTGAGTGAAGGGATACTCTGCGTTAACCTTCTAGGTAAATTGAAGCCTAAATTTTCCTCAATACCTTGTAAGAATTTGATACGTACATATCTGATTCCGGGAAAAACAAAATATCTAACGTGAAATGTCGATATTATTTTCACCTATTAGTGCACATTTGGGAGCACGTTTCATGTGATGCAGAGTAGTTTCAGATGTAGATGTCTGCCATACTTTCATCTTGCAACTGCCCTAACAGACGTTATTGTAGGCCTATTAAGAGCTGATCATCCATGGTTTTGTTTCCATTTCCACGATTCTCTCTCTTGCTTGCATAGCCCACTTGACTCCTATGACAATGGCATTCTAAGAGCTAAAGCCCATGAAGGTGTCATGGCCAGTGTGGATCTCCTTTTTGTCTTTTGAAATGGGATCCACATCTGCAGGATAATTCCCTAATACGATATCTTTGAACAGTGAAAGAACAGTTGTGCTGCTAGAGAATGTTCTTAAGATGTCACCAGTCATGTATATATATAATCATCGTGCAAGTTTTCTAAACTGAATAACAGAATTTGCACAAGTATAATTTAGAGGAGTGCCTGATAAAAAGGAAAGTAGCAACATTATCCATTACATGTCCTAATAACACGCTTATATAAGACCCAAATATGGTGCATAAACTTTAATAGAAGAAAATTGATAATATACAAAATAGATGCCAAAACTGTTATTTACAAGTTTCAAAATGTCATGTTAGCTACACTTTATCTCGTTTCTTGACATCTCAATGACCTCTTATTAACTCAAACTTCTGACCTTATTGATCTACAGGCAAAAGGTAAGGAAATCAGTAGGGAAACATTGAGTAGAATTCAGCAAGCATAATGGAAATGCGTATAAGTTGATATTGAAGAATGCAACAACATCATTTATCCTATAACCCACTCAACTACATGAATGCAATATCACTGTAGATAATCACATTATGTCAATCTACTTATTCATCGACTTGTAAGTTAATAGCACGTAGGACAAATGTGTTCTTCCTGTGCTTATTGAGTGGCACCATGTATTACTCTGGGTATGAATATATGACTACCTCATGACTCAGCAGTCTGCCATTGTTTTGTCCAACAACACTATAAAATCCACAGTGTAGAGTGGCCATCTGAATGAGAAATTATTTGATTTCTGATTTTTTTTTTTAAAAAAAAGGTATCTTACTGTCTTAACAACAATGATGCAGAGTGAAACACGACTACCAGGTAGAGTGGAGTGAGATGCTGTCTGTTACATTGATCAACAGATTCATTTGTTTTAGAAGTTGGATTTCAGAAGTTCGAAAAAAGTTCAAAGTGGCAACATGTATTCTTATTGTCACATCCTTAAATTAGTGGCGGGGGAAAACCAGGTCCAAGGGATATATGACCTAACTAAATCCGAACTAAAGTTTTGATGATTTGGATTATTTTAGTATCTAAGCCAAAATACAATTAACCAGTAGGCCCAACCCAAGTTTAATCATATAAAGATATAATTTTCTCAAAAATTTAATTATAAATCACCCATTATACTTATTATTAATTAATCTGTTTAATTTATTCAATGAACTCTGTATGTATTGATAAATTCTAATAATGTTAATAATAATATAAGAGTACTACTAAACAATTAAGAATCATATCATTTTAGTTTGGCCTTGGTGACTAATGCATAGTACAACCATTATATTAATATGTTATATGATTATATTTATAATTGTATGATACTAACTATATTTTTTGATTGGATCAAATTTTGTTTGAAAACTGACCTAATCCAGCATTTGATTCCCCTACCTTAGATTTGATCTACGAGCAAGGCCATGAATTTTAGTCTTTACTTTTATCTTTTTGGAAGCAATTTACAGAAATAATGGTTGAACTGGCTATAAATATTCTGAACTACAATTTTGAGAGGGATTTTTTGACAATTAAATGCAGCATTTTCAACTGAGAAAAATGGCAGCAAAGAAGAATCCTTTTGTTTTTCTCGAGATTTCAGTGGATGGAAAGCCTCCTGAGAGAATGGATATAGAGGTAGGTATTCTTTTGGTTTTCATGACCGGGCTTACTTTTTTCAAAGATATTTGGTTAAAATGTTGTACCCTTTTGTCTTACCTTTTTTCTCACTTGATTTTGCAGCTTTTTGCTGACATAGTTCCAAAAATTGCAGAGAATTTTCGAGCACTTTGTACTGGTATGTTCTCCATTATCATTTGAACTCTCCACAATAAGATATTTTTAATAAATATTAATCCACTCAACAATGAATATTCTATCTGGCACATCGTTTCTCTGGAATGATCATACCATACAATATGTAGATGCTAGAAGGTAATAAGGTTTTTCATGTATCTTAATAGGGTGCTAAACCATGACGTTGTACCAGAAAATACTCAAGAACTTTTTGAATTCATCAACTTTGGTTTTGTCTAGGTGAAAAAGGCATTGGAGCTTCGACAAAAGTACCATTGTGTTACAAGGGTTCAACCTTCCATCGAATTGTGAAAGGATTTGTTGCTCAAGTACGACTCTTTCATTGTTCATTGTTGCTAAAAAATAATATATAAATGCTTTTCATATCCATTCATTAGGAGTATCTTGTCGATACTTTTTTGTTAGGTTGTTTCTTGCATTTGCACGTTAGTTATGAAAATGAGTTACTTAAACGAGAAATGATTATTTTTTTACAGGGTGGCGATTTATCAAGACAAGATGGTATTGCTTTGTTATGTCCAGGCTTCTACTTTCCATGTGACTTCTTGCTAAATATACTTTGAAAGCCCAATTAATGTGCTATTTCCAGGCATTGGTGGCGAGAGCATATATGGAAGAAAATTTCCAGGTATACGATGGGAGGAGAGGACCATATGATTTCTGACATGCTATTCTATATTTGTTAGTCATGGAACATATTCTGATGTCCATCTTTTCTGTATAGATGAAAATTTTAAGCTCAAGCACGAGGGACCTGGCTTTCTATCATTGGCAAGCTCTGCATCCAACTCAAATGGATCTCAATTTTTTATCACCTTCAGGGCTACTCCAGAGCTCGATGGGTAACTCTTTCCTTTCTATGAATTTTATATGTGGGCTATGATATATGAAGATTTTGGCTTATGTTTACTCTCTATTTAGCTGTGCAACCCGAAGGTTATTATGGCTGTTGGTTAATTTTTATCCCCGATGCTCACAAGATATATCTGCATGTTTTGCAGCAAAAATGTTGTGTTTGGGAAGGTACTAAGTAGTTCAGCATTGTTGAAGAAGATAGAAGGTGCAGGTACTGAGAAAGGAAAACCCCTTTACATGGTAAAAATTGTTGATTGTGGTGAAGTTTCTGCTGGTAAGCTTCAAGTTGCAGCAAGAAAAGAGAAGGGTATGATTTGAAGCAAGCTTGGTTACACAAAGGAATGTGTGTTTTGTTAGTTTGTCTGACACATCTGTAGCTCTTGCAGAAAAACTTAGAAAAGCCAGCTCAGCTAGCTCTTCTAGTGAAAGCTCTGGTGGTGAACAAAGGTCATATCACAAAAGGACTGTTAAAGAGGAAAGAAAGAAGAGAAAGAGAAGATACTCATCTGATTCTTATAGTTCGGATGATTCTGATTCCGACTCATCTGATAGTGCTTCTAGTTCAGAGTCTGACTCATCGTCTACAAGTTCCTCAAGTTGTTCTAGGTACAAGAGGAGAAAAAGAACATCAAGAAAAAACAAAGATAAACATGGTAGAAGAAAGAATGATCGCTATAGAGATAGACGGCAAAAAATTCACGATAACAGACCTACTCGTAAATCAAGACAGTATGTTGGTTAATGTCAGCAGTTATATAAAAGTAATTTTATCTGACACGGGCAATTTTTTTTTTAAAAAGTGTGCCCCATTTTTGTAGGAGCTCAGTAAGTTCCAGCGGGAGTGGAAGTACCAGCAATAGTAACTCTGATGTAGAAAAACCTAGCTCTCGTGATAGGATTAAGAACTCCAAGCAATCACCACAAGATACTAATATCTCTGCTAAAAACGATGGTATGCAGTTGCTCTTTTGAAGTTCTTCTATCGTATATGATTTATTTTTAGACTAAATTCTTTTGACCCTTTTTCGGGATCTGTATTGGCGAAAATTTGGTACTGTTCTTTATTTGTTTTGTTATTGTTTGTTGTTTGCCATCCTGGTAACAAATTTTAATGCTCTTTCAATATTTTGGCCTTGCGACTTCAGCTCTGTCCTGCCAGACACATCCTGTTATGACACCTATATGTCATATAATAATCAATGTTTTGCAATATTTTCAAATTCTTGTGCAAACATATCCAAAGCAAAAATATTTTCCAAAGGCTCCATACAAATATCACAAGCTTGTGCCTCCTTTAATTCTGTTTCTATTTTCTGGAAATCGAGACATGAACCTCAGTTCTAGTGATCTGGCGTCCATTAAGTGTACAAAATGCATGAAATAATTGTGACTTAGTATATAACCAGATAATTGTGGGATTCACGATTGTTTTGATGTCAATTGTACTTTCTGTACTATAATTCTGGAAAAAATTTTGTTACTATATATTTTTCTTTATATGCTGACATTGTAACATGATACGAGTATAGCCAGATTTTTTCCCCCCTTCTATCAATTGTTTATTGTCTTGACTTGCTGAAAAGCTGATCACCTGGTACGTTCAACAGGACGGAAACAATCTCTTCCAGCAGCACCTGTTAAACCAATAGCTACTGGAGATGCAACCAAAAGGGAAAGGATAGATCCTGATGTCAATGCCTCAGATAAAACAGGACATGTTTCTAAAGAAAAGAGAGATTATCCAGACGTAATAAATCACTCGATAGAAAAACTTCCCAATTCAAGCGAGACGTCAAGAAAATCCAGGTATTACTTATGCACGTTCATTTACTGGACTCCGGCACGTACATTCATCTGTAATTTTCATTACATTCAATTTGTTACGCAGGAGCCCGATCAAACCAAAAGAATATTCCACTGGAAGTCGTGGGATTCTTCCAAGCATGGAGCATACATCAAGCCTAACCAGAGCTCAACGTTCTGGTGATGCTGACAGAAATTTGGACAGAGGAATCAATAGAAGAAGCAAAAGTCGTTCCAGGAGTCCAAGGCGGGAATTGGATTCATCCAGAAAGCCATCGCCTACGGGTCCTCCGAAACGCATTAGGAAGGGACGTGGTTTTAGCGAACAGTATGCCTACGTACGGAAGTACAGGACACCATCGCCAGAGCATTATCCTGTTCGCTCCCACAACTACAGAGGTAGATACGAACAAGGAAGAGAAAGAAATAGGTATTTGTTGACTTAAAAAGCTTGCTTGAAGATTGGATAGATATTTAATGGACATTGACTGGAGTCCATCTTGTAGGTACCCAAGACGTCCATTCTACGCTGATCGTTCTCCAATAAGACGGTATCGAGGCTCTCCAAGGGGCAATAGTCCATCTGGGTATTTGCTCCTTACACTGCTCCTTTTACCATTTTTTTTTCCCCTTCTATTTGTTTTGCCTTTAGGTCTGATTATTGATTTAAGTTTTTTGAGTTTGCTCTACGGAGTCATTGAAACTATTAGGCGAGAAAACAAATGTTCTCTATCTATTATATATATATCTGGGGAAAAAGATTAACACTGTTGCACAGATAGATTGGTTGGAATTGATCCTTTTTGAGAAACCGTGAGTCTAATGTAGATTGTCAGAGGAGTTTTGAGAGAACATATTGCTAAATCAATTATCTAGGAATGATTTTAATTCTTCCAGAAAATGGATGGAACCTATCACACACACACACACACACGAAGTCATAGTTACCGGTACCGCAATGCTAAGTTTAACCGCTCAACTTCGACTGCGACCTTTCGCCTTTGTGTGAGCTAACAACCATCTTCTGTTATCCTCCTCCTTTTAGATACCGCACCAGAAGGGATCGAAGCAGGAGCTTGTCCCGTAGCCCCAATCGCGGCCGGCAGAGGGATAGGAGCCCAAGACAAAGTCGAAGCCCTTCGGACAGGCAGAAGCCTGCGGTGAGCAATCGGCTTCAATCTCACCTCGGTCCTGAAGGACATGATTTTCGCTCTGCTGGAGGGCGGCATTCAAGATCAAAGAGCCCCAGCCTTTCGAAGTATAGATCCGATGCTGGACGTGCGCACACTGCTGACAAGGGAAGATCTCGAAGCAGCTCTAGATCCAGCAGCCCTAACGAAGCCAATGGGCTGGTCGCATATGGAGATGGGAGCCCTGACAAGTAGCTTTCGGGCGCAATCGATGTTGCAGTCATTTTGTTGCGGCAGAAATGTCAATCTATTATATTTGCTTAGAAACCTTTTGTCTGGGACTCCAAGTTTTTTCTGATACCTCATGGTCACAGCTCCCTTGCTGCTGCTAAGTTGGAACTGAGAGTTTGGATGGATTTTTTCCCTTCTCCGTTATACACTCTTTTCCAGTGTTTACATTCTTACATTAGAATCTTAGAGTATGTTTAGGGCAGTGCAAAAGATCCAGAAATTCAATTTTTTTAAAAAATATTGATTATTTTAATTAATTCGATTCTATTCTGAATAAAAAATTAATTTAACAGATAAATCGAATTGAATAGCATCATATGAGTTGATTAATACTGGGGGGATCACAATTGATTTTGAAAAATTATTTTTAAAATTTTTGGATTCAAATAATTATTTTTTTTATCAATTCGATTTTTATTTAAGAATTTAATCGATTTGATTAACTAAAAAAAAAACATTCCGTCTCTGATCTCTCCCTTCCGAGTTAGGACAGATCACTGATTTATCATTTACACGGTTGTAGCTTTAACAGCCCAATTTGGAAATGGGCTTTAATCGAAACCGTATCCCTATCTTAGCCCATATTATGATTTGGAATAATTGGGCTTCTTAGGGCGACCCATACTAAATATTACACTTATTTTTAATTATTGTGAAATTGAGCCTGAGGGGTAAACGGAATTGAACGACTCAGTTTTTTTTAATTATTATAAAAAACAGTTTTTCTCCCTAGTTCACCTATCAGGTAAGCAGGAGTATAATTTATATATAAGGTCAATCTCCATAACATTCATCCTTAGTCGATTTTCTTATTTAATTTTTTGAATATTTTATTATTGCAATGTATTCTTGTAGCTCTAAGGCATTTGATCTTTTATTATACATGTATTATCATTATTATCAAGTCATCTTTTTTCACTGTGAATGCTTGCTAATATGTTAAAACTCAATCGAGGAGAGCATATATATAGATAATTTATCAAATAACGCTCTTGAAGTTTAGAATTGTTTAAAAAATATTCAATACTTTCATATTTATCAAATAATACACTTAATTCTATTTTTATCCTTCGTGCACTTAATTTTCGAACGTGGTGCTGAGAATTCAAATCCCAACACCACTGTGGTGGTGCAATTCCAGCACCACTGTGATGCTGGAATTATAAATATCAATATTACTATGGTGTTGGGATTTGAATTCCCAACACCACTGTGATGGTGCAATTCCACCACAGCATTGTGGTGATGAAATTGAAATCGGCCTTGTGGTGGTCTTTGGAAATTCAAATCGACCACGGTGGTCTTTGAATTTAAATTCCAAAGATGCGCTCGAAAAAGTAAGTGCGCTATTTCTGAAGGGTAAAAAGGGAATTAAGTGTGTTATTTGATAAATATGAAAGTATGAGACATTTTTTGGACAATTCCAAATTTCAAGAGCGCTGTTTGGTAAATCGCCGCATATATATTCGGTTCTTTTTGAGGTTTCAACATTCTAGCTCGACGAAAGAACATAATTGATAATTGATCTAGGTTTCACAACTATTATTGTTAACATAACTTGGTGTTTTCCTCTAGCAATGTTCATTGATGTTTTAAAACACAATTAAAGGGATGTTCAACTTGATTATTTGTTAGCTTAGTCATGATTTTAACAGTTTATAAATATGACTAGAAATCTAACTAATATTGATAATTTACGCAGATTATGAACTGAAACTAAATTGGTAAATTGAATTTTATTATTCAATTCGAATTTAACTTATTGAGTTCCCAACCCTATTTACACGTTTTTCACACGTTGGCTTTCTTTTATTCTTCTTTTACATCTTTTCCTTTCTTTATATAATTAATTATAAAACTCTAATTTCACCCCTAAAGTTACTTCATATTCAGAAACATCTTCATAAAATTTGAAAACATGAATAACAAAATACTTTTTAAGTTTTTTTTTATCATTTACCATTCAATTGCTAACGTTATTAAGATGACAATGAAATGATACTTTATAATTTTAATAAAATAAGATTATATATTTGTTAATGATGTTATAAATTAGAAATAAGACCATAAGAATTTGCAAATTCTTAAACTCTATAGGGCAATGAAAAAATAAGTAAAACTTGAGTGTTAAAATGAAATATTCCCTAATTAATTCGTCGTTCGCTTTTAAAAAGCCGACCTTTGCTTCCGGCAATAGCAGCCATGGCGAACCAGCATCCGGCGCAGCAGCATCCAGTGGCCGTAAACGAAGATGACTTCTTCGATCACATATTCTCAACGCCGACGTCCTACGCCTCTGTCGTGGAGGCGGGGGCACCACTCCATCGGAGCTCAGCGCACTCTGGCGGCGTCCTCCGGGGTGGGCCTTTCCCGCTAGGGCTTAGCTTGCAGCACGGCTTATCGAGCGCGAACCAGCCTCGCGAGGAACCCGATCGGAAGGTGGTGAGTGAATGATCGGTTCGCTTCCCTCGCTCCTCTTAAGTTCGGATTTTTGATGTTTCCATTTGGGCTCTGTGATCTGAAGCAGATTAGGGATGCGTTCTCGTCAGCTGGGCTGTTTACGCCTGGGTTAGAGCATGTTCAGTCGCATCAAATTCGTCCTAATTCTGTAAGCTGACATATGAAAATCCTTCCGTCTACGATTTGATCTTCAACTAGTATGCTTGTTCCACTCAGTTTCTCTTTAGTTTGTGGATCAAGATGGCTTCCTTTTCCCCCTGAGATTCTCCAAATTTGAAGTTTTTTCTATGAATTAATAAAGTTGAAATCGTGAGATTAAGTAAGAAATAAATAAAATTATCTCTACAAGCTATGCGATGTCTAGAAGCTGAAAAGTTATGGATCTTTTCCTCGAGTTAGTGCCAGAGTGATGTTTGATTTAGCTGATACACTGGAAGAACACAAGGAATAATGCATCAAGAAACAAAGATGTTTCCCTTCCAAGAACTAGGAAAATGTTTACCGAGCTAAAAATTCGTTGTTTGCTGATCAAATCTACCATAGAATGTTTGATACAGCTGCTTTTCCATTTCTATCTCATCTATCTAATGCCCTATACTGGTAAGTATTTCTGATACTCTTGTAGAATTTATATTTTGTGATCTTGTTCATTTTAGCTTCATTGAGGTTATTTTACAAACTCGTTTAATTAGGCTTTCCACGGTCAAGTAAGGCAAGGGGGAGTTGCTGCAACGCCACAACAACGGCTGAAGGTGCGAGCAAGGCGCGGCCAAGCCACTGACCCTCATAGCATTGCCGAGCGGGTAGGTTATGAATCTGTAACATAAATAGATGGTCTAAAACTTCTAACGAATTTTATTTGATTTTGCATCTCTTCCCATCATAGTTAACAATTCAAACTATTTAGTTGCTTTACTTTTCTGGTTGTCTAAAGATGACCTGTTATGATGATTTCTGCTCAAATAATTGGACGAGCATTACTAACTTAACCTGTTTCTTTTTCCTCCTTTCGCCTGCAGTTACGTAGAGAAAGAATAGCAGAAAGGATAAGAGCATTGCAAGATTTAGTGCCTAACATTAATAAGGTGAACAGGCATATGCTTTCCTTTTCATTTGTGTGAAAATTGTCACGTCTATATGGTAATCATATTCAGAAATTATTTCTTTGAGTTGTATCATACTGATTTCGAGTATCTTTTGTTCATTCTGGACGTTTACCTGTGCAGACAGACAGAGCCGTCATGCTCGATGAGATTTTAGATTATGTGAAATTCTTGAAACTGCAAGTGAAGGTAAATATGCTTTTGATTGGTCCATCAGTAGCAACTGTGTTATTCATTGCAGTAGCAACTGTGTTATTCATGTTTGGAGTTGTAGTCGTTTAGCCATTTCATATTAAGGCTTGAGGTTTCTCTAGTTCTTTTGGTAAATCAACAATTTTTATCAGTATCTAACCATATTTCCAATCGTTTCTACAAGTTTATTTCATCCTAGTTGCACAATCATACTGAAATCTTTTTCAATGGTTAGGTTCTGAGCATGAGCAGGCTAGGTGGTGCCGATGCTGTGGCTCAGCTGATAGCTGAAATCCCACTATTGGTTGAGGTAAAGTTCGTATATCCATTGGCTATTCTCTCTGGTTATATATTCTTTGTTTGTCTTCGTATAGGAGCTAAACACAACTGATCATCTTAGTATATATTGCCAACACCCGTCTCAATGACATGGTTATGATTTTCGATAGAATCACAAACTACCAATTAACTTGCCTTTGCATTCATCCTCAGGGAGAGGCAGTGTGGGAGAAGTGTTCGACAGATGGCACTGAGCGGCAAGTAGCAAAATTGATGCAGGAGGACATCGGAGCTGCAATGCAACTCCTCCAGTCGAAGTCCCTCTGCATGATGCCGATATCACTTGCCGTGGCGATGTGCAACATGCACCAGCCTGAAGCCGAGCTGCTCAAACCCAAACCCAACACCCCTTCGTAGCGAAAGCAATCACAAACACCCATTTCTGAATCCTCCAAACAGTATGTAAGTAAGTCGTGACAATTACTGCTTTGACCACACAAAAACACCAATCATGGCCGCATTTTTCTTCCCGTCGTCTTGTCAAAGTCGTATGATGGAAGAGCAAGGTAGAAAACATTCTGATTTGCGAATCTTCGGATGTGCTTTCAAGTGCTCTTGGCGTGTGGGGGACTCCTGCTTTTTTGCCGTAGTGGACAGTGGGGTTGATCCAAAAAGTTGAAACTGATGATTAGAATTAACAAGTTGCTTCTTCGAAATTTAAAAGTTGAATGCTTGTGGATGATGATGGATATGACTTTTCTTCATCCACTTATTCAATGGCACTCTCTAGTGGGATGTTATGTCATGTTTAGTGGGAAAACTAGAATAAAGGAGGCCTTCACACGCAGATCGCATGAAGATCCCCTGTAAAGCACGACGCCACTGTTCGCGTGCATCAATCAGGGAAGCTTTTACGCGAATTGAGGGTAACAGCCTACCCCTTTCGCACTAGTTTAAACCTTTCTCTTTCGCTGAAGCAATTGAAAAAGTTTCCGAACTAGAAACGCTGGCCAAACTTTTGTGTTCATCTTCATGTTCGAGTTGTAAATTCTACCATGGATTTCAAAGTTTAGATCCCCTTTTTTATCACTAAGATTTATTGTGAAATAACAAGATTCACATAGTAAAAGCCATAATTTAATAATGAATGCACACAATTTAAGCTGAATTTTAAATTAGTTTACATGCTTGCTCAATTCAATTTCCAAAAAATCAAATTTATCTAATTGGTACTTCGTTCACCACAGTTCAGTTTACAATCATCAAACTCCAATTACTAAATACTGAAAAACTATTAACTCCAGAGATCAACTAATTTCTAACTGTCCATGACTTATGAAACAATATATATATATATATATATATATTTGTCATGGAATCGAGTAATCATGTACAAAAACAATTTTCTAATGAAGATTGACGTATATTAAACACTGAAGCACAAAAATATTCTATATCACAAACTTTACAACTTAAAAAAACTACTCAATTACAAGACGAGTTGAGGATGGGGCTTCAAAATTGATGTTTTGTCTCATGGTGGAAATTTGGTTGGCAGGACTCTTCTTTAGCATGTCCCAAGGAATAATTGGACAGAAGTCCAAGAAGCAACTAACTTGCACAACAGATAAAGATTTGGATTTTAGATGAGTTGGTCATGGTGGACAGCAGGGTGCGGTTTCTTCTGCGAGAACTGATAAGCAAATATAGTTTAGGATTTAAATCTCGGCGATTCATCCCTCTCACCTATTTTCGTAAATAGTTTAAGATTTACCTATATTTTCGTATTATATTTGCTGTTTACGTTTATTTTAAAAAATTCCCCGTTAACAAGTGCAGCTCTTGGAAGTGTGGGACTGTACCTGTTTATTAACAGAATGGAGTACATGAACCCTGTTGGTTCCATCAGCTAATCTCTTGCAAGGTAAGCTAAATTTGAAGACTTTTGACTTTATAAGGTTGTTCGATCTTATTTATTAAAAAGTATATCAAGCTCAAGATTTTACTGAACTTCATTAGCAACATGATTGTCATTATAATTTAATTGAATCATCGATCCATTATACAAAATTTGTAATATTACTTATTTTTAATACATTCAAAACTCTAAAAATTGTAAAATATCAAAATAATCAGTATTATAAATATACAGATGTATTGTATTCTTTATCTATGCTTAAAAATAAACTGAAGAAATTGAGGTTTAGATAAATTAATAAACACCTTTTAACTCGTGAATTGTTTTTTGAGTGTTTGTAAACATAACGATCCAAGCTCAATATTGCTCAAACTTATATACGATGCGGAGGAGGAAGTATCTAGCCAGGTGGTTCAGTCGGGTCAACAATGAGTTGAGGTGGAACTTGATCAAAGAAAAGGTTAGCTCGTGTCTCGGCTCAATAACATATATTATCTAGATATCTCGGTTCAATAGCATATATTATTCGGATGTCTCATCTCGGCAGCATATATTATCCAAATGTCTCGATCCAACAACATATCAGCCATTGGTAGAAGTTTAGAAGTGTCTCCCATTAGAGGACACTCTAATATGATCTTCATTGTCTAGCCACGTTTTCTTCATTAATGAGATCATATATTTCAAGATCCTCTCCTTGCGGCTACGCTTTCTTCATTAATGAGATTATACCTCTCAAAATTCTCTCTTTGCAGCTACGCCTGAGATCATTCTTTATAAGATCTTCTCTGTAATAAAGAGGAAGGGCAGGTGGCTCTCTTTTTTCGGTGGAACCAACTCTCAAGAAGACGGGCCTGTACTGTGCTCAGCTGGCCTCTCTGCTTCGACCGTGGGCATTTAGCGAGTCCTCCCAACTCTCTGCCTCGGCCCGGAGCAACATATTTACAGCTAGCAAACAAAAACAAACTCTTGTCGAGCCAAATATTGATTATTATGTCCATACAGCTTTGCTTTTTAGAAAAAAAAAGAAAAAAAAAAGTGTGGATACCTGATTGTGTATTGCTCCGATCAGCATATCTTGACACCCAGAAGCATGCAGAATCTGTTTAGTGTTAATGTTATTTTACAACCCTAAAGCCTAATGACAGAGTACCTGGATGCAAGTTTGTGCACAAATTCAGACTTAAATCATTGAGTTCTGGACAATTTAAGTACAGGACCTGGAAAAACAAGTTGAATCAGGAGATAGCATTTAAAAAATATATATACTGTAAACTAGAGTTGATCTGATAGATTTTTAAGATTAACATACATCGAGACCAGAGCAGCCCCATAAACTTAGCTTCTTTAGATTGTCATGTTTGATGATTAGGTTTTAGTAGATTGAGTTACTTGTTGGCGGATAGTTTTAAGCGTCTAATCTTGTCACCGTACTCTTTGATAGTGAAACACGCATGTAATTTTGCATTTTCATAGCGACAACTTTCGTCAAGTATGCTCATCCCACAATCGATTAGTTGCAGAAGAGGTAATTTGAGTTGCTGCAAACTGAATCCTACCTATTAATGCATTAAAACAAAAAAAAAGGAAGACAAACATTCATATCCCACTAGAATTGGCTTGAAATGCTCATAATGAAAAAGTTCTTACTGCAGGTAATATTGGGGCAAAGAGCGAGTTGGAGTCTAGAGAGTCTTAGGGAACACTTCAGCTATTATATGAAGTCCACTATCAGAGATGCTTGACCTGTTAAACAAGACTTGAATAATAGAAAGATGAGCAATTCATGGTAGAAAAACCAACCCAGGAATATATGGAGCACCAAGGCCTCTCAAATTTGAGTGCACAATCAATAAAATTTATAACTCAAATTATCATTAGGCTGGAACAGAATAACACGTACCCATTTAAATCGAGCAACTCAAGATTTGTGTAACAGGAAACTATAGCAGTCACAGCAGCATCTGTCACCCTTAAACCAAGAACCAAACAATGACATACTCAAACACATGAAAAGAAACAGAGTTTATAGTCAAGCTACAGGATGTGGTAATCAAGGGGAAGCATGAAAATAAACAAACCTTTGTAATGCATGTCATCTGATCAACTAATATCAATGTGATGTGTAATCTGATAATCTACATGATACATGCTATTTTAAAATCAGTAATCATACCTTAAGTTAGCAATTGTAAGAGAGAAGTCAAATGCATGCCACTTTTGAGATACAATAAAGATCTGATAGCCAAAGAGTTGTCAGACTTGATGAAGTAATATTCAGAGATTTGATGTTCGTACAACCCACAAATCTAAGGGTTGAAAGAAAAGGTTTCTCAGCAACAAAATGACCTAATTAAAACAAATGTTTATTAAAATTTAGAGTAAGGATTCCATCCTTTTTAGCAAATAGTAAGCCAGTTGACTTCACATTATCAATAAAAAAGCGGTTTCACTAGAAAACTATAGAAAAGGTTAATATGCCCATGCCATCATTGCCGAATGAAAATAAGCACTATGCATCTTATCGGCCTGCTATAATGAAAGTGGAGCACTATCTCCTTGAGACTAGTTATGCAGTCATAATAAACTATTTGCAAATTTTCTTATTTGAAATATGCCTATAAGGTACATCAGAATATCAGATGAATCGAAATATGATTGCCGAAAAGAATAAAAAATTCTGCAAGACTAGCTGGAATAACTAAACTAGAGACTTTCTCAATTCTCCAAGCTATCTTGTTCATTGCATTTTCAGCCATGGTTGTCTTGAAATTGTCCAAGTTAGGCAATGAGTATGCAACACAAGCTAACATATTGTTGCATGTACATCACTGCAAAAGAGAGAAAGATCATTCCATCAGGCAATACTGGACAGAAAGAGCAAAATGAATTATAGTCCATCAGATATGGCTTCTCAAGATATCTTTATTGAAGACAATTGTCCATCCTGCATGTTCTTATTTAATTATTTTCTCATGAAGCAGTTGACTAAGGATGAGAATATATTCTGGAAGTCTGCTTTTATTCTTAACAAATTCCAACCAAAATATAAACACGGAAAGAATAACAGCAATTTTTCAAGATGACAAAAATAAGTATGCAAGAATTTAATATCAAGGTGTGTTAATTTTGCATCCACAACAAAGTAGATCAAAACCAACCTTTAACCAAGTATACAGACAAATAAATTGATCATCAAAAGGGCTAATTAAAGAGTCATCTTTGTCTAATTCAAGAACTAGCTAGTCACCCTTCAAGATGATCAAAAGAAGTGTGCAACAATGTATATATATGAAGACGTATAAATAGATCATCAAAAGGGTTAATGAAGGAGTCGACTTTGTCTGATTCAAGTGACAATGCAAATTCTTTATAAATAATGCTGTTTCCTTTTCTCACTTCTTACAGATAACAAACCGCTCAAAATTTTATCATTTTTGCCTTAAAATCTATCACATTAGCATTCATTTGAGCCTGAAATGAGAGGTGGTAATTGTGCTAATTTTGAGATCGATCACTGAACATCAATTTAAATCCTATTGTAAGTGCAATTCCTCCGTATCATTTTTCCTCCAAATTTGAAATTCTTAGACAACATAGTTATTCCATGATTATTTATTTATTCTATTGATGAACTTGAAATCTTGGTGCAATAGTAAAATTGTTACAGTATAATCTATATATAGATCACAGATTAGAATTTTAAAAACATCCACTCACTGTAAGTGCTCATACAATATACCCTTTCCTATGGATGAACTCCTTCACGCTTTCTTAAAAGAGTCAAGAACCCAAACCTTTCCAATCGCAGCGCAAGCCTAGACGACCCAGCGCACTTGTGGAGCAACGATCTAACAAACCCCATCTGCGATCGAGGAAAACCCGCGATGATCGGGCGCACGAATCTTAACGTAACAATTTAACGGATTATGCTTTTATCGGCAGGTCATGGAGAAACGAACGGCCGAGATGGACTTATAGATGCTGCCGTTGGATTTGTAGGGTGGAGATCAATCAGTTTATCATAAGTTGCAATCTGACAGATGTGGCGATGGAAGATGCTTACAATTAATTAACTACACACTGATATAAGCACAAAGATGACGAGCTTACATAGTCATCCTTTAGCTTATAATTAATTAACTGATCATCTTTCTTAAATAACTATGTTCTTTTATGAGATATCTTTTCGTTTTTACCTGAAATGTGAGAGTTTATTCACTTTGACTTCTACCTTTTCCGACTTAGTTGTCGATGAAATATTGAAAAATCCCTGGGACAAAACCGATAGCAAAGATTCAATAAAAAAAAACAAAGATGACGAGCTTAATTAATTGAGTAATTTTACACGATTGAAGATTACAGTGAACTCGGGCGTCATGATCCCTCAAACACGTTTAATTAACACGAGAGATTTA
This sequence comes from Wurfbainia villosa, assembly GCA_025175895.1. Lineage (NCBI taxonomy): Eukaryota > Viridiplantae > Streptophyta > Magnoliopsida > Zingiberales > Zingiberaceae > Wurfbainia > Wurfbainia villosa. The sequence continues at coordinate 18,927,178 of CM045991.1, read as the reverse complement.
GAAAATCAGAGTGAGAGAGCAGAGTCTTCGTCCTCCTCGAGCGTGGAGGTGTACACAAAATAGAGAGCCCAAATCAGTCCAAACACTGCAAACAGTATCCATCCCAGCAAGTTGTTGCTGATCCCCAAGCTCAATCCCGTCCCCTCAGTGGACAGCCTCTCGTCGACCAACGCTAGCACCGGATTGGCCGACGCTGCCATCGCCAGCACCGCCGCCGCCCCAGTACTAGTCATGGCCACGGCCACGGCCCTCGGCTTCTCCTCCATCGAGCACCGCACGCTTCTCCCACCCTTGCAAGCCAGCTGAGGCAAGCCTGCACAGAGATCGAGCCAGCTGAAGCAAGACTGTGAAAAAAAAAACAAACAAACAAAGGTACTTGTGTATCGAGCAGTAACGCACCGAGGGCTGACTGCCTCGGGAGGACAGCGCGATGGGCGAAGGTCGAGGCGGGAGCGGCAGCAGCGACGACAGTGGCCATGAGCGGAGGAGCAAGGCGAGTTTCTTTGAGCTTGTGGTTGTCGCAATGTGGAAGAGAGGTGCGTGGTCAGTCAGTAGGATTTAATGGAACTGTCGAAGGGCAGGGCAAAGAGAAGAAGCTAAAGTGTGCTTGCGCCACACAAAAAATTGCAAGGCAATTGGATGGCAAGATAGCCTTATCCTCAATGGCCCAATAAAAGCATGCCAAGTGGACCCTTAATTCTCCATAGATTTCGTATTTTTTTGTGTGTGAGAGAGAGATTCATATCGTTATTAATGTTTTATTCTAAAATTAATTGGCTAAGTTGATTTAAAATTCTCATTAGATTTATCTTTTTCATATTGACCATGAAATCCACTTACGTAGTCCCTGCGAAGATGACGTGTTGACTAAAGTACGACGGTGTTTACAGAAGTGATATAGATCGATCTCGGAGGAAGTCAAATTCTTTTTTGGATTCAGATGACTCTCATATGTCTTGACCATCACATCAAGACTCATAGGATATTCTGTGATTTATCTTCTTCACAATGACCATGGGACAGGCCAATGAGGGTCGTTAGGTTGGCGATTCCAACTTTTTGTGTAGATGAGATTGGCTGACAAAACCCTTGGAGCACGGTGCAACGACAAAAGCGGAGAGACATCTCATATGAGAACACAGTTCGATCTTCTACTGCGACATCGTTCGACGACGAATTTAAAAAAAAATCTATTCGGACGATTCTGCAACTCAGGAGTTTGTCCGTGGACAGAGTATGACTTCGACATTGGACCGTCGTTCAGGGATGATGCGACTGTGGAATTCGAATTGAACTGTAAAAAAGCTATGGGTACTTCTCTGATTTATCTTTAGTGGCCGGTTAGGCCACTTGGACTTCAATTTTATCCGAATTAGTAATTTGTGAGACGTTTTGAAAGTCCGTGGGACTGAGCTGATTATTTTTAGGAATTAATCGGATTAAAAATTTAAATATTTTGGTGCCAATAAAAAAAAAAGAGATTGATTCACGTAGGGATGAGCCAATCGCTCCAATTATTGACTCAAGCTTATAATAAACAGAGTAAGTTTAATCTTCCACTCGAGCTTTCAGTCAGTGCTCTGGTCCATTTTCATCCCTAATTCCTGCAGATTTGTTCGAATGCTTCCGTCGATCGAGTGGTGGATGAGCCTTTATTCCCTTTCATCTTCTTCCCCTTTATTCTTTGATCATCCTAATGGAATATAATTGAGAGACCGTGTAATTCCAATATTCCTAAGCGATTTGTGGTGGAATGCTCGGTGGATGATGATGAGCATCTCATGCCTTTCGTTATTATTATTTTTTAATAATATAAAGAAGTTCGATTAAATTCAAATCACAATTTATATTCCGATCCTATTTTATAACTTATTCCATATTTACTAGGAGGGCACGAGCAATCTTAGGAGGAAAAATAATAGAACGGTAATTTACCAAACAATACTTCAAGTTTTTAAACTGTAAAAAAAATATTCCATACTTTTATACGATGATACAATCCCAAAGACCACCACGTAGTGACGGATTTGAATTTCAATCAATAATATACTGTCGATTTAAATTCAATACCACCACACCAGAATGCAGCCCAAAGACTACCACCGCCAGTATTGGAAATTAAAATTTCAGCACCACGTTCGAAAATTAAATGCGTTATTTCTGAATGGTAAAAAGGAAATTAAGTGTGCTATTTAATAAATATAAAAATATGAGATATTTTTTTGAATAATTTCAAACTCTAGAAGCGATGTTTGATAATTCGTTGATAATAGAAAGGAAAGTTTGGCTAGGATTAGATTTTTGTTTAGGATCGATAATATAAATTTAGTATGTGTTATAAAATAATTAAATCTTCTGAATATTTAAATCGTACAACATTTAAAAACACACTCGAACGATGCCAAAATTAGGATGACTTCTTCGAACGAGTTGGTTCATTTTTGACATGTTTAGATTATATTGCGCCGTTAATTTATTATTTATCTATTCATGAATGATAATTAATGGATTTAATTGATAAAATTAATAATTGCAAGTGAAGGGGTAGAATCGTCAATGTCAAACCCACAGCAGGAAGCAAACAAAAAATGTGTTTATATCAGAACCAACAAAAAAAAAAGCCTTTTTTCCCTTCATCTCTCTCTCTCTCTCTCTCTCCACTGCCGCCGCCGTCGGCGCCGTCGTAGCCGTCTTCGTCGCCGGCCGCCGAAGCATGACCAGCTCCTCCGCCTCATCGCGCAAGGTACTCTTCTTCCTCCGCGTTCTTCTTTCTATTCCCCTCCGTTTCCCGGTCGATCATCGCCTCTGGTTCCTTCATCTTCCCATGGTCAATTTCTCGTGACACATGCCGTTCGATCTCAGGGTTTGAGCAAGATCGCATGCAATAGGCTCCAGAAAGAGCTGTTGGAATGGCAAGTCAACCCCCCCGTCGGGTTCAAGCACAAAGTCTCCGATAACCTCCAAAGGTTGCAGCTTGGTCTTCCTCTCTGCTTTCTGTTTCTTTCGCGCTTTCAGTAGTTGACTTGGTTTTTGGCTTTTTTATCCTTCCTAAAGGTGGGTGGTCGAGGTGATCGGAGCACCCGGGACGCTGTACTCGAACGAGAAGTATCAGCTGCAGGTCGATTTCCCGGAGCATTATCCCATGGAAGCACCGCAGGTAAGCAAATTTTAGGCAGGGGGTTGGTGCCTTTTTGAGATGTTGTTAATTAGGGTTGTGATTGATTGAGTTTTCTTCAGGTCATATTTTTGCAACCTGCGCCTCTTCATCCGCACATCTATAGCAACGGGCACATATGTTTAGGTAATTCTCATGTTTCTATAAACATTTTTACTGTAATCACAACGTTGTCTAATACATTCCTTACATGGATGGATCATCTTTATTTTTGTTCTACTACAAGTTGCAAGAATGGCATCTTAGCTTTAGAAATGTGTGATAGTTTAGGTTCCCTCGCAGCTAGGTTTTGGATACTCTTTTCTGAGTTATTTACTTTTCTGTTGCTTGTATGAAAAGTTTCAATATGGCCATTACCTGAGTCTGGATTGATCTTTTAGTCGATAACTTTTTTGAGCTCGAATTCTATTCCACTCTCGAGCAATCTTTCCTTTCTCCTAGTCCCTGACTTCCATTTGGATTAAAAGACTAGATAGTGACATTAGATGCAAAAATTATCTATTCTAATGCATCATGTTACTGAAACTATCATCATGATCATCATCAAGTGACGTTTGCCCAACTATTTGAGGTTGACCATATGAATTTTATCCCTTCATTAAATTTTATCCAACGCTTTATCAGTTATTAATCACTTTATCTCCTATGTGATCCCCTATTTTGTGTATCATCTTCCTTATCACATTATCATTGTTTCGGTTATTATTGCTATTTTTTTAATTGATGTTAACACATGAGTACTATTACAGTGCAATTGTTTCCATGGAGGAAACTTGCACAATAATAAATAATCTTAGTAGTAACGGTATGAGTGTCCTTAGTCTACAATTAAGAAATAGTCTATATTTCTCAAGCTAGACGTGTACACAAATTATGCTTTATTAGGTTAGAAACAAGGAGTATAAAATATCTATGTTTGCAAAGCTCTAAGTGTTGATCTATAAGGGCAGCCTATTGCACCTAGCTCCTGCTAATATGGGTCCCAGAAAAGGGTTGGACTACATTGGATCTATTATACGCAATTTTATTTTACAAGAGGTTATTTCTATGATTCGAACCCATGACCATAAGGTCACATGACAATAATTTTATTGTTGCACCAAGGTTTCTCTAAGTGTTGATCTATAAGATGACCCTAAATGAAAATACACGATCCTTTCACCCTACGGATGTAGGTTGAGATAACTTCACACGATGTAAAGATTTATGTTCTTTTTCTTACCAAACCAAATCAAATTCCAATAGTTTAGCAGTGGACTGTATCGAAGAATATCTAAGAGTACAGTATCATTGCATTTTATGCATCCATCATGGTAAGGCTGGATTTATTAGTAGTCAAATGTAGACAGAACTGTTTTGTAATAGACATCGTTCTCAGGCCTTTGCATTGTCAATATATTTTGTGCTCTGTATCATGTTGCGTACAGGAAAAGCTCCAAGAGAATGGAATTGTTTTTACAGCATTATAATGTCTTGTACCTTTATCTTTTTACTGCAAACTAGTGGAGGTAGGTCTAGGTTATTTTTGATTGCATTTTCTTTGCAAAATAAATGTGTTTGATTTGGGGCTTCTACAGCTCATTGGTATACATATCACACAATTGCAAACCATGAAGCGGAAGTTTCTTATACATCTGAAAAATTACTATGACTTCTCATGGTTAGTTGTAGGATTTAGTAAACTTTGATTTATGCATTGTGTTTGAATATGAGAAACACTTATCATTCATTCTTCGCTAGGAAACCCGACACATTTCTAACTAATTCCTCCTGTCAAGTGACATGTCCGTGTCTATTTTAGTACTGAAATGTAACAGTTTGAAATTCATTACTATGAACCTTATCTGTGCTGGGAATGCCTTTGCCATGTATCTTTGTAAGTTAACCACAGAATGAACTTTGATTGGTTCTTACTGAAAAAAAATAACAGTTTACTTGCAATATAAGGTTATTTCTAGGATGTTTGTTTCACTATTTACAGTTTATGATTGCTTAGTTAGAACCTTTATATGTCGGACAGAACCTTCATGCGCTCATGTTGGAAAGATCTGCTTGTGCTTTAATCTTATGTTCATAGATAAATCCTTCGGTATACATCATTCGCTCTCATTTGTGAATGGGTGAAGAACATCATGAGATAGTTTCTGTAATATTTATTATGGCAGCATCTTATTTGGTGCCTTTCACAGATATCTTGTATGACTCCTGGTCTCCAGCAATGACTGTAAGCTCAGTCTGCATCAGCATTTTGTCCATGTTATCCAGTTCGACCGGGAAGGTCTCTACTCGCACCCATAGCACCTTAAATTACTGAGCTTTGCGTTATTTCTTGTCCTAACATCGCTGCTGAAATCTGTCTTGCCATTGCAGCAACGTCCACCAGATAATGATCGATATGTGAAGAACTGCCGGAATGGCCGATCTCCCAAGGAGACCAGGTGGTGGTTCCACGATGACAAAGTATGAAGCTACTGCTGCTGATACCGCTTACTGCTTCTCCAGCGTTCCTGTAAGCTTATCGAAAAAATGGCATGTATCATTCTCATTGGATCTGCGATTTGGGAAGATGATTTGCCTTAGAAAAGTTTTTAATCTTAATTATACTTTTTTCCATGTGATTATGAAGGAGATTTACCTTGGCTGAAATGAATACGTTATGATCGGATTATAATGAAGTTTGCTCGTGTTCATTGTTTCTTTGAAGCTATTACTTATGGTAAGATTGTTCAAATCTGTCACAAGGATGTGCTTGAAAAAATGTGAAGAGGAAAGAAAATTATTTGTGAAATAGTTATTTTGGATGGTTAAAATACTTTTTTATATATTTAAAAACGTCAATTAATGTTTTTTATTAAAAAAGAGTCGTTGCTAAGTAGTGTAGGTGTTGTTATAAGTGAACAAAGATCGAATCTCGATGGAAAATTTAAAATTTTTACACAGAAATCTTTTCTTTACTTTTGATCAACGGATCGAAAGGTATAATTTTTTTTCATAATTTATTTTTCTTACTTAAAAGGATCAACAGTTAGGGATATTAAGAGTGAATGTAATTTTTTTTTATTATATAAAAAAAAAGTACTAGTACAACTACCAAATAAAATAACATTCCTTGATCAATTTAATTTTTGCCACATGCATTTACATACTGTTTCGCTGAGAAAAATAAGAAAATGTTAAAAAAATAAAAATCATATCCATACAATTCAAATGAAATGCCACAACTACGGCACAAAGAACAGTAAGAATCAGATTCGTCAGAACATATGCCAAACGGTTAGAATCGACATTTTGATATTGGAACGTCTTATGCCGTGCTTGATTTTTGACAAAAATATTCCACAGAAAAAATAATGATTGATGGAGACGACGAATCAACAATAACTACAGAAAAAAGGAAAAAAATGGTTACGAAATGATATCACAATCGTTCCGAAACGAAAATAGAAACATCCGTGACGATTGCCATGACCATTCTTACAAACCCAGGTAAGAACCACCATCACGTGCTTACTATTCGGGCCTTTAGATGTAAGCATCGGCTCACTACTCAATGAAAAATCTCTCCCGAACTCAATCGTCCAAATCCAATCAATCGAGTAAAACACTCACGTATACTTGAAAATATTCAACACTGATTTCCAAGCAATTTAGCATTATAGAGTATAGACACTTTACAAAACTGCACTGATGCTCCTACTTATACCAATATATAATGAAACTAAATGATGATACCTCAACCAGCAGTAACACTTAATTGTACCTGAACCGTAAAACTAAATTGTATATCTACAAATCATAACACAGTCTAACTGAATTGGAACATTTAGTATAATCAAACTATGATCCCTACTACAACCAAACATTTCAATCAAACTGTTACACTCGTATACTGAACTTTAGAAGCTATTGTAATCAAATTATAATACTTACCTGCTGTGCTAACAAAAGACCTCAATGAAAGTGAAATCCACTGTATAAGTGGTAGCTTGTACTATATAACTAAACAGTGATATCTTAAAAGACCAAACTATGACTTTATAGAAAAGTAACTGCATTTGAGAATGGTTTTATGAGTTATTATATGAAAATTTTGGTATCCTCTATATATATATATATATATATATATATATATATATATATATATATAGCTGAGCCAGATAAGCTGCACACCTAAACCATAGACCATCCGTGTGGGCTGCTCCAGCAACCCATTGCAACACTGAGAGATAGAAGAAGAGGGAGCTGTGTATGTGCTGCAATGGCGCAGCAGTACAAATGGCGGCAAGGAAGAAAACCAGAGAGTCAGATAGATCGAAGGGAGAGAAAGAGTTGTGCGTGTGCTCTGCAGCAGTGGAGAAGGCAAATGGCAGCAGTAGGCGCAGTCTTCCATCTTGTCCTTCCATTGAGGAAATTAAAGCAGAGCGAGAGACCTCAAAAGCAGCGCTCCTTTTATTGCTCTTCTGAGACATTGGCCTTTTCCATACTTTTCTTCCCTATCAATAATTCAGCATCATATCAATCCTTCCACCGCAGTAATTTGATCGATCACCTGCACTTTTCCCATCTGAGATCCACCATCACCATGAAGGCCCAGCACCAACAGCAGCAGCAGCAGCAGCAGCAGAGGAACACAATCAAGAAGAAGCAGCAGCAGCAGAAGAACCTGGTGAGGAAGAGGAAGCCCCACTTCTTCAAAGTCCTCCTCGGCGACTTCACCCACCACCTGGCAAGCTCCTCCCTCTTCTATCTTTATCAGAATGAACTTCTCCGGTGGCGCTTTGATTTCTGTTTACTTGCTCTTTGAATCTGCTGCAGAGGATTCCCCCAAAGTTTCTGAAACACATTCCAGGTCCAGCCACAGAGTCCAAAACGGTCATCTTCCTTCACGGCCCCAGCGGAAGCAAATGGAGTGTGGATCTGAGGAGAAACAGGGAAGGTACATTCCTTGCCTCCGGCTGGGGCAAGTTCGTGAAGGATCACTCTTTGAAAGAGTGCGAGTTCGTCGTCTTCCGGTACGATGGCAATATGCACTTCACCGTGTTCCTCTTTGACACCACTGCGTGCGAGAGGGAGGACGCTTTTGCAGTCAGACGGTGGAAGCGGCCGTGGAAGACGAGAGGTCGCCGGCGGAAGGAGGAACCGGTGGAAGTTAGCAGCTGCTCTGTCACGCGGGAAATTATGAAACATGAAGAGGAGGAAACTATACCATTACCAATCCAGCCTTATTTACCTACCCAAGGTAACAATTGCATGTATGAAACTCCAATCGATCATTGGTTCCGTTCATGGAATAACAATTCTAGAATATCAGAATAAGCATTCCTGATATCGATATATAGAATAGCTAATAAGGCTTACCAGGATAAATGGATAATACAAGAATAATTCTTCCTGGAATAGCCATTCCTGAGATTGATATAGAATAGCTTAGAAGGATTACAAGGATAATACAATTCTATCAAACTTTGTATCTGAATGAAATCATTCTGTCAGTCTGAATAGAATAGCTATGCTTGCAAAGCAAACATAACGTGAGTTCTTACCTGAAGTTAATTCAGCTTTATGAATTGATTGTTTGCTTATGCAAATTGAGAGGCTAAAACGTGGAGTTGATTGAATGCAGAAAGATGTGTGACATTCCCTGCTCCTATCTGGAATGGCAAGCTTAAAATGGAAGAGTTTGAGCTTCCACTTAGTATGATTCGCAACAAAAGAAACTACAGGAGACTTTGCATGTCCACAAGAAGACCAGTGACTGATGAAGAAAAGTTGGAAGCGCACAAAGTCGCCAACTCTTTCACTTCTGCACTTCCTCACACCATTATTCGCATGTCGACAACCACTCTTTTCAAGGCATACATGGTGAGTCATGCCTTCTTGTTTAAGTCTTCTGCATCATGTATATGCATTACCTTTTTATTCAAAAAATTATGAACTTTCACAATCTTATTTCCGGCGAGTTTAATTTGGTTATAGCTGGTTGCAGAATATCCCTACTCAGTTTTCACGGGAGCATCTTCCACATAATACATCAAACTTAATCCTCCATGACCCGAGCGATAGGCTCTGGGTTGTGAACTACATCCCAAAGGAGAGGGGCAGCAAAATATCAAGAGGGTGGATGGCTTTTGTAAAAGCCAACAAACTCGAGGAAGGAGACTACTGTGTTCTTGAGCTCGTTGGTACGGTCGAGCTCCGAGTGCATATTTTTCGGGTGGCTGAGGAAACTCTACCTATATCTACGGTGCCAACGAGGTCAGAATAGGTAGCATCCGATTCCCACTTCTTCAAGCTCCTTTGGATGGAACTTGGCAGGTAGCTTATGATCCTCTTTGCTTTGAAAAGACTATTCTTCCAAGCCATTGGAGGAACTATAGGATTGTAGGTGGGTGAAGAGGAGTGCCTTTCATGTGAACCGTTGTGTCAGATATGAAATGGTTGATTATCTACTAGTACATGTTTGTGAATAATCCATCTGAAAAAACCTTCAAACTAGACTGCTAATGTAATGGAAGCGATTTTTTTTTTCTATTTTTGTTCAAGTATTTTTTGTTCTTTTCGAGCATTCACAGTGGCTCCAGTTAAAAAAAAAAAGTTACCACACAAGCAAACCCTAAAGAACATGTTGGGAATAGGATGTAACTTGGAAGAGAAAAGGGGTGAAGAGATCTTCCTGGTTCGGTAGTAGTCTTCAGGTGTGAGTTAATTCGCACTGAACAATCAGTGCTTGATTGCATTCACAATTCTGATTGTTGTATTCTGAGAGATTGATGTCCGATGAAACCACGAAAGCACTTTGTTTTAAGGAAACTGTATAATGCACCAACCTTGACATACTCTGTTTTCCAATCGAACCGAGTTTTTTTTTGTTGTGTTCGACATTCTCTGTTTCTCACTACTTCCCAAACACCCTCAGTGCTCGACCTCGACGCTCCGTTTCTCACTCGACCCAGCTACATCTCGAGCACCCACAGTGCTCAGCCTCATCTCTCCGCTTCTTAGCCCGGCAATTCAGCTTCTCGAGCACCTATAGTATTCAACCTCGTCTCTTCTCTTCTCAGTCCAACAATATAACTTCTCGAGCACCTTTAGTGCTCGTTCTTCGTGCACAATATTTTTTGAGCACCCTCAATGTTTGTTCCTCGGCTTGACAATTTCCCGAGCACCCTCTCGATCCTCGCTTCTTGTACAACTACAATTTCCCGAGCACCCTTATTTCTTCGTCGGACTTTCTCTGTTTTAGCTCGGCAGCTTTCTGAGCACCCTCGTTGCTCAGTCCTCGTGCATGACATTTCCCGAGCACCTTTGGAGCTCGGTTTGCGAGAACGACAAGTCCCGAGCCGAGTTCCTAAGCAACCTTCCCGAGCAGCGTTCCTAAGCGATCATCCCAAGCACCTTCTGGCCCGAGCAGTATTCCCAAGCTAACTTCCCTACGTGCAATCTATGATTTCCGATCGCAACTTCCTTTTGTTCGGCTGTCTCAGCTTGTGGAAGCTCTACTTGCTACTCATCTAAGGACAACTTGCCGTCTTAACAGATAAGTCATTGGACTTTCTTCATATCTCCAGCAAATTTAATTGTACAATTGTGGTAACAGAACAAACTAGCAAAACCAGGTATTTGAACTGAAATACTAAACTCATACAAGCATTTCCATGCTTATGATGTGTGAACATTAATCAAGAGTTTGATGAAAATTTATTGGCATGGTTATTGAAAAATAACATTTGCAAAATCAAGAGTTTGAGCGCATTTGAAATTAGAATGTTACAATCTGACTTGCAAAGTGGATTTAGTAAGCAAAATGACAGAGAACTAATTCTATCATCTCCACTGGAAAAGTGATTGATTCTGAAGAACAAACCTAATACTTGTTTTATGTAAGAATCCTTGAAGTTTAAATCGTCTAATATTGCTTAGTTCTCTATGCCAAATGAAGTATCACAACTGCAAACTTTTGTTCACTACTAACAATTTCCCATGTATCACTGATTGCAATACGTTGATCGTTTTGTGACTACGTTCATTCATCTGACTCAAATTTTGGCTGTATTAATAGTTGGCATTTGAGTTTTCCAGCATTTTTTATGTTCCTAACGATAAATGTTTGCAAATTGGTAGCTTTATCTGAGTTAAACCTAACTTCCTAACTATGCAAGTTCAAACTGGCAGTAGAAAATGCTAGATAAAACTATACAATCTCTCTCCTGCGCATACAAAATATCTCATCATCTGGGTATCAAGCCACTATCTGAGTCCTAAGTTATTTTCATGGCAACACAGCTAAATCAAAGAGAATAACCTTCCAAATCAGTCCTTTTAATCATAATAGAACTTAAATTTCATTTTCGCCGTCAAAAATTATTCCATTGTTCACTTTCCGATCGCTGGTCTCTCCATTTCTCGATGGATCATGGAAGGAGGGTGTTTCAGATGCTAAAGGAGTAAATTGGGGCTGCATTCATACAACAAACACAAAATAGACATAGAAATCACTCTTTTAATGTAGACACTCAAACGACAGCGACATACCCCAGATTCAAAGGGTATTCGATCAATTTTCCATTAACAAATGCAGAAAAAATCAACCGATACAACGCAAGGTAACAAAACCTTACAGCAGAGTGGATGATCTCGGAAAACACAAAGGGCAAGAGCGTACCTTCGGCGACCTTGAGCCGAGACGCCATAGGCAACTATGGTTCCTCGACCAGAGGGCGGTTAAAACCAGGAAATCGAAGGATTTGGGCGCATTGAAAATGGGCGGATCTCCGATGAGAATCTGAATAGAGCAGGCGAAGGCAGGGCTGTAATCCGGTCCGGTCCGGTCCGGCCGGTCCGTCGGTCGCCCCGCTTCGCTCGTCGGTCGCCGTCCGTGTCGGTCCGGGTCGACAGCGCCCGCCGTCTCGTGCGCGCACACGCGTGTAACGGAGAAATAGCCGACACGGGCGGTTTTACCGGGCGACACGCCTGCGTTTCTGCTAAATTTTTTTTTTAAATGCCGGTTTTTTTGTTTTCCGGTTCGGTTTTTAAAAAGCAATAGGCGGTCCGCCACGGTCGATCCTGAGTCGAGTCAAACGTTGACGGTTAGCGACCGTTGACCCTGCGGTTTGGTCGGGTTTGACGGACCTTGGTGTCTAGCTGTAAATGAACGACATTCAAATTTATTTATTTAATTTATATAAAAATTAATCGCTAAAAATAATATATTTTTTTAAAAAAATCTAGGTTAAAAATAAAGACATTATATAAATTTTATAAATAAATTATAAGAATAACAATGTATATAATGATTAAAAGTTTGATCAATGCGCAATAGTTAAGCGTATGTAGATGTTGCGTCGTGAGAATGACGGATCGATTCGTAAATCACGAGGATGTCGTCATAAAATCGTTAGTTCTTAATCTCGAAATTCGAAAGATCTACCGTGATTTACCTCTCTTACGATGGTCCGAAAACGGACTGATAGGGCCGCTAAGTTTGCGAATTTTAACCTTTGCATCATAAAGTGTTCAATTTATCTCTCAAATATTTACGATTTAATTTTCAATCCGGATGTATTTGTAGATTTTTCTTCAAAATAAAATGATAAACTAAGGACACTCTAACAAAATAATAATAATAATAATAATAAACAATATTTGTGAATAAATTTGAATGCACTTAAACTTGACGATTAACTGACTCGATCAATTTACATCCCTAAACTCTCAATTAAGTGCACCTGCCCGTAGATATGGGTCCAACCTGAGTCATCGTGAGACTCAGGCCCGGCCCATAGACGGCGGCCCGTACCTTCAATTCCATTCCCATAGCTATAGCTGAGCTGAGCTGTGCTGTGCTGTGCTGGATGGACAATTTGATCGCATTAAAACAGAGAAAAGCATCGCTCAGCCGGCGTCGCTGATGTGCAGATACCGACAAAAGGCCTATTGCTTGCAAATGCGAACCAAACCACAAGTGGCTGCTGGAGTAAACAACACGGGAAGCAGAGAACCTTCACATATCCATTGTGGAAGCAGAAATACCGAAGGAGGGATAGAGAGAGCAGAAAATTAAAGACAAAAAGGGGTGACGACCTTTAATGGTGATTGCGTCGTCGAACAGTAGATGAGCCTTCTTTTTCTCTTGTGTGATTGCACCAAATAGTTGCGGCCACAATTGGCCAAAGAGGGACGTATGGTTTTTTGTTTTTCCCGCTCGTATAACTCTACGAACCAAGACGCCGCCCACGGAGTTCCCTTTACGGGCCCGGTTGGAGTGGGCCCGTTTGCTCTTCAATGCTTCTCCATCTCATTCTCTCCTCCGCCATAAGTTTTAAATTATCGTTTCGAATATTAAAAATATAATGGAATGTTTTTTTTTTCTTATTTATTTTATTTATTGTGTTTTATTGTTTAAAAAAAAAAACTAATATTCAGGCCCTTTATGGGCATGTAGACTTCCATGCACGGCCGCTTCTCCGCCTCGCAAGTTTTCGCATGCGCTTTCCATCGAACACTTCGCGAGCAGCTGACGGTGACCGCTGCTGGGGGCTGCCAGCCCACCCAACAACTGCCCATCTGATCCACTGCCTTCGCCTGCCATCGGCGCCTTCGCTCTTGCGGCCAGCGTCGGGCCACGTAGCCCGAAATCGCCATGGGAGACAAGCGCGTGCGCTCGGCAGCGCAGCGAACACAGTCCTTCCGCTAATATCGCGGCTCCACGTCGTCCGTCTGTCCAGCTCCCAAACGCACCGCCATCATTACTCCCTACTGTTTACTGCGTTACTATGTTCGGTTTTCGTGGTCCAGAACGCAGCGCTCTCCGTTTCACCGTGGGCGAGAAGCGGCCGCCAAGCGTTCGCGATTAAAGGCGGAGAGAGAGATTGTGTGCGCGCGCGAGAGAAGCGGGCAGTGAAATCGATCGAAGGGTGACGAGAAAGGGAAAGTGGGAACAATCGGAAGCGGAGGGACCGAATCAAAGGTGGGATTTTGCGGCTCTCTTTCGCCTCCGCGGCGTTTGGTAATCCTTATCCTTCCTTGCCTGGTGGTTCTCGTTTGCGAATGCTTGCTTGTTTTGTCTCTGAGCTAGCGAGCGGGGAGAGGGAGCAAGGCGCCGGTTTGTGGTGGATCGTGGCGTCGCCGTTTTGCTTTAATTGGATTTGATTTTGTTTGATTCGAACGGCGTTCGTTGGGAGCTTGCGGTATTTGGCGGAGGAGGTAGAGGTACGGAGGCGAGGAAGATGGATGGTTCGGAGGAGACGTCGGGGTGGGCGCGGTCATCGTCGGCGTCGCGTGCTGCTGGCGGCGGCGCTTTCAGCGGCAGTTTTGGCTTTTTCCGTGCGGCAACCGGATGCATCTCAGGTTGGGATCAGGAGGAGGAGGAGGAAAAGGAGGAGTTCGTGAGGGAGAAAGAGAAGCTACGCCGCTTGCTCTCCTCCGGCGGCGGCAGCGGTGATGGCGGTGGCGGTGAGGATGTCAGTCTACGCGAATGGCTCGACCGGCCGGGGCGGGCGGTGAACCTCCTCGAGTGCCTGCACGTGTTCCGGCAGGTTGTGGAGGCGGTGGGCACGGCGCAGGAGCAAGGCATCGTCGTCGGCAATGTGCGGCCCTCTTGCTTCGTTATGTCGCCTTCGAACCGCGTCTCGTTTATCGAGTCCGCCTCCTGCTCCGCCTCCTCCTCATCCGAACGCGAAGGCACTGAGGCGCCACCCGAAGGCCCTTCCTCCACTACCCAACGCAGGGACGCCGAAGGCGGCTCTGGAGAAAATACCACCTTCCCGATGAAGCGGATCCTACTCATGGAGTCGAGTTGGTACACCAGTCCTGAGGAAGTCGACGGCGCTCCGGGCACATTTGCTTCCGACGTTTTCCGATTAGGAGTCCTCCTGTTCGAGGTTGTTGCCGCATTAATTGCATGTTTCTGCTCTATGGGTCCGCTACTCGAGTCTGATCTTATTTTTCCTTTGTTTGTAGCTGTTCTGCACGTTCAACTCGCAGGAGGAGAAGCTGACCATCATGGCGGACCTCCGGCATCGCGTCCTTCCGCCGCAGCTACTGCTAAACTGGCCAAAGGAAGCTTCTTTCTGCTTATGGCTGTTGCACCCTCAGCTGGATACCCGGCCGAAGATGAGGTCAGTGCATGGTAGAGCTTCTTTACTTGTTCATGCTGCATGCATCTGCATCTGCATGATGTTGCCATTGATAAATTATTGAGTGGTCCACTCGATATGCTGTTTCAGCATCTCATTTAAATTGATGAATTGTGATCCAATTGAAACAGCAACTTTGTTACCCTTTGAAATTGTAGCATATGATCTCTGAAAAGGAGATAACTTTGATCTCTCCTTTCCTTTAGTTTCAAGGACTGGTTAAACTACAGTAGTTTATTAAATTTACTCCATTTTTTTTTACTTGTTATTCAAACTTTGGTCTCTTCCTTTCCTCTATAATTGTTTTGTCGGTCTCAAGCCTAGATGAAAAATGGTGAAGATTAAATTAGGTTCCCAACCCGTTGAATTTAGGCAAATATTCATTGAATGGACCAATCAAATTATTGTACTAATATTAGGTCCTTCCTTGGAAGGAACACATTGCAAGATCTGATTGGAATGTCTCAACAATGACCGTTATATTTTCATGAAAACTTAGATGTAGTATTAAATATGTTAGATAAAAATAAATATCATAGAAAAAAATTGATTGTCTAAAATTTAAAATATGGAACATAAGAATGCTCACTGCTAAAGCAATGGAAGTAGTAGATACATTAATTAGGAGAAGAATTAATATTTTGTATTTATAAGAGACAAAATAGATAGAAGAAAAGGCAAAGGTGTTAAAGAATTCGAGTTTTAAGTTATGGTGCACGGGAAGGAGTAAAATAAGAAATAGAATAGGTATTATTGCACATAGTTTGTTAAAGGATGAAGCAGTAGGAGTAGTTAAAAAGAGGATAGTATTATAGCTTTCAAGATAGTTGTGGTGAAAGAAATTATTAATGTAATTTGCATATATGCACCCCAAATAAAATTAGATGAAGATATCAAATCTAAGTTTTGGGAAAAATTAGATGAGGTATTACAAAATATTTCATCAAACGAAATAATTTTAATAGGAGAAGATCCAAATGGACATGCATGAGTGAAAAATGAGGAATATGATAAGGTGTATGAGGTTTGTGGATTTGAAACAAAAAATGAAGGAAAAACTATATTAGATTTTGTGATAGCATATGATTTTATAGTAGCTAATACATTTTTTTAAAAAAAGAGAAGAATACTTGGTTACATTTAAAAGTGGGAGAAATAAATCGTAAATTGACTTTTTTATGGTTAAAAAGAAAAATAGAAAAATTTATAAAGCTTGTAAGTAGGGTTATAAACAAGCCGAGCCAAGTCAAATCAAGCTTTATAGTATTTAGACTTGTTTGATAAGATAACTAAGTCGAGCCAAGTCAAGCCTAAAATTAACCAAGCTATTGTAATACCTGTTCAAGCTTGGCTTGGTTTTTTTTTTTTCTAGATTAAGCTTGGCTTGAGCTTGAATTGAACTTGGTTTGTTTAATGGGTATCGAGCTTCTAATCAAGCTCAAATTAAGCTTGATTCAAACTTGTTTAAGTTTGGTTTGTTTAAAAGTTATTAAGCTCTTAAGTTAAATTTGTTTGTTTGTTCAAAATTTTAATCCTTATTTATAAATGAGTATAAATAAGCTTATAAATAATTTTTAAACGAGTCTAATCATGAACATTGTTCATGAATACTGTTCGTGAACATTAACAAACCGAACACCTATGTGTTAAAGCTTGTTAATTTAATTTATCAAGCTGTTCAAGCTTATTCATTAATTGACTTTGATTCATGTTAAACGAATGTAAACGAGCTCTTACCGAGTCGAACACTAAGCTTGTTCACGACACGAACGCTTGGTTCATTTGCAACCCTACTTGTAAAGTCATTTTTGAAGGAAATTTAACTATCTAACATAAGTTAGTAATGTTAGATATGCGCTTCAAGTACAATTTTAATAGAATAAAAATGTGCAGGACTCCTAGAATTAAGTAATGGAAGTTAAAGGATCTCAAGTAAAATATATTTAAGGAGAGGGTAGAAGTATAAGTGATAGGAGAAATGCATGGTGACTTGTATACGATATGAAATAAGATGATATTAAAGTTGAAAATGGTAGCTAAAAGTGTATTCGATGAGAATAAAAAAAATCTTTAAAAAGTATACAATAGTTAAGAAAAAGACAAAAAAAAGTAGTGAAGGAAGTTGAAAATGAAATTTTTGAACAATTACATCAACGGTTGAATACAAAAGAATGGAAAGAGACATTTATATAATATTTAAAGTTATAAAGAGGAAAACAAGAGATTTTATTCAAATAAGATGCTTTAAAGATAAATGAATAGGATACTATTGAACGATGGAAGAGATATTTTCATCAAATTTTTAATAAAAATTTAGGTAACCAACTTAACTTAGGTAATTTAAGTAGGTCAGAGGATCATAAAAATTTAAATTTTTATCATAGAATTTAAATTTCAAAAGTAGAATAAGCTTTAAATGGGATGCAAAATGAAAAAATAGTTAGAAGAGATGATATTCTAATAGAAGTATCTAAGTGCTTAAGAAGTAAGGTATTGAATGACTTACAAAGTTATTTAACTTGATGTCAAAAATGAAAAAAAAAATGTCTATTCAATGGATGACAAGTATTCTAGTTCCCTTATATAAAAATAAAGGAGATATACAAAATTATGCAAATTATGGGGGTATTAAAGTAATAAGTGATACTATGAAACTTTGAGAAAGAGTAATAAAAAAATTAAGGAAGGAGATCATGATGATCGAAAATAAATTTGGATTCAAACTTGAAAGGTCGTTGAAGTTATACATCTTCTCCTTGAAAAGTATGGGGAACAGAGTTAAGACTTATGTATGGTATTCATCGACCTGGAAAAAGTCATAATAGAGTTCCAAGAGAAATTATATGAAGAATTTTAGAAAAGAAAGATGTCAGCATAACATATATTGAGATAATTAAGGATATGTATAAGGATGTAATAACAAGAGTAAAAACTCTAAGCGGATTAACCAAAGTTTTTTCCATAAAAACAGAGTTACATCAAGGATCAATTTTAAGTTCTTATCTTTTTACACTGTGAATTCACTAGACACATCCCAGATATATTACCATGGTGCATATTGTTGCAGATGATATTATTTTAGTAAATGACACATGTGAAGAAGTGAATGTTAAACTTGAATTTTGATAGAAAATGCCAGAAATTAAATGTTTTAGGCTTAGTAGAGTGAAAATAAAATATATGAAATTTAAATTTAGTAATATTATATGTAATGAGACAATTGTTAAGATAGGTGATGATGAGTGATGCGACAGATTTTTCTCCACAAGATGGGACGCTTGAGAGCGGGTTTTCTTCGGTCGTAGCAGTAAAATGTCTCCTCGCTCTCTTCCTATAAAAGTTAACACACGTTAGACCATCACCGATCTACCCTGCGGGGATTATCCGATGCTTAAGTTAGAGCTTGTATGAGGAAGAGAGAAAACAAGTTGTATCCGTGACAACAACAATAATGGAGAAGATGAATGTAGTAGTGAACAATGAGTGTATGTAAAAACAATATGAGATTCGATCCCCTTCTTCTTCCTCCCTCTCTCCTTTTATTCCCTTGTCATTAGGGCAAGTTGTAGCATCCCCAGCTGTGATCACGACCCTCCACGTGGAAAAGTCATGTGGCACCCGGTGCAGTTGCCCTTTTAAGCCGTTGGAGAATGATTCCTTTCTGGGACCCTTGAAGAGTCTCCCACGGTTATCTTAAAGGAAGGTGAATATGCCTTTGGTGTAACAAACTGATAAAGGAATATTTCATGAGGTCCCCATCTCATAACAACCTGGTCGCTTCCCCCTTAGCAAAGAGGCCTCATGGTCGTTAATATATTATTCCCTTATTATTTCTTCCACGAAACTCAATAACTGAACATCTTTCCTAAATAACTCTTAACTCGTTAACCAACCTATCTTCTGAATCGCACTCTTTCAAATATGTTATTCACCTTACTTTCCGAACTATTCCCTCTAAGCTCCGCCCTCCATCTACTTTCCGAGCTGATCTTCTTCAGTTCAGCCCTTCACTTGCTTTCCAAACTAATTTACCTCAGTTCGGCTCTCTACTTATTCTCCGAGCTGATCTTCTTCAGCTCAGCCCTTTACTTATTCTCCGAACTGATCTGCCTCGGCTCGACTCTTCACCTGTTCTCCGAACTGATCTTCTTCAGCTTAGCTTTTCACTTGCTCTTTGAACTGATTTATCTCAGTTCGACCCTCTATTTGTTCTCCGAGCTGATCTTCTTCAACTTAGCCCTTCACTTATTCTCTAGACTGACCTACCTCAGCTTGGCTCTTCACTTGTTCTCCGAGCTGACCTACCTCAGCTCAGCTCTCCACTTGTTCTTCAAGCTGACCTCCCCCTCTTAACCTTCAGCCCACACAAATCAACCTCCTAACTCCTCACCTCGTATACTTATCTAGATTGTAGTAGTATCAATGAGCTATTTGTAATTGAGATCTTTAAATATTTAGGATCTTTTTTACAAAAGGATGAAGGGATTGAGAGATGTTTTACCTAGAATATAAGTAAAATTGTTGAAATAAATAAGAGCATCAAGTGTTCTCTGTAGTTGTAAAATATTAAAACCTAAAAAAAGTTCTATAAAATGGCGGTTAGATTCTTTATATTATATAGAGTTAAATGTTAGGTTATGACTCGAGCACATGAGCGAGCAAAAGATAAGAATTGCAGAGATGGGAATATTAAGGTGAATGTGTGACATACATAGATGAATGGAATAAGAAATGAGAATATTAGAGAGAAAATGGGGTTGCATTTATTAAGGAAAAATTAATGAAACATATTTAAGATGATATAAATATGTACTTAGACGATCTATAAATATTTCAGTCAGATGATGTGAGAGTATGACAAATATGCACATCAAACAAAGAAAAAAAAGACCAAAGTAGACTGAATTAGCAATGATAAAACAAAAAATATATATATATATATATATTTATAGATGATATGGTAGAGAATAGAATCCAATAGCGTATAATGATCCATATAGTCTACTCCATCTACTAAGATAAAGCTTGGTTGTCATTGTCGTTGTTGTTATTCAAACGGATAAAACAAAATCCAACAGAAAAAGGCAATCTTTCTTATGCATTTTCACATGTGAGTAAATTAAGGTGTTTCGATGTGAATGCTACAGTTTGTATTGCTTTGCTTAGCTTTAGCAGATAAAAAATTAACTTTTATCTAACTAATGATAAATTGAGTTGCATTTTTGTATTTTCTGTATGTCTACTGTTTACCATACAACTGAATATATGCTAATACACATCCTTAGGAATTAGGTTTTGATGGTGGTGAAATTGACCAAAAGATTATCTTTTATGTGATTTTTTCCAGTGAAGTGTTGCATAGCGAGTTCCTCAATCGGCAGATAGATTTTTTGGACGAGAGTGAATCTGTAGCAAAGTTATCTGAAGCCATAGAAGATCAGGAACTGCTTAGGGAGTTTCTTTTGCATTTGCAGTATCGAAAGCTAGAAGTTGCTCACAGGTTACATGACACTGTCACTTGTATCTCCACTGATATACAAGAGATCCAAGAACAGAGGTCAATCCTTAAACAGAATTCATATCTAAAATTGGACAAAGATGGACACTCATCGTCCTCGTTCTCAAAGTTCGATCAATCTGCACAATACGCTGTGGTCAACATGGATTCATCTTGCCTCAGTGCAAATAAACGTCTCAGACCAGATTATAACAAAGTTAGTGGAAATGAGCTTAATAATTTGGGTTCTGAGAATCCAGGATCAGTGACTGAACTGCAGATTGATCAGCAGAATTTAGCGTCAAAGAGTTCTAGATTGATGAAAAATTTCAAAAAGTTGGAGGCAGCTTACTTTTCTGCAAGATGCAGGCAATCGAAATCAACAGCCAAGCCACCAAATAAGTCCCTGCCAGTTACAAGCAGTGGCACAGGATCAGCTGTTTGGACCGAGCGGAGTTCGGTTGACGATACAGTTCTTAAAGAAGGACATGGTGGTGGAAGGAAAAGTGAATGGATAAGTTCATTTCTCGAGGACTTGAGCAAATACCTGTCGTTCAGCAAGTTGAAAGTTAGGGCCAACTTGAAGCAGGGTGATTTGTTGAATACCATGAACTTAGTATGTTCCATTGGTTTTGATAGGGACAAGGAGTTCTTTGCCACTGCCGGTGTGAATAAGAAAATCAAAGTCTTTGAATGCGACATGATTCTAAATAAAGATCGAGATATTCATTATCCGGTTGTTGAAATGTCTAATAAATCGAAACTCAGTTGTATTTGCTGGAACAGCTATATTAAGAGCCAGATAGCTTCTAGTGACTTCGAAGGTGTAGTACAGGTAATCTTTTCTTGATTCTTGTTATGGTACATCTATTCCACCAATTGGCTTCCATATGCAATTAACCAATAAGTTATTCAGGTGTGGGATGTTACAAGAAGTCAAAGTTTGGTAGGAATGAGGGAACACGAGAGACGTGTATGGTCCGTTGACTTTTCACTTGCTGATCCGACGAAGTTAGCTAGTGGAAGTGATGATGGTACTGTGAAGCTGTGGAGTATCAATAAGGCAATTCTATTCTTGCACTTGCTGTATGTCTGCTTTTGAACTATGTATGATGCATAGTCAATTTCAAGATTTAGACGGAAATTCATCTCGGAACGAGTTGATTAACTTGTGCTCAAAATGTTTCACCCTGCAGGCTGGAAGTATTGGTACTATCAGAACCAAGGCTAATGTGTGTTCTGTCCAATTTCATCCTGATTCTACATACTCACTTGCAGTTGGTTCAGCCGATCATCAGGTCTACTGCTATGATCTCCGTAACTTGAGGATGCCTTCCTGTGCGTTACCTGGGCATATGAAAACTGTGAGCTATGTGAGGTATCTGGATGCATCAAATCTTGTCTCTGCATCCACTGATAATTCGTTGAAACTCTGGAGTTTGCCTACATGCACAACGAGAGCAGCTGACAATATACTTCAAACCTTTTCGGGTCATACGAACAATAAGGTATGTTGAGTTCTGCTGCTGTTTTTCTTTTCATAATTTATTGCTGATTTTGTTTCACAAAATAGCATTATAACACGCTGAGAAGCTGAATCTTTGCAAGTTTTAATCATTCATGGATGGTGAAATATGTAGTTATGAACGTTTGTGGATTGTCGATCATTATACAAGAATTCTCATTGATCCAATTGCTTTTCCTTTCTCTTATCTTGGTCATTTAATCTTTTAATATATATATATATTTTATTTTTGCTGCATATTTTCTATTGAAATCGATCTGCTATGCTTGCTTGGTTTATGTCATTTATCTCGATTTCAGAACTTTGTTGGGCTATCTGTATATGATGGATATATCGCCACCGGTTCGGAAACAAATGAGGTATGCATCTTAAATCTTTTTTAGAACTTGTATGAAAAGCAACTTTTGTTCATAAGGTTCCTGATGTTCTTAAACCAGAACATTGAAGGCAGACAACAATGCTTAGAACTAGTTTGGTTCTTGAAAAGTTTCTATTTCAGCTTGCACTTTTTTGTCCATTCTCAATTTTCATTTTTATTAAATTCTTTTACATTGAACTCCTGTCGACTCATCTATCGAAGAGTCATCGAGCAATCTTGAAACTGGACTGCTCTTAGTCGGTCAGGCGAGGTGTTTACCTACTTGTTTTCAGGGTGTACTGCATATCTGATTCTCAGTCTGGAGTGGGTTCAATGTATCTGCATAATTTTGAATTATCTAGGTATTGAAACTGTTGTGAGGCAACCTTAGACTGGCTATGAGTTTCGCCATGTGGTGACTCTACTAGGGATGTGAGTCATGTGACTTGCTCCGAGGTCGATACATCGAGAGCGGTCAGATTATTCGATCGGCGAAGTTGATTTTTCTGCATTTTAAACATTTCCAAACCCACTCCAATCCTCTCTTCTTTCAGATTCTCACCGCCACATTCAAAAACCCAATCAAACTTAACTCGAGCAAATGCTAGCAGTTTAGGTGAAGAATATCCGACTCTATCACACTCTACCAACTTCGTCGAAACTAGGCTGTTCGGGCAAGATGGATCCTGCCTCCCAACATGGCTGATGCAATGTTAGCTATAACAGTTACATCCATGGAGTAAAACTCTTGCCTTTTTCTTAGTAATCAGTTTCCTATCTTCCTCTTCTTCATTGAAACTACAAATCATGGCTATTGTTGCATCTGAACCGAGTCCAGTTTTACATTTTGTTTCTAAGATTTATTTTTGCATCCTTGTTGCTTAATTTGTTCGATATTTCTGAAACTGCAATCAGTTGTATCTTTCTTCTTATCCTCGTCCAGGTCTTCGTCTACCACAAAGCCTTCCCTATGCCAGTTCTCTCCTACAAATTCAGCAATGCCGATCCCATATCGGGCCAGGAAACTGATGACGCGTCACAGTTCGTGTCGTGCGTCTGCTGGCGAGGCCAGTCGTCCACGCTGCTCGCTGCCAACTCCAGTGGCAACATCAAGTTCTTGGAGATGGTCTAACCCTTCAGCTCAGAGGAAGAATGACTGTCTGAGAAAATGAAGACGTCATTGCTACTAAACTTTTGAAGCTCCACAGTTTGACGACGAGAAGGTAGATCGTGTCGTCCTATACAAAGAGAAGGCGACGATCAAGAGCTAATTATTTTGTGTAAAGCATTCAATTTGAGCTATATATGAATATATATATATGATTGGTGAGGGGAAAATGTTCATGGCAATCGACAAAGTTAATATGTTGGAAATCTTCTGTTTGGTTGCGTTTGATAAGGCAATGTCACTTCCTGGATTGAATTGTAGATATTGTAACTTTAAGTGTTTTTTTTTATTGAGGCTTAAATTGGTTGGACCGGATTGAAAAGAAAATGCTAAAATTAAGTAAACTGAAAAGAAAGCATTTTAAGTGCATTTTTCTTTCGAACATAGATTTTTATTGTTATGTATATGTATTCGTGTACAAAACCTTATATGATGTGAGGTAAGTTGTCCACTGCACATCATAATAAAGAATGCCTGTTAAGTTACATACCAAATGAAACCTTCCTGTGACTGCACCAGGATAACTGTGTAGCCTGTGGTCAGTTTTTGACCGAGAGTGAATTTGATCGGGTAGCAATAATATTTTGTTGAAAATGAAATGTAAAATATAAATAGTATAAAAGAAAGTAGCATCCGATTTTTTTTTTTATCTGAATCTATTTTTATACAGTGTCTCGGAGATTTTTCAGCGGTCAAGGTCAAGATTATCTTTATAGGAATCCTCCATCTCACGTATCCAAGAGTTGTTATTGCCGGAGATTATTAGGGGAGATCGGATGTGATAATTATTGAGAAGAATCTCTTCGGTAGTCTCCGAGTTTCTAACTCCTTATATTCTCGATTTCTTCAACTCTCGACTTTTCGAATCACCGAGCCCCCGACTCCTTTAACTTTCGACTTTTTAATTGATCGAGCTTTCGAAGACTCCTTCACTTCTGACTTCTCAAGTTGTTGAGCTCTTGACTTTTTCGACTCTCGATTTTTTGAGCTACTAAGCTCTTGACTTCTCGAGTTGTCGAGCTCCCGACCTCTCCTGTTCTCGATTTTTTCCACTTCTAAACTTCTAAGCATTCCAACTCTTGACTCATCGTATTTCTATTTCTTTTCAATTGGACCTCGAACTTCTTTATACCTAGCCCATTCTCGATAAGCCCCTCAATTCGCGGGTCAGTTAGTTAATTTTTTTCCATCGATATCAAATGTAAAGAAAGAAAATGAGCCATGTATATTAACTATTAATTACAAAGAAATTAGTGTAGGAACAAATCAAAGATTGCATTCTGAGAATGATTGGATGGTGTAGTGAATTCGTTGAAGAACTAGTTTAACCAGGAATACTTCATCTTTTCTGCGTCAAACCATGAAAGATTAGATGTGAGTATTCTATCCTATTGTTAGCCGGAGACAATTATTCAATCCATTCTTGCGTCTAGTCAACATGTCAACCCGAGCATCATGATTAGATTCAATGGTTAGAAATTAACACTTCTTTTTTTTTTTGGAAAATCGAAATTACTATATTTAAAAAAAAAAAGTATGTATAGGAATAATTAAAACTCCAACATTTTTAATCCTCGGAATTCCTTCTTTTTCTTATTTCCACAACCAACCAGTTTCGTTAAATCATTACGCAAATTAACTAATGAACCCCTTCTGATACCCAAACCGCCTGCCATCACCGTCCATCATCATACCAATCAAATCTCAGTCGTCCGATCCGCCGCCGCCCAATTGGAAGAGATCAGAGACGGTGGGCAGCTTGATCTCCCCCTTGACCGACAGCGGGATGGTCAAGTCGCCGACGATCGGCAGGTCAACGATCAGCCCCACGTCCAACTGGTAGTCAATGTCCCAATCGCGGCTGACGTCCTTCAGCAGACTGATCACGAAGTCGTACGGCACCTTCACCGGCACCTCCAATTTCGTCTCCCCGTTCGCCGCCAGCGAGCCCGGATCCGGTATCTTGCCCGAAGCAATCACCCTTTACCCATTAAATACCTCAAGATTATCAATAAAATTCGATTTAATCAAAAAATACTCTCAAGATTTCGGTAAAATAATTAAGGAACACCTGCCGGCGCTTTTGAGGGAGAAAGAGACTTCACAAATGGGGATGGAGTGGGAGTAGGGATTGTTGACGGCGACGTCGCTGTGGAAGAGGAAGGAGTTGCGGGAGAAGGACTTGATCGAGACGGCGGCGAGGGAGGCCTCCGGCTTCGGCACGCCGGCGATCTTCTCCGCCACGAACTCCTTTGCCTTGTCGAACAAACTCGCCATTATGTCTCGCTATATATAGTTATGGTCTTCTTCTTATACGTCGTCGCGGAGCGATGGCGATGGCGATGGCGATGGAGAATACATATAGGGAGCGAAGTCAACGCCAAACTGGGGAGGGACGAAGTCAACGGATGGATGGCGCAGATCGGATCGCACGCGGATTGTTAGCTGTGGATTTGAGATTTGAATGGAAACCATGTGAAATATCGCCGATAAGGCAAGCAATTAAGAGGGCCGCGACTAGGAATATATATAAAAGTAAAATTTAAATAGATTTATTACCTTTTTATTTGGACGATTTACCTAAAAAAAACTATTCTAAATTGGTTCTAATGAAAATTATGAAATAGTGTTTAAAGTTTTGTCTTCCATTCCATGAGCCAATTTAGTCCTGTTTTATCCTCGTGGATTATTCAAATTGGTACTCACGCATCATATTTACAACAGTTGAGGGTCTCATTCTCCCTGGAGACCGTTTAATATCGTAATCGGCAGCAATTTAGTCCTATTTTGTTGTGCTTAGTTTGACAACAAATTGAAAATAATGCCGATACTTGATAAAATATGAAATTTTGGGGCTAGATTTACCGATTATGCTTAATTAATATTATGTATTTTATATTAATACATGCGTTTCGTGACGTATCATTTCATTCGGTTGGCCCCCGTACGTGTAACGATGACTTCAAATGGCGGAGCTCTTCTCGACGTCGACGTCGGCGCCGGCGCCGGCTCTGGTTCTCTCGTCCTCGCCTGAGATCTCCTCGAGGGATCGGCCCTTGGTCTCCGACACAAGGAAGGTGAAGAAGAATCCGAGAATGTTGGTGAAGGCGAGGACGATGAGTGCCTTGCGGATTTGGTCGGGCTGCTGGTCCAGCGTGTAATTCTGCACGACGAACGCACCGATGAGCGCGCCGGCCTTGCCGGAGGCGGCGCTAATGGCGTGGCAGGTGGAGCGGATTCGGGTTGGGAAGAGCTCCGCCGGCAGCACGAAGGTTGTGCTGTTGGGGCCGAAGTTGGCGAAGAAGAAGGTGAGCGCGAAGAGGGCGGCGAAGAGGGTGGCGTTATGGTTGCGCAGGTAGCCGTATTGGACGCCCATGATCAGCATGAACAGGGACATCATGAAGAAGCCGACGAGTTGGATCAAGTACCTGAATGAATTCGAAATTAGTCAGTTCAAATCCAATTGCATTGGTTTGATTCATCCGTTTACCTTCCGATCTTTTCGATGTAGTAGACGGTGAACCAGTAGCCGGGGAAGGTTCCGAACATGGCGACGATGGTCATGGCTCGTGAAATCTCGAACACCTCCCGGAGCGCGTTCACGTTCTTCGCCGGACTCGTGAGGTTGATCGCCTGGAAGATGTCCTTCTGCGTCAAGTTCTGGCTGTAGAACGCGATGTCCAGGAGGAACCACGTCGTCGTGGTCCCCAACAAGTGCCACCCGTGCCGCCTGAGGAACTCCCGCGACCATAGCGAGTACTCGTTGGCGGCCTTCATCTGCCCCACCTTCTCCGGCTCCGCCTCCAGCTCCACCTCCAGCACCCGCGCCATGTCCTGCGCCGCCTGCTTCGCGTTCCCGGCGATCAGCGCCGTGTACCGCGCGGTCTCCGGCATCTTCATCCGCCAGTAGAACGTCACCACCGCTGGCAGAGCCCCCAGCATCAGCACGATCCGCCACATGTAGTCGGCCGCCGCCTGCGTGGACCCCACCGGGTCGTCTTTGAACGACAGCGCTGGGTTGTAGTGCAGGAACACCCCCGACAGCGTCATCGACACCAGTCCGGCGAAGATGATCCCGACGCCTTGCATGGCGAACACCGCCGCGATGAACGCGCCACGTGTCTTCTTGTTGGCGTACTCCGACATTATGGTGGCGGAGAGAGGGTAGTCTCCGCCGATGCCGAACCCGAGCCAGAAGCGGAAGAAGCAGAGGGTGAAGAGGACGGGCTTGTGGGCCCTGGCCGGGTCGCCGCGGGAGCCGCCGAAGGAGAGGCCAGAGCAGACAGCGCAGACGGCCATGAGAACGAGGGTAATACCGTAGACGCGCTTGCGTCCGAGCTTGTCGCCGAGCCAGCCGAAGACGAGTTGCCCGGAGAGGGTGCCGACCAGGGCCACACCGATGACGGCGTTGTTGATATTGCGGGGGAGCTTCCCTGGGTTCGTACCGTCTTCACTGGGGAAGTAGAGGCGGCCCAGGAGCTTCGAGACAGTGGAGATGCAGAAGAGGTCGTAGGCGTCGGTGAAGAATCCCATGCCGGCGATCACGATCGCCGTGATGTGGTACCACTGCGTCCTGGCAGAGTCCAAGGCATTGAGCACTGAGATCGACGACATGATTAATGTACTCGATGAAATTCGATTGATTTTCCTCTCATTATGGAAGAATTAGCGCGTGTGATTTTATAGAGCGTTGAGTCGAAACAATGGCGTTTCAATCTTCGAGGCGATCGAGGGAGAACGGAAGCTCGAGGAGCATATTCCATCATACGATCTGTTTTTGGTTGGAGTTGGATAGAGAGGAAGAGAAAGCTTCGATAGGATGTAAGGTCGTAGTTTGGATGTTGCTGAAGGTGTTTTTTGTTTTTACGTAATTCTTTAAGATTGGTTTTTTAAAACATTTTTTGATGTTAGCGAATAAATCAAAACATATCACATCGGTTAAAAAATTTCACTGCGATAAGTTTAACCCTGTCTGATTGAAGTTCGTGATCTTATCTTTTGATTTTTCGTTTTATATCTCAAGATTACTATTGGTTATCTTACATGAAGCTTGGATTGGCTAGTCCTAAGTTTGAGCTCCATAATCTAATTCAGCAAATTTGGTATCGAGGAATTAGAAGGCATACTACAAGTGTTGTCCTACAACAAATTCAATTATATGGTAGTTAAGTCATTGCGGGAAAAGTAATCGTCTTTAGCCAAGGAATTGAGAAGGTACCAAATGTAATGTTGCTTGAAAGGCCCCAAAAAAAAACAAAAAAAGGAATTGCATTTGCCGAAATGGAGTGAAAACTTCAATCAAATCGCCGCCCATTTGCCCGGCCACACGGAGGCGGTGGCGATCGGCATGGCATGACTGTAGCTCCCGCCGCGCCAAGCTCCTGAGAAAATCATAACCTTGGACTATATCTTTAAGATCATCTCCAACCACGAAATCCATTTGGTGTCATTGCAACACTAATTTAGTGTCATTCCAACACTAAATTTTTTTTTCACTCCAATCAATACACATCATTTCCTACACTAAAAAGAATATTCTTTTTTCCATCTTATAATTTATTATTCAATCTACATATTAATTTCAACATACATATTAATTTATTAAATATTTTTATTATGATCATGATTATTATTAAAATTAATATTTTCATAGTACATAATAAGTAATTTTTATGATATTATATTTTTAATTACAAGAAAATAAATATTAATACATTCCTTTTTAATTTTGATGGAAATAATTTAATAGACATATTATTATTCAAAGACAATACATAATCATAAATAATTAAGATAAAATATTTTAAATATTTTCATAAAACAAATGACATTTCATTGAAAATGCATCATTATGAACCTTAATTATTAGAATTATCATATTGTTCCCACAAATGCTGAATTAATACATTTCTAAATACAAAGTGAATATTTTTATCTTTGATTCCTTCATATCTTAGCAAGAAACTCTTGAAATCGAATATTGTCTTCTATTGTTGTATCAACATCTGCAGTCGATGAGACTTCACCTTGATCAACAAATTGAATTATAATATAAGAATACTTTAAATATAAATTTAATATTATAATATAATTATTTAAAATAAACTATATTTGCACCATTTTGGTGCAAGTGAATAGTGCAATACCAAAATGGTACTATACTATTCACTTGCACCATTTTGGTGCAATTTTTGGTGAGAAGAAATGGTGTTCTCTTTACACTAAAATGGTGTAATGGGGTATCCATTGGAGATGATCTAATGGCATTTTCACGTTTTAGAATGCAAACATAGCTATTCGAACTGCCACAAAGTAACGTTAACTACGACTGGGGGAAGCAATGTTGTTGACTGGGCTAACGGAGTTCTCCTACAAGCAGCTCCCGGAGAACAGGAGGAGCCTCGCCGGCGGCATCCTCTTCTTCGGCCGCGCTCGCTCACTGCGGTCATTCGTCGAACGCCTGGGGGGCACGGGAGAAGGAACAGGGTGGGCGGGAGATCTCAATCAGGGGAGGTTCGGGTTGGACTACCAAGGATCGATACGCAGATCGGACGGCTCTTATTTCTTCATGACGTCATTGCCAAAGCTGGCCTCCGAATATTCTCCTGGATAATTTTAAACCTTCACGGGCAAAGTGGGAAATTGAATTTTCGGGCCCGTCTAAATCCTCAACGCCTTTCATTCCCGATGCTTCTGGAACGAATGAAATTGTAAATTTATATGCTGGAGAAGGGCAAAATTGGAAATTCGGTTCTTAAACAGACACCCCTCCTCCTCCTCTATATAAACTCCTCCCACCGTCTCATATCTCTGTATCCTGAACCTTCTAGGTTTTCGTTTGTCGGCTATTCCGCTCTCCTCTTGATTCGCAATAATGCCTCGCCGTAGCTCCGGTGGTAAGTTTTCAATATCTCTGTCTTATTCTATTATCTACTTTCTCGTTAGGAATTGGATCAGTAAGTGCTTAGTGTTCGTACGTTTTGTTTCTTAGTTTTCTTAATTTTTCCAAGTTTTCGGATGGTTTTGTTCTTTTGATTCTTCTTTTGGATAGATCTGATTGTTGTTGTTGTCGTTGACTGTTGTTCTGGAAAATCTGAACCATAGAACGGAAACAAAACTTGGTAGGGGATACCGATCGAAAGGTTTTCCAATCATTTGTTCTCATTGGGATGGGATTAGGGTCAGATATTGGTCTCTATTGAGTTAATAGCGCAGGGTTTTTTTTTCATTATTCAGCTAGTTAAAAATAGATCTGAAACATGACTATAGATTGTTAGATATTGTTTTGCTGGTTGTTACAATCGTCGTGTTACGATAACATGTAATAGATTCCTTTACATTGATTGGTGTTTGATGGAAGTGATAAAATGCGTTATGAATTCGTTCGCAGAGATTGCTGTTTGATGGAATCGATAAATCTTACTGTATGTTTCCTCTGGTGTAGATTAGATACATATTTGTACACTACATATATATCCTTTAATAAGTTTAACTAAGGTTGAGGGTATATATTGATTGAAATTTAAGAAACCTAAGCATTAACAAAGTGCAGAACTCTGTTAGAACAATCTCTCATAGTATCAAATTAAATGATTTGAGTAATGATTTATAAGATTTAAAATTATCAGCCCTTTTCTCTTTCTCTCATAGTATCAAATTAAATGATTTGAGTAATGATTTATAAGATTTAAAATTATCAGCCCTTTTCTCTTTGTGGGATGAAGTAATGGAACTATTTTATTCTGCCATCACTTATAAGCAGTTGGAAACTTACATATTTGATATTTCAGAGTAATGCAAATCTGTGTGTCTATTAAGTTTATATTTATGTACATGTGGGTATTTATATAGGCTGCTGGGTAAGAACTCATAAAATTTGAGTTGTTAGCAAACAAAAAAAGCAAGGTCTGTTAATATTTACCGATGATGCCTTTTCAATTTGATGCTAAATCTGTGGTTTCATTGCTTTAAAATGTTTTGCTTAAGTGATTTTAGCAAGGTTTTACTTCACCAAGTTATTTTGCAGCCTTTTTAAAAAGTAGTCCAGGTGGATTTCCTAGGTTAACGAAAACAGGTTATTTTTTAGAAGTTGCCATTTTTTTGGTAATAGAAAGCAATCTTAATTTCTCCCGTGAGCCAACCTTTTTGTTTTTTTTCTTGTTTTTTTTCTCTTTTATTGTTAAAATTTTGTCATTTAATTTTAGCAGATTTAAAATGTTTTTTTTTTCTCAATTTGTGAGATTTTTTGGGTTTTGTGTTGCAATGTTAAATACGAAACGTCATGTTATCTTTTTAGTGCTTATAAATTATTTATGATTTGCTTATTTATAATTTTAAATTTAAATGGATTGATTAAGGATACATGTCTTATATATAACATCATTAGCTTGTCTTATTTAATACATTTTTCTATTTTAATATTATTTTTAATGCTGACCCAATAAGGTGTTAAATAGTACATTGATCGCCTACTACTGGAATTGCCTTTTAAGATTTTTCATAGGTTGAAATCCTTATTTTCGATAACATATTGAACACCACGTCAGTGATTGTCACATAGATGCATAGATTGTTCTTGTTGTGTTTGATAATTCTAACTTTGGTTTTACAAAGGTGTCAGTGATACCATTATCTTAAACGGGTTGATTCTTCTTGCATCAAAATGAGCCATGTTAAAAATTTCATAATTCTCGAAGTTTAGACATCTCATGTTTCTTACACAATCCAAACTGTAGAACCTTGTGTTTTTCTGTAACTTGTGAAAGGGCCTTGGTAATTGTATGGTAAAGTGTTAGGATTGGTAATATATTCTTCCTTGACGAAGAATCTACTTGAACTGATATTTAAGAAATTTCAACCAGCTTGTCCATTGCTTGCCCCTTAAATTTCAGTTGTAGGGGTAGCTGGAACAACATAATAATATAATATTCATCAACTTGGAATAATTGCTAAGTTTAGAAGAGACCCTTGAAATTTTAACATGCTTTATGCAATCAACAAATCAATACATGAACTTTTAGTTATGCAACAAGTTTTACCAACCACAACATAACAATTTTGCACATATATATTCTGATGAATCACAGCATCGCTAAATTGCTTTAAATTTTTAATATAAACTTGGGTTTATTATAAATAAATATTGTAGTCAATAAAACTGTTTATGATACCTTTGAGGTGGCGTGCAGAAATAAGAATAGGAATGAATTTGATAGTAGATTGGAATAGGAATGGGTTTAGCCATTCCAATGTTGTTGTTTGCTTTATAAGCTGAGATTAGGAATGAGAATGGATTTGGTAGTAGACGGGTGGGCGGCGGGCAGCGAGGGGCGGCGGAGTGCGACGGTGGCGGCAGAGGATCAATAGATAAAGAGAGAGAGAGAGAGAGAGAGAAGGGATCGAGAGATTTCAACGTCAATGAATTCTAAATCCACCCCTTTCTTTGGGTTTTGTCCATTCCTAAATAATTAAGAATGATTCCAAATTTATAATTCTCAAATTCATTAACCAAACACTTTATATTTCTATTATTTCATTCCTTCATTCTCAAACTCCTAAACCAAATGCGATGTCACATTGAGGGTAAAAACTTCAAGAATTAGCTTAATATTCGCCCATGGAACTTTTTGATGGCATGTGATACAAAACTGAAAGATGGATATGGATTTATTTAAAATTAAAATTAAATGTTCCTTGACTAAACGTGTTCAAATATTTACATTAATAATAAAATGAGCACATAATATAAATTTGTAAAATAAGTGGGTACCCATGCAATTTTAAGCAAACCTGCACCTCAATCTGTTTTTTAACCTGATTATTAATTGTGATCATGTATATGAATCCAGCATAGATGAGTTGGGTGCCCATGAACACTTGATTGTCGATGCCCATTGCCATCCCTATGCTGAAAAGTTTTAATTGCCAATAATTACAACCATCGTGACAATCTTTATTCTATCCTCACCGAGGGCCAGGGGTGGACTCTACACTATATTCTTATACATCCCAATCCTTTAGTACATCTGTTTGTGCTCTGCTGATTTGTTTCTGATATATGTCTATAAATTGATTCAATATGTCTCCTGTTTTAATGTCTGTGTGTTTTTTCTGACCTTGTGTTCTATGTGTTGCATACTTGCTGTACTTTATGTTACACGTGTGTAATCTGATTTAACAGGTCGTTCTGCCCCTCGCGCTGCTCCACGCCCGGCTCCTGTGAGGAATCCTCCCCAACCTGGTATTGTTTCACTCTCTTCAAACATTCATTAATTGACAGGTTTTAAATACATAACCATCTGAAATCATTGAATGCTTTAGTTAACCAAATACTAAAAATTAAACGAAATGCGATCACCACTTTAAAACTACTTTTGATCATTGTTAGCTAGTTTTTGTCCTCCCATTGCTTCTTTTATTAATTAGTTAATGAATTCATAATTTTGTAAAAATTATTAAAAGGCCCATATATTTACTCTGAATTGTCAGAAAATAGCTGTATTTACCCCAAAAAAATTACATTATATCATAATATTGTATTCCTTAATCAAAATGAATTCCTCCTATTGCTTTATGTTAATAGCTGCTCTAAGCAGATAGTATCAATTAACCAGAGTAAATAGCATAGTTTCCTTCATGTTTTCGTTAGATTACCATCATTTTCATATCTATCGTTTTAGAAAGAAAAGAATCGTTTGTATCTTGAATTTATTCTTAGCGTCTTAATTATAGTCTTAGCTTCCAAACTGTGCTTCATCGTAGCTCCTTTGTTGCATTCTCACATTTCTAATCCGTAACCAGTTAATCATATGGCTTCATTTATGTTTGGAAGATATTTTGTTGGGGATTCTGGTCTGGATTGTGTTCCATGCAACGGTCAAACACGTTTAGTGTTCTACCTTCTGCATTCGTATAGTTTGAATGTTCACCCATTTTGTAAGACTACGTGAGAACTTGATCTTCCAATTGTTTGCTGCAGTTCATCATGCACCACCTCCAGCTCCTGTTCAGTCTGGTGGGTCAGTCCTTGGAGGAATCGGATCCACCATCGCTCAAGGTATATAATCTCTTCGACTACTTGTAATTTTGCTGATCTAATAGCCCTCTCTAATCTCTAGTTCCTCTTCTCAGGGATGGCATTTGGCACGGGCAGTGCTATTGCTCACAGGGCAGTAGATGCTGTTATGGGCCCTCGCACCATCCAGCACGAGACTGTGGTATCTGATGCTGCAGCAGCCGCTCCTGCCGCCACAATGGGCAATGCCGTTGGTCCCGATGCATGCAGTGTTCACTCGAAAGCTTTTCAGGATGTGTGTAACCACTCTCTTTGCATCTTATCTGATCGTTGAACCTTCTTTGTGAATGGTGCTGACGTTTTCTTATACTTGTGGATGCAGTGCATTAGTAATTTTGGAAGCGATATCAGCAAGTGCCAATTCTATTTGGATATGCTGAATGAGTGCCGCCAAGGTTCCGGTGCTTCTTTCAACGTCTGATCAAAATTAGCGTCTTGATGTTTTTGCTGTTGCAGGCCCAATTATCTTAAAAGGGTAATTAGTACGTGTGACTGAACTCGTTATTGCTTCTTGTTTTTATTTTAGACGTTGTCATTTATGGTGTTCGAACGAGGCTCTTGGCTGAAAACCAATAAAAAAAACAAATGCACGCTATTATTTTGCTTCGAGCTCGTCAATCTTGGAATAATAAATGATGTATATTTTCGTTATTTCGATTCGCCATCACGATCGTTTCTGAAAGAAAAATATTTTCATCTTATAATTTTTAGAAAACATCGAAACGAATATTTGATAGAAGTTTTTTTTCATGTTAAACTTGTATTGTTGAATCTATTTTTTTTTTTTTTTTTTTTTGAAAAACAATAATATGTTTAGTGCTGTTTTAAAATCTTTAAAATTTAGATAAAAATAATAATTTATTTCGTTGTTTTTTTAAAATAATTCGTTCCATAAATCCAATTTCTCTTTTAAATTTAAAAGTATTTATTTTGCCTTTTTAAGTCAAAGTTGCTGCCTTTCAAAGTTTCTCTGTTTAACATATGATATTTTTAATAGAAAAATTAAAAACGAGGTCTCCAAATTTTTCATTATTCATTTTTAAATTCTATTTATAAAATAGTCAATTTAATTATCTTTTGATTATTTTTAAAATGAGCATGTTTTGAGAGATAATCTGCAGCAGTGCAGTGAAACTGATTCCGATCGCCCGTAAAACAGGAACGTTAAAATTATCAACTCTCTACATATTTTGTTTTTTCAGATGCTAACGTGTGTTTTTTCTAATACTAAAGAAGTAGAATAGAAAAGGTTTTGATGTTTGGTTTCGGAAAACTAAATCAGTTCAGCAGGTCGAATAATAAAAGCGATAACAAAAACAAAAATCACAAGACATTTTTTTTTTCCTAATAGATCAGACCTTTGTTAGAAACAAAAATATTAGTTGAGACTTGAGAACCCGATAACGCGTTTGTTTGACAAGAAAAAAAAAGGGACAAAATGATTAAAATCAGAACGACCAAAAGAAAAATCAGAACCGACGGAATGATGACAAATCAATTGACTTTGGATAATCAACACAATTAAAAAAGTTGAGACCATATAACTTGTTCTAGCTTGTTTGATCATGATATTCCCGGCAGATCCCGATCAATTGCATTAGCCTAACATCCACCTGGCCTACTTATATACACGATATATCTAATTTGGCAAACTATGTTCGGTTTATCAAACCCTCTTTATCTTGCTCATCTTGGCAATTCAATCAACCCACTGCTGTCTACCGACCTGCTCAATCGGTAGAACCCCATTTAGCTTATAAACTCATCTTAAGCAATCAATTCATTCGCTCAACCCACTTGATCAAGTCTGTCTCAGCCTATTCATCCTACCTTAATATTATCATAACCAGTGGCGAAAAAGGGCCAGTTCATATTTTACCACTTAAATCAGTAATTCATCCTATCCAAACCTAATTTTCTAAATTTGCCACTGATTATAACCTACAGGAGAATTGTTCCAATCAGTTGCTCAAAGGGGTGATCCATAGCATTCTACCCTACCAAATATATAGCTTAAGTAACCAGTCGACAATAGAAGAGATCAATTAGATGGCGAGGCGGCATATGAACACTTAGTTAATGGAACTACCTAAAGAAATTACCAGCCAACACTGCAAAGGTCCAAGCTGAGGTATCATGATGGCGGCATTCCTGGTATTTTCTTTCTTGGCAAATATTCAATGGTTCTGCACACACTGAATCACACAAAGCATTTGATGATACAGTAATAAAACCAAGTGATAGCAGAACAACGATTAACACAGGCATACTGAAATCTGGTAATGAACCTTGTTTATACTCTGAAGGCAATGCATATCATAGAGTCAATTAATCACCTCAGGTAAACACAAGAAACCTTATATATTATAATCATTTGCTGTTTTTTAAATCAAATAAAGACATTCTACGGTGGAGAAGTTTATTTATCTAAGCTGGTTATTTGCATTGGCTTCATTCACAATTATCATTGTGGGGCAACTTTATTTTTCTATATTCAGCATTAAAAGAGAAAAAAAAAATTGTAATGAACACCGAATCTAGAGACTAACAATAAATGATTATCTTACATGTCTCTGTGATTCAGGCTGTAGCATAAACAGAAATATTCCTCCGGCAACTGAAACATTAAGGGACTCAAAACCACCAGCCATGGGTATGCTCACTAGCTCACAGGTCTGAACAGTTTGCTCAGATAGACCCTTCCCCTCGCTGCCTAATACTAAGCATAGGGGTTTACCTGCCAACAACTCCGCGAGTTCATGAGAGAGTGAGCGAGTTGCATTGGATCCATTCACTGTACTCTCGGGGTGACCTGCCAATAGCTTCATATCATGTTTAGACTTTAGAGCTATTAGGTGAGACCAGGAACCAGACACTAGAGGCAGTTGAAAGGAAGCTCCACGGGCTGCTCGAAGGGCTTTTTCGTTGAAGGGATCACAGCAGCTAGGAAGCAGAAAGGCACCATCCTATGTTTGAGATAAGTCAATATTTTGCAAGAAAGTTGGTACTTAAAAGAATTCTCGAATTAAAGGATAATCCAGTGCATGAAGCTTCCATCATGCGGGATTCTGGGAAAGGATTTATTATATGCATCCTTATTCTACTTTATAAGAGGTTATTTCCAAAACTCAAATCCGTGACCTTTAGATTATAAGGCAGCAACTATACCGTTGCATCAATACTCCCCTTCAAAATTCTCGAATTAGATGATCATAAATATTTATCATGTCCTTTAGTTAAAATGGTATAGTATTCCCTTCATCTTAAGTTGATGAGTGAATTTTTCATGCATTTGTTTGTAAAATTTTAAAAATACTACAGGAGGATAACATATTGAATATAAGGGATCATGATTAGCTGCTGTATCATGTAGCTTACCCATTTGAAAGCCATGGCAGATCTTAGTAAAGTGCCTAG
The DNA here is from genome assembly GCA_025175895.1 of Wurfbainia villosa. Taxonomy (NCBI): domain Eukaryota; kingdom Viridiplantae; phylum Streptophyta; class Magnoliopsida; order Zingiberales; family Zingiberaceae; genus Wurfbainia; species Wurfbainia villosa. The sequence continues at coordinate 18,888,830 of CM045991.1, read as the reverse complement.
GTTACCAGGGTCCTGCCATTAAAAAAAAAAAGTTTATATAGGTTGGGAATTATGAGATTAAGCATATTAAAAGAACTATTAGTTGACTCAAAATCCATCTTAAGATATGAGTATTTCATGTATTTAAGTGATAGGGAATTATTCGTTATGTTTTTAAGATAGTACTTGAAATATAGGAGTGGCCACATTAATACAGTGACGAGTTAACTTTAGAAGTAGAAAGCAGTGAAGGATAACACTCGATCATGTTTCCTTAAACTTCGCTGTGCAAGATATAAAATTATGGTGGCTAAATTTATTACAACTACATGGCACAATCTAGAAAACAGACATAAAAATCTGAAAAGAAGGAAGGCATACAGTTAAGCTAACAAGTAAAGAAGCTACAAGTAGGAGATGATACAAGGATTGAATAATATGCAGATAAAAAGCATTGTAACCGGAAGACAAGTAGGAAATTCTATGACTTGTATGAAAAAATTTCCAAGTACCAAGTCTAAACTCTTCTTAAAAAACCCATGATCAACATGTGTAGATTGAAGTTCATGGCAGGGATACCGTAACAATCTTGGACATAGATACTATGAATGCAAGAGCTCAGCAATCAAATCACTATACTCGAAACTCTGAGGAGCCAGGAACTACCACACATGAAAAACAATGCTAAATATATTACAACTGGATAAGGAGCTCGAGAAGAACAATCTTTTTGATATTATCTAAGTCATGTCAATTTATGGTATTAAAATAGAATTGAGTACTGTTTGGTTTCTTTATTGCAGCATGAAGAGCGTTCTTTGAGCAATGTAACATCTAATAGCGTTCAAAAGCATCGGCATAAACTACTACAATCAGTGGAAACTTTAAGAAATCTGATAAAGCCTTCAAAGTCTAATGTCAAAGGAGAACTGTGTCATGTTTGCCGATCATACTAAGACAAAAATCCATATCGTATAAGTAGGAACCATGGAAGAAATGAAATTTAGTACCTGGACCCCGTCAAGGACCAATAGCCGGTGAAGCAAAGGAAAGCAATGCTGATTAATTTCATCATTCTCCTCGAGGTTTAAGAAACTTCTAGGGAGCTTCATAAGAGCAATAGCTTCGGTTGAATCAACCGACTGAATACCAGAAACCTTCCTCATTATGGCAGGGCTCACATTCACAACCGGAGTGGAAGAAGGGAACCCTTCAGGGGCTTCTGCACCATCCACCAAAACAAGGCAATCCACCAAAGAATAATCCTCATGCTTCAGTTTCAGAAACCGGCATATCTCCCTGAATACATTTGTTCAAATAAAAAGACCAATTTGTTCAGCAGTAAATTTCGAAAGCCCATCAAGTTTAGAACAAAAAAAAACAAATCAAGTTATCTGCGACAACACTAAAAAACCAAAAATTGATAGGTGCAAACTGGTAAGCTACTAAAGATTTCTAATTACTCTAAAAGCACAAGACCGGAGGGAAGTCTTACAGGATAGGGGTGAGGCCGAAGACGAGGGCGGAATCGCAGGAGCGACGGTATGAGGAGCTGATCCGGAGCTTGACGCAGTGCTTAACGAATGGGTTGGACGCGCTCGTTATCCTCGCAGGCAACCTCAGAAATGGAGGAGAGGAAGGTGCGAGTTGATCCTCGCCCTCGCTATCTGACACTCGTATTCTTCCTCTTCCTTGACATCGGATGTTGGGAGATGGAGAAGACGAGTTAGCCAATGAGCAGGAGACCGGATGCAGCGTTGGACTTGCAGCAATCGACATCTTTCTTCTGTTTCTCCCTCTCCCTCTCCCTCTCGGGATCACATCCCAGGACTACGGGTGGCTCAATCAAGGCCCAAAACTTGGTTTGCGATGCCGTCTCAGCGCGGCCCAAATAAAGAAAAAGAATAAAGTTTCAATAAGCACGAGTTTTTTTGTTTTTTTTTTTTGTAATATAAAATCTAAGTATTCAGATCTAAGAAATCCTTACAACCCAATTAATTTTGTTGACAAACGATCCTCCTCCTGATTTACTGTCTGAAACTGAAAGTACTTACGATAATAAGTCAGCAACCAATTTCCACAGTTTTCATCCCGCTATAAATATGTCCAAGGACTCCAAGCTGCGATTCAAATTATGTACTCCGAAAATCCATCAATAAGTATAATTTCTGTACTATAAAACTTATAGACTAATGCAACTATTACATCGATAGACAAATCAGGCCAACGTATAGGTTGGATTGGCCAATCCATTTAACTTGGCCGAAGTGCAGAAGTAAATGAAACTGAGATAATCGATAGAGAAGCACAGGCAAATGAGATAGGTGAATCATCACGTACCATGAGTAACCCCTCGTCCAAGAACAAGTCGAACTAGACAAGGAAATCTAACTAAACGGGTAGGTTGGCCAAATTGGAGAAGTAGATGAAACCAGAAAAATCAATTGAAAAGGACAGAGAAAAGGTATTGGTGAATTATTAAGGCCAGATAAATTGACTTGGACAAATAGATTCGACCGAACAAAGTGGATGAATTAAGCAAAATTGACGAGGTACCTGATCCAAACTAGTTAAGTCTCTATGTATCTTAGTCGCTATGTCAAAGTTCATAAAATTCTCCGTGATTTATCTTCCTTATAATGGCCATGAAATAGACCAGTGAGGATCGCTAGGTTGACGGATTCAAATATTTTTTAGGTGATGCAAGCTAATTAAATCCCCACATCAGGGTTTTATGGTTAGTGTGGCAGCAGAGTTATACCAATGAAAAATGGTCAATCTCTGGAGATTATAAGAGGATGTTTGGTAGAGGCATTTTCTATTTTCATTTTCCATGGAAAATGAGAAAATGCGAAAAAAAATGTTTGATTGGACATTTTCTATTTCTATTTTCTGGAAACACAACTTATAATTGATTGGAAAATGGAAAAAACTCGTTTTCCATTTTCCAAGAAAGGAAAAAATGCACTCGTGAACCAAACAGCTCCTAAGTCTTTTGGATGTTTGTTTTTCTACCGCGTTAGTCTGGATTCAATATGTTTTTCCTAATTTATCTTTTTTATATTCACTGTGAAATAGATTGATGAACATTGAGGACAGTAAATTGACTTTTGCACCAGTAATGCAGGCTAGTCAAGCATAACCAGTTACTTGAGTTTCGAGTGGATCCCAAATTGAGTAGCCAGGCATATAGGTTTTGAAAAATAAACTAGACAAATTGAGTAGAATGAACAAGCTAAGTTAGTTGTGCAAGATGATCGAGTTAAAGATCTTTTGACTGGACAAATTGTATGTCATACAGATATAATTAATTTGTTTTAGCAAATAAATTACATTTATTTAAAATATTTGTACAGAGAAACCAAATGAAATACATCAAACTAAGAAATATATTTTTAAATTTTATTTTCTAACAATAATTATTTAAATTTCTCAAACACGCCATAAATATTGACCGGTAACTCGCCTCCTACCAGCTCAAGCTTGATTTAGAATATTGAACGTGGTTAGTAATCTGAAGCTACTTCGGTCTAATTTGACTGTCGTTTCCATTATCTACATCAAGTTGGTCATCCTCATTTTGAATCTAACTGGACGGTCGAAGTTTCCAAACAAAATTATTCAATCAAAAGAAAAAAAACAACAACAACAATAAATTCGAATATAAATAAAATGGCGTGCAAGAACGAGGTTAGTTTCAAATTCAGCTGAAAATTTTCAGATCAATAACTCTAGCCACGAAAGACTTTTATCAATGGATTACCTTGTACACGGGTCGTGTGATTCCGATATAGGTTGACAAAACAGAGGCCAGCCATCATCCTCCTTCGATTCTTCTCTGCTGAAATAAACCTTCCGTCCGCCTCCCTTGCCACCCAATAAGAAGCCATCGGCTGGAATTGCCGATTGTTCCTGATCCTTCCGGTCAGTTCCCTCTCCTCCAACAATGGCCTCACAGTGAATCTCGAGATCGAGAGAAAGGGTAATTAATAATCATCAAAGAGATGTGGGTCAACAGACAACAGGAGCCTCCGATCCGGAGATGCAAGAGTAAAGCAGAGGAGGAGACAGCGTAGTTGAAGAAATCTGGTTCGATAACTATAATCATGAGAGATTCTCACCGATAGTTTACCTCATACACTAGTTCTCCGATTCCAATCGAGATCTAATCTTCTCTTGTTTCCTGTTGATCGTCGAGGACGAATCCTCCCCCATCGCCGATTCCCTCAGCCGATAACGATATCGATAGGAGGCGAGGAAGCTGACCCGATCGGTTTGGCGGAGAGATCGACGCAGATCGAGGAAGAGGAACGAGGAAGAAGAAGACATCACTTGCCGAATGAAAGCGAGCGCCAAGGAATCAAAATATAGCAGAGCCAAGCTTACCCTCAACTAAGTTCTCTCCAAACAGTCAGTGACCCGAATTTATACCTCCTTTTTATTGGCAAAATACTGACGTGGTTATTGGGTCTACCCGACCTCCTTTAAAATTCGGGGTTGATTAATGGACGACTAGTTAACTGCGGAGTCTTCAAAAACCTACTCCACTTATACAGTATTCCATTTGTACCCAATTTCATATCCATAGACGACTACAACTACCCAATGGCCCCCACACGGACATTCCTGGTAACCGGCGGTGGGGCACTCCGCCGCAGGGACAAAGACATGGCTTTGTATTAAAAGGAGAGACATAAAAGATTCATCCGTTCCTCACTGAATTCCAACTACACAAATTATTGACTCCATTCAGAATTGTGTTGAACAAGGTCTCATTCGAGGAACAAACAGTGAATTCCTGAAAACACTCCTTTCGAAGTCTCTTGATCGATTCTCTTACTGCATTAGGAGTCTATAGGACTCGTTGGTCATCTCGTAAGTAAACTCGTATCCAAGATCACGAGCTCGATCCTTGAATTCTTGCATCTCATCGCTAGGCACTTGGATGCCTACCAACACATTTGCACCAGCCTCTCCCTGCCAAATGCCAAAAACAATCCGCAATCGAGTTACTTCTAAATCGAGCAACAACCATCATTCGAATCACGACGACGAAGACAGACAAAGAAGAGGCAAAGAACTGAACCTGAGCTCGATAGTGGAACAGGCTTATGTTCCAACGGGGGCTGAAGCAGTCCAAGAAGTTCATGAGAGCACCTGGTCTCTCAGGAAATATGAACCGGCATAGTAGTTCATCTTCAACATTCGACCGGCCTCCCATCTGGATAAGTAACAAGAAACTACATGAATGCATACAAATTGTACAACAGAGAGACTCATCTAAATCTAATTAAAACTTCAAAACTGTTAGCCACGAAGCTGCTTACAAAGTATCTGAGGTGATCCTTTACCAAGTCGTCATTAGTAAGATCGATGGTTTGAAGCTGAGCAGATTTCATGCGGTTCATCATCGCGCATAGTTCGGCCTCGGTGTGTAGTCCCACACTGCAAATCGAATTCCAGATCGAGATAAGAACTCGATACATTTCGCTGAACTCTCACAACGACATTCATCAATCACTTGCCTGTAAAGAACAAGAACTTCTTCTCTATGAGGCTCATATTTGTATTTGAATTCGGTTATGTTCATTGCACCGACCTGCAAGGCACTCTTTTGCTCAGAAATTCTCAGGTGCCTAAAGGTCGATCATCGAAGAAGAAAGTTCAGGGTACCAGTTTACAGAACATCTCGAAGCTCCTGCATTTTTCCGGTAGAATTGTCACGAGAACAGCCTCCCGTTTCCGGCCGACATCGGCAAGATCAGTGATCAACCTCAGTCTGTCGAAGTTTATGTTTGCCCCAGTAGTCACTGCAACGACACTTGCGCCTTTGAGCCCATAACGCTTGCAATACGCCTCTGCACCGGCTAGAGAAAGAGCACCGGCTGGTTCTAGGATGCTCCTTTTCTCCTCAAACATATCCTGTAAGAGATCGCCATGAAAACGATACTTGCAAAAAGGATCAAGAACAAGAATTCAGCATGGAATACAGATCACAAGTGATCACCTTGATAGATGCACAGATTGCGTCCCGACTGACAAGAACCACGCCGTCGACGAGTTCCCGGCACAAGCGAAATGTTTCTTCTCCGACGACCTTAACTGCTACACCGTCGGCAAATCCACCAACCTGTTCTAGCATGATCCTCCGCCCGTGATATAGAGATAAAGCCATTGCATTGGCATCAGAGGGCTCGACGCCAATGATCTTCACCTGTAAAAGAAAAGGGAAACAAAAAAAAAGTTACATATAAAACTTAAAAACTATTTGATAAATGTTCAGACGAATTATACAGACCGACCTCTGGACGAACTCGTTTCACATAAGCAGCGATCCCTGCTATTAGTCCACCACCTCCAACTGGTACAAATATTGCAAGAAGAGGGCCCTTCATCTGGCGAACGATCTCCATGCCGATGGTTCCCTGACCTGCAATAACATCTGGATGATCAAAAGGATGTACGAAGGTACGGCTTCCTGCTCCCCCACCTGCTTAGCATATGACTGTGCCTCATCGTACGAGTCCCCTTGAAGGATAACTTTTGCACCAAGGCTCTCAACAGATCGCCACTGCAAAAACAAAAACAAAAAAGAAGGTCTTTCGGTGAAGCAAGAAGCCTAATTAAAGAAATGATCTTTCAGTGAAATAACACAAACCTTAATTTCTGGTGTGGTGACCGGCATCACGATGACAGCATCACAGCCTAGTTTCTTAGCAGCTAAAGCAACTCCTTGAGCGTGATTTCCTGCAGACGAGCAAATCACACCTTTATCCAACTGCTCTCTGGAAAGCTTAACCATCATATTGTAAGCTCCCCGCAGCTTGAATGAGAAAACCTGTATATATAACAACCTCAATCGTTAAGCAAATTTGACACAATTCGAATATGTTTGTAAATTACACATAAGTCGATCCGCCGGTCATAAAATTAAATCGACAATTCAATCTAAGTGAAACGATGGAAGTAGTCTGTGAATCGGCTAAGGAGAAATTAACAGTAAGGAACCTGTAAATCAACGTATTGTTGACGGAATCAAATAGGATAGAAACGCACAGTTCCACAGCATTATCCAAAAGGAGGATGAAAATGAGTTCGATTTGTATCAGTTCAATGGGAATTAAATAGCTACGTACCGGCTGCAAGTCCTCCCTCTTGATCCAGAGATTGACCCCGAGTCTCTCCGACAGCTTCGTCGCCAGCTGAAGAGGGGTCTCGATCGCGACGTCGTAGACCCTCGAGGAGAGAACGTTCGTGAGGTACTCCATCGGCGTGAGCGCCGCGCTAGGATGCTCCTCCGCCTCCGGCGGCCGGGTCCTCTCGGACATGCCCACGAGGGCGCCGCTTTGGCACTGCAGTGTGTCCGACGCGACCTTGTCGAGGGGGAGGGAGGCGGAGCCCTCCTCCCGCGGAGCGGTGACGGCGGAGGCCGCAATCAGGGCCCGTCTTCCACATCGGCAAGCGGAGGGGGCGCGGTGCAGGTGGGCGGAGAAAGCCATCCTCCGGGACGCTGCGCCGCGGGCGGTGATGGGTGGGAGCGGCTGCGCGGCGACGGCGAAGGAGCCCATCGCTTGCAAGGACGGAACAGAGAGCAGCGGTTTCACGGGAAGCGCATTTCAATGCATGGCTGGGCACTGACGTATTCTAGCTGAAGGATTGTCTTTGAAAGCAGCGCATCAGTGTACCCCACTTGCTAAAGGAATAGCAAGTGCGGGACCCACTGGAAATCATCTAGTCCCAACGTCACACGATCGGAAAAGTTAAAAGGACTTTCGTAAATTGGATCCGACGAGCTGAATACAATCACTTTCAAAATTAATCTGATCGAATACATCGAGATACAGTCAAGTCTTTTGGTACGTCTAGTACGAGATAATATAATCAATTTTATAATTTGATTATAATATAATATATATTATATTATTGTATTTGATTAGCGATATATAATCTTTGATTATAAAAGTGATTATATTTGTTTGTTTGGTATCCATATTTATTATAAGGAATGTAATTCATATTATTATAAAATGATAAAAATATCTTTATAATTTCTTTCTAAGGTAATATAATTCTTAATCATCGATCGTCAGTCGTTGGTCGTCGACCGATCGTCGATCATCAATCGGTCGTCGGTCGCCGATCGATCGATGGTCGTCGATCGATCGTCGATCATCGATCGTCTATCGATCGTCAGCCGATCGTCGGTCGACAACCATCACCGGTCGACAACCGTCGTCGATGGTCATCGTCGATGAGCACCGAGAAGCAATGAAAAAAATAAAAGAATGATATATTTGTCATGATAAATATTGAGTTCGTAATGTAATCGGATTACATAGTTTTTCTTTCGTAATCGAAATTACGAATCTTGATTTTTATTTTATAATATAATTAAATTACATCTTTGAAATGTCACTAAATAAAATAAATTATATTGTAATAAAATAAATTCTGATTACATTGGTCTGATTATCCCGTACTAAATCATCTTTGTCAAGACATACGAGCGGTCGGTGATTCGGTGCAGGAGCGCTTTTAATGATCAGTACGAAATCCTGAAACACGTTCCTTGTCAGTCATATAGAATAACATTAACACGTGTGTTAGTCTTTTTGCTTTTTCCAGCTTTGACCAGTGTCGTGGGTGTCGTGGTGATTAAATGCAATCTCGCCTTCATAGTTTTTTTTTTTTTTTTGCGTGGGTTAATTGTTATAAATAATTAATTGAGACGACGATTACTTGTTAATAAATTAATCATGAACCTTAAAATTTATTAAAAGAATTCAATGCTAACAGTTTCCATTGAATTCTCTATGCACACAAATTGTAAAGAATAAAACTTGAATATTAACGTGTTTACATATTGATATCCTAAAAAATTAACTTAGGCTTAGTCATATAACAAATCACAAGAAAAACTCCAAGTCTTCGTATCACAATTCTATGGAAGAAGATTCGATAGTTCGGTACATCCGAACTATATGAAGAGATCAATTCGGTCATATTATATGTCATACGCTCCGTGTCTCGGTTTGTTCCTCAACTTGACCATATTATATGTCAGACATTCTGCGTCTCGGCCAATACTCTTGACCAAATTTCTATATTCTATATCGACGCCTAATGCTTTTGCAACTCTTCACTTGGCCATATTATATGTCAAACGTCCCACATCTCAGCCAGTACTCTTCAACTTGGCTATATTATATGTCATACGTCACACGTCTTAGTCAGAACTCTTCGGCTCGGCCATATTGTATCTCGGACCCTCCGCATCTCGGCTTATTTTGCATCTTGGCCTTATTATTCTTTAGACGCCCCGTATCTCAGTTACTATCCTTCACCTCAATCCCGCGTCTCAGTAGCTGCACAATATATTGGTTGTATGTTTTCCAAAGTATGATTTATCTCATCTAATTAGGTGACGTTGCAGGTCTTCTTGTTCATATGATCAACAAAGCAGCCCTATCAACGGCCTTCTCCAACCAGGGAACAGACGTCCATACTGATTTTCATCAGTCTGTCCACCGTATTAATAAGAAGTTATCTTCCATCAATCACATTATGAGTATTAATCACAGGCTACGCACCTGTGATATTTACTAGGGTAATGATCCTTGTTGCCCCTTAAAAAGTCAATATAAGTACATCGTGAAGTCATACGACCCATATCTGTCATACCCACCGTATGACTCAATAGGAGGATTCACTTCTATATGACCCTCTTTGAGGAGGAGAAAGGCATATTCACATTCTCATAATCCTCTCCATTACTTTCACCACCTGTTTTTACTAATTTCTGTCTTGAACATCGGAGGGGCTTTGTCGAGATCTCTCTCGACATCCTTAACCGTGTTTTCCTTGCAGGATATGTCATTCGGTCATCTCACGTCACTCAGCTCGGCTCGTGCCCGACACGTCAACTCTTCTGTCTCTACTTTCCTTCCGCGTCAGTCGTCCTTCCGTCCGAGTCACTGGTCCTTTGCCGCCTTTGTCATCGGATACCTCATCATCTCTATTTCTACCGATAACACATATCTTTAGTCTCCGTGTCAAGTGAGAAGTTCATCGGCCTTTAACTTTGCCAATTGAAACCTTGGCAAGCTCCCAACATTACTGACTTCTCTCATCCCTAATGTCGCACAGAGATTTAAAGCAATATCACGAGTTTGGTTAATGCCATTTTTCTCATCGCCACAAGTTCAACTATACGCATCGATGCTTTACGACTTTTCGATAATACAAAGACTAAAGAGAAGATTAGAGCATCGAAAATAAACTCGACTAGAGAAGGTTGTTCGAGCAGAATTTACAGATGAAGTGAATTCTATTGGTGAATCGCTTGCTTCGTTAACATGCACTCTGAGTTTAGAAAAAATTTAGGCGATAGAAATAAAGGATTTATTTTTTGGTTTGGTTTATCCTTCGTATAGTTTTGAAACATCTTTATTTTAATTCCATAGATATTACGGCAATTTAACTAACAATGCCTGTGAAATTTAAAATTGTTCAAACAGCGCCTTATACTTTCATATTTATCAAATAATGTACTTTATTTCTTTTTTATTTCTTCCGCCAAACACATCTACAACACTATGGTGCTGAAATTACAAATTCCAGTACCACGTTTGGAATTTTCACTGTAGTACAAGTCTGTTTGGCGGGAGGAATAAAAAGAAAATTAAGTATATAAATATGAAAGTATGGGGCGTTGTTTGGATAATTTTAAACTTCACGTGCACGGTTTGGTAAATTGTCGTAGATATTAGAGTGTGTTTGGTTCGAGATTATTATTGATAATCTTGGTTATCCATCCAAAGTTATCAATAAAAACTTCGTTTGGTTTAGGATTTGAACGATTACCAAATCATAATGGATGTCCGACACGACATGTCACGTCAGCAAAAGAGTAATGTACGGAGAATTGAAAATCCTCCAAAAAACTTGATTTTTTTCGATTCTTGGTTATGATTTTTTTCCCCAAAAATACCCTCTAATTTTTACCATTTAGGATAAAATTATCCTTATCAATTTATCAAATAATAATCTAGCCGATTGTCAATCGGTCGCCGCCGCCGATCGTCGTCAATCAACCGTCGTCGCCTCCGATCATCGATCGGTCGCCGTCGTCAGCAGCGTCGCCCACCGTAGTCGATCGTCGGTCTCCGATCGGCCGCCACCGCCAGTCCTCGATCGCCAGTCGACCGCCACCGACGATCGTCGATTGGCCATCGCCGCTTATCACCGACCGATCGCCGCCGACGATCGCCGATCGACAGCTGTCGCTGTCGATCGTCGATGTCAATGTGGATCGTCGACTATCGTCGATGTCAACCATTGTCATCGTCATCAAACACCAATCACCGTCATCGATTGTTGATCGCGACCACAACCATCAATTGCCGACGCAGTTGTCATAATTATTGATGATTGTTCGCTGTCAACTCATTGGACGATAAGGTGATCGTCTCGATCGACACAACTATAAACAAATATATTTCGAAGTAAATGAAATCTTATAATTAATGAATAATATAGTAAAATATTAAATAGATGATACTTTAAAACCTCTAAACAAATAAATTTAGATTGCATTGTTTCAAATTGAAGCAAACAATATTGAGTAACAGTAATCATATTACCAAAAATATATATTATAGAGAGAGTTTTGAAAATTGTGTGGTAAGAGGCGTTTACTTAAGTTGATTGTTAAATTTATGTTGATTTTGTTCTACGAGGCAACCTTGTCGTGGCTGCCCAACCGGATCTCATGAACCAGATCAGACCCGATTCGACGCAGTCGATGGGTATACAATACAGACGAGCCCTACAAAGTACAAAGAGAGCTGCCTCAGATCCGATGGGTTTGGCTCGGGCCAGATAGCAGGATCCGATCCAATTTAGACCGAGCCGATGTAAAAATCAACGTTTTCGCTTCTCCTGGAGATCTGCGAGACTGCGACGGCCAATGGGCGTCCTCCTCTGCTCCCGTAGACTTTGACGTGTTTGATCACCAAACACAACTCCGCCCTACTCTCTCTCCTCCCTCCGCTTCCAGGTCACGATCGCGATGCCGGAGGCCGGCGATGCAGTGAACCTCGTCGTCCATGTCGGCCGCGGGCGGTGGTTCACCCTCTTCGCCTCATTCCTCATCATGGCATCTTCCGGCGCCACCTACATCTTCTCCGCCTACTCCGAAGCCATCAAGTCCGCCCTCGCCTACGACCAGCGCACCCTCAACACCCTCTCCTTCTTCAAGGACCTCGGCGCCAACGTCGGCATCCTCCCCGGCCTAGTCAACGAGTTCGCCCCTCCCTCCGCCGTGCTCGCCACCGGCGCCGTCATGAACCTCTCCGGCTATCTCATTATCTACCTTGCCGTCGCTGGCCGTATCCGCCCCCGGGTCTGGCAGATGTGCCTCTCCATCTGCGTCGGCGCCAATTCGCAGGCTTTCGCCAACACCGGCGCCCTCGTCGCCTGCGTCCGCAACTTCCCACACAGCCGCGGTGCCGTCCTCGGCCTCCTCAAGGGCTTCGTTGGCCTCAGTGGCGCCCTCTTCACCCAGATTTACCTCGCTCTCTACGGCCGGCGCGGGGATTCCAAATCGCTCATCCTCCTCGTCGCCTGCCTCCCTTCCGCCGTCTCGCTCCTCTTCCTCCGCACCATTCGCTACCTGAACCCTAAATCCGCCTCGTCACACCTCCAATCTCACGATTTTAAGGTCCTGTGCTCCCTCCTCTACACCACTATCGCTCTCGCCGGCTATCTTATGTTCGTCATCGTCCTCCAAAGCCGGGCGGAGTTCTCCCGACGAGCCTACGAAGCCAGCTCGACCGTCCTGCTCTTCCTCGCTGTCGTTCTCCCTCTCGCCGTTGTCTTCAGAGAAGAAGTCTTCGATCTAAAGCGCCGCAAGCCATCCATCGAAAACCCTAATTTGGAATCCCCCAAATCGATCCCAAATCCAAAAGGCTCGCACATTTCTTCTCCGTCTTCCAAATCGACGCCTAATGCAAAAGGCTCGCCCCTCCCTTCTCCACTTTCTTCATCCCGCCCGCCGAAGAGAGGCGAGGACTTCTCCATACTCGAAGCCGTGACGAGCGGCGACATGATGCTGATCATCTTCACCACCATCTGCGGCGTCGGCGGCACCCTGACCGCCATCGACAACATGGGCCAGATCGGGAAGTCCCTCGGCTACAACGCGCAGAGCGTTGCCACGCTCGTATCCCTCATCAGCATCTGGAACTACGCCGGTCGCGTTGCCGCCGGGTTCGCCTCCGAGATCCTGCTCGTGAACCGCCGGCTGCCGCGCCCGCTGCTGCTCGCCTTCGTCTTCCTCCTCTCCTGCGCCGGCCACCTCCTCATCGCCTTTGGTCGCGCGCTCCACCTCGCGTCCGTGATCACGGGCTTCTGCTTCGGCGCACAGGTGCCGCTCTACTTCGCCATCATATCGGAGCTGTTCGGGCTGAAGCACTACTCCACGCTGCACAACTTCGGCGGCGCCGCCAGCCCCGTCGGCTCGTACATCCTCAACATCAAGGTGGCGGGGCAGCTCTACGACAGGGAGGCAGCGCGGCAGAGCGCGCCGAGCTCTTCTGGCTCGCCCACCTGCGTCGGCGCGGAGTGCTTCAAGCTCGCGTTCCTGATCATCACGGCGGTGACGGTGGTGGGCGGCGCTGCGGTGCTGGTGCTCGTGCGGAGGACATGGGAGTTCTACACGAAGGAGATCCATGCGAGGCACAGAGGAGGCGGCGGAGAGGCGAAGAAAGGAGTCGACTTGGAAGAAGAAATGGTTCCAATTCTCCATTGACGGATGAACAAATTTCTGAAATTCAAAGAGCGATTGAATTCCTTTTACATGGACACATGGAATGTAATTTATTTAACACGATGGGAAAATATAGAAAAGCATTTTAGCTGAATAATAATATTATCATTTACAAATTCATATTATGACTTTTAAAAGATTTACTTATTTCTTAACTAGGGAGCAAAATGAATGCATATGATTTAAAGGAAAAAAATTCGCATGCGCAATTTTCTGTCCCAATAAGTGATACAGATATCCATTAAAATCGGTGGTGAACTATTCCATCGTCCTCTAATTATCAGAGGAAAGGCAAATTCCAGTCACTTTATATAACACTGCATTGTATACGTGGATTCTCCACCAGTATTCTTTAGAAAAAGTAAGCAAAGATTGCAAAGTGTGTGGAGAAGAGGGAACTTGCGCCATCACGCTTTTGTATAATGTTGAACGTGTAGCTCTTTCGCGTTGCGGTCACATATCACTTGTAATTTATCTTCCTTCGTAATATCTAAAATCGATTGTGAAGAGCTGCTAAGTTGACGTAGAAGAATGTGTAGCTCTATCACAGGAAGAACACCTAGTAGCATCGCTCCAGTGCCCCCTCACAGCTCGCTCCATGATTATTGTGAGGGATAAATCATGATGAATATTCATTACGTATCGGTGTTTGATTGCACGGCGAATTTGACACCCCCAATTAATATTTTCATTCAATAATAAGGATCAAATTTTATTCATCTAGTAGCAAATCAATGTCCGCTAACCATTCAATTTTATCTATGGAAAGTTTTTTTAAAAGTGATGTACATCGGTCCCAATAAAAAGAGGATAAGGTTGACATTACAAATTATTAAAGAATAATAAATTGCTATATTTACGGATGAATTTAAAATTAGAAATAAAGAGTAAGACATAAATTTGAAATTATAAATAAAAAGAGAAAGAAAATCCAAAATCCTGTTCCTCTACGTAATTTAAGGAGACACCGACGACACCTTTACTTAATTTAAATATAATTATTATGTCTGAAAACCACAAGAGAAAAAACTAATGAGAAATTAGTTTTGATAAAAAAAAACCCCTGAAATAATAGCTTTCTAATGTATTTCTCTATATCAGCAATTTATTATTATTCTAAGATGATAAAATTTCAACTAAAGTTAATGTAGCAGAAACAAGAAGCTTTTGGATGGGTAAAAATAAGTTGGATAGGTTAAAAAAAACAAGAGTTTGGTTGAAAATTTACAAATTAGGTAAAACTTAAGATGCATTATAAAAATGATAAAATATGCATATAAAGATATTATTTTTTTTCCCCATTTTTTTTAGGAATAAATAATCACCATCCATATTTTATTTTTTTTTTCATTTCTTTGATTTGCTAATGGCAATCATTTTATTATTTGCCAATCAAGTGTTAATGGTTGGAAGTGCAAATTGAGCATATTGTGTGGGCTGATGGGCATTTTGGCATCTTATACGAGGGGTCATTTGCAAAACTAATATAAAGCTTGAGGGGTATGCTGAAACTTTCCAGAAATAAAGTGCTCGAACTGCAAAAATAGTCACAAGAAGACAAAGCCTACCTTATCATGGTTCATCACGGGCACAAAGCCAGCCGCGGTCCGTCACTCCTCGGTTGACTGCTCTTGCTCTTCTTCCTCGCACTGAAAGAAAGCGACGACTCCACCACACTCGGCAGTGAAGGACCTCATTCAATTCTTCCAGTCTCTATAAATCACACAATAGTTGCAGAGGTTTGCTGCAAAGTCGCCGTCTTAGAGCTTTGGGTTCAGAGATGACCGGCCGGGAAGTGCTCGCTGTCGCCGCCCACATCGTGGGCGGGCGGTGGTTCATGGCCTTCGCTTCGTTTCTGATAATGTCAACCGCCGGCGCCACCTACATCTTCGCCGTCTACTCCAAGGACATCAAGACGTCCCTGGGCTACGACCAGGAGACGCTCAACACCATCTCCTTCTTCAAGGACCTTGGCGCCAACGTCGGCATCATCTCCGGCCTCCTCGGCGAGGTCGCGCCGCCGTGGGCCATCCTCACAATGGGCGCCGCCATGAACTTCTTCGGGTACCTGATGGTCTACCTCGCCATCACCGGTCGCACCGCCCGCCCTGCTGTCTGGCAGATGTGCCTCTACATCTGCGTCGGCGCCAACTCCGGCACCTTCGCCAACACCGGCGCCCTCGTCCCCTGCGTCAAGAACTTCCCGGAGAGCCGTGGCATCGTGATTGGACTCCTCAAGGGCTTCATCGGCCTCAGCGGCGCAATCTTCACTCAGCTCTACCTCGCCTTCTACGGAGCCGGCGATTCCAAGTCGCTGGTGCTGCTCATCGCATGGCTACCCGCTGCCATATCCTTCTTCTTCGTCCGCATCATACGGATCATGAAGGTCGTCCGCCAGCCCAACGAATTCAGGGTTTTCTGCTCCGTCCTCTACCTCTCGCTCCTCCTCGCCGGCTACCTCATGGTCATCATCATCGTGCAGAAGCAGTTCGCCTTCTCCCACGCTGGCTACAGCGCCAGCGCTGCCGTCGTTCTCCTCCTCCTCCTCCTCCAGCTCTCCGTCGCCGTTAAGGAGGAGATCAAAATCTACAACCAAATCAAAAAAGCCTCAACTCTCCAGATTCCTAATCCAAATCCAGATTCGGTTAGACCCCTCTCTGTGGCCATCGATCGAGCACCTTCCCAGCCAAATGAGCTCCCCAGCCCACCCAAAACCCTAGCAGGGAGGATCGCGGCCGCCGTGAAGCCGCCCAAAAGAGGGGAAGACTACTCGATCCCCCAAGCGCTCCTCAGCCTCGACATGATCATCCTCTTCTTCGCCTCGATCTGCGGCATCGGAGGAACCCTTACGGCCGTCGACAACATGGGCCAGATCGGCGAGTCGCTCGGCTACCCTCTCCACAGCACCCGCACCTTCGTGTCGCTCATCAGCATCTGGAACTACGCCGGCCGCGTAGCCGCCGGATTCGGGTCGGAGATCTTCCTCGCGCGGTACAAGTTGCCTCGCCCGCTCCTCTTCGCGGTGCTCATGGCCGTCTCCTGCGCCGGTCACCTGCTGATCGCCTTCGGCGTGCCCAGGTCGCTTTACGTCGCCTCCGTGGTGATCGGCTTCTGCTTGGGGGCGCAGATGCCGCTGCTCTTCAGCATCATCTCGGAGGTCTTCGGGCTCAAGTACTTCGCGACGTTGTACAACGTCGGCGGGCTCGCGAGCCCGGTGGCGTCCTACTTGCTCAACGTGAAATTGGTGGGTAGCCTGTACGACCGGGAGGCGCGGAAGCAGAACGGCGTCGAGGCCTCGTTGTCGCCAGGTAATTATTCCCTGACATGCATGGGGGTGAGGTGTTTCCGGCTGTCGTTCCTCATCATCACTGCGGCGACGGTGGCCGGAGCTCTGGCGATGCTGCTGTTGACGTGGAGAACCAGGGGCTTTTATAGTGGAGACATTTACGCTAAGTTTAAACAAGGTGAAGGGTCGAAGCTAGAAGAAGATTCCTGCCACGTGGAGGAGGAGAAGACGAAGAAGAAAGTGGAAGAAATGAGCGAGATTACCATCAAAGAAAATGGCAAAAGTGTGAATTGAGATTCTTCAGTATGATTTGTTACATTTTCTCTAAAAAATAAATGGTTGAATGTGCTCATAAATTTGGGTACATTTCATTCCCATTCAATTTTATAAACAATCCGATATTTCAGTACAGGACACTATTATTCAGAGAAAATCTGAAAATTATGCAATATAATCTCAATATTTGAATGAATGCCACATCTTATTATCCCTCAATTTCAATATAAAAGAGCCAGTTAGATATTCATCAGTAAATGCAGTTTATAACGTACAAACCGAGCTCTGGTGTTGCTCACTGCACTGGTGCCAAAAGAAACACCGCCATTTGATCCCTGAAGCAAAAGCCACATGCGATAATGTCAGTTTGCGACCTTCCGACTGATGAATACTCACCGACGTGATGAACTTGCAGTCTATTACAGGGTAACTGTTGTTTTTGTTTCAAGGAAAATCCAGCTACCTTAGCAGCATTTTGCAGTTTCTGATTCCTGTGTTCCTTCTAGATCTCAGCATTTCATAAGATCAGCTCTTATCTCCTTCAGTAGACCAATGTGCTTGCTGTGATGATAAGAGTAGACGATCCGTCGATCTGCTCACAGCGAGTCCATCACATTGTTGAGCATTCATCAGCTTCTGAATGTTGAATTTGCTCTAGATCTCGGCATTTCCTAAGACCAGCTCTTATCTCCTTCAGCAGCTTGTCGACGCCGATGTTCTTGCTGTAACAATAGGTGGCGGCGTGAAACGATCAATACCAATATGATGATAGTTAAAATAGACAGTTAACGGCAATCACAAAGAGAACAAGGTGAGAAACAATCACGCTAGTGCTCAGAAAAAAGAGAGACATTATATGCCTTTGTATATAGACCAGATCACCTAGAGAATGAAATACTCAAATGTCCATCCCGTTTATGTACGTCTCAAATGTAACAAGGATAACAGGAGATGATGATCGACTAGGATGTTCAAGAAAACATAGCAGTTCTATCATCTGATGATAACAGAAGCATATGCTGATAAAAAATCGTACTTAATAGTTTTTAGGTGAAACATAGCAAAATATTTTAAGATGCACTTACAGAACACTAGCACTGACTACTGCCAGAGGCCGTGGATAGTCCGCAATCTCCTTTTCCTTCGTCTCCTCATTTTTCTCTCCTGGGGAAAGTGAGTGTAGATCTGGAGTATTTGAAGCCAACAATTTGCTTATTTCAGACACACTTGCATCCTTGCAGCCAATCGCAGAGATTTCTTGCACTAACTGTTGTAGCCTATCTTGGGCCTGGTGAAGAAAATTATAAGGATATGAAACTGATCGAATGTGTGAGACAAATGAAGAAATGTAGAAAGTTCAGTATAGAAGAGCTAAAAGTGCATTTTAGCTGAAGAAATCAGAATAAGAATTATTTTATAAAATCATAAATGCACCTCCAGTAGATCAATCTTGTTTAAAAGAACAATATATGGTCGCTGAAGATACTCCGGGTTGTACATTCGAAGTTCCTGCAGGAGAACATATGAGTTGTGGATCCTACAGCTCATGAAATCAACATTAATTATTTGGAGAAAAATGCCTTGCTTCTTTCACTGAAACTAATCGAAGCTAAAACCTCAAACACAAGCTATAATACTAAGGAGCTGAATACAATCCCCTCCAAATAAAGTCCAACATGGTGAGTTGTAAGCTAAAAAAAGCTTAAAACTAGATGAGCAAGTTACTATTAAAAAAGGGTAGGCTGATGCTCAAAACTCCTGTCAATGTAGGATCTCAAGAAAGAGTCTATTATACGCAGTCTTATCCTGCATTGTAAGATATTATTTCCAATAGATGAATGGTAAATTACTATTAATTTAAATAATTTGGGCAAATGGTTGAATCTTACAAGTAATGACAGTTTTCTCATCTAAAGAGATTGTGATAATTGAAAGGAGAATAAATCTAATTCTAAGAAAGATGAGGTCCTAATTCTAAGCGTGGAGAAATATGGCAAAGAACTTTCTATGTGATGGTGTAGCCACCATTGAGCCGGACATGCCATTGATTAGGGATGATTTTAGGATATGAGTTAGAGTTGAAATCTTGATGAGAATGCAGTCTTAACAGAAAAATCTTGTCAAATCATAATTTAGTCTCACTTTGTCTCACAGAGTGAGTAATGGGTATAAAAAAAGCTTCATGTGCTTAAATGAGCTACTAGTAATTTGAACTTAAAGCATTTTCAGTTAGTGGTTGAGCATAACAAGTTAATGAATTAACTCTCTCATCTACGAGGGTCATGACTTGAATGTAGATAGAACAATAGTTTATCAGCATTCATCTATGAGACGTCCTGAAAAGAAAGACCGTAAATAATGTATATGACAGCACCATACTGATCTGAAACGTCTTGAAAAGAAGAAGTCCTTGAATAAAGCTAACAATATTAGTCACAAGCTGACTCGACCAGAAATAAAATTGACAGTGACTCGAAACCATCCAAATATATAAATGAGTTGATACTAATCAATACATTTACAAAAATTATTTATTTTTTAAAATATTAATAAAGTTTACATCATATAATTTATTTTTTAGAAATTCAATTAATCTTACACCATATAAATTTATTTTAGAAATATATATAGTTATTATTTTTATGCTATATAGTTTTTTATTTAAACAAGTGACATGACCTTATTTATGACATGATTTACACGAAGTGACATGAATTCCCACCCATCCTTGAATGCTTAAAATCAACCAACTTATCATCGAGGTGGATCAAACAAATTGTTTGAACACAACAGATGTCTGCCACACATTAGTGTTTGGATTGGATCCTTTCGACCTCATTGAGTCCTAAGGTGTCTATTGTTTTCCCCAAGACCTCTAATCCAGTTGAAGCAAAAATCTCAAACAATGGTTTAGGTGAATGAAGGCAAAAGTATAAGAATAAACATAATTTCACCTCCTTAACAGTCATATAATCTTTCACAGGATTCTCAGTGGCAGCATCAACCACGTGAACCAGCATTTGTGTTCTCCTTAAGTGTCTCAAGAAATTTCTCCCAAGGCCCTGCAAAAAAGTAAGACCCTTGCTAAAGTAGTAGTTTTTACAAATGCTTCAACATGCATGAAGCAAATACCTTTCCCAAGTGAGCACCTTCAATTAGACCTGGAAGATCTGCTAGTGTTGCTTCAGAGGAATATTTCAGAGCTCCTAACATGGGATCGCCATCAAGACGACCAAGATTAGGCATTAATGTTGTAAAAGGATAGTCAGCAATATCAGGTTTTGCAAGTGTGATGGCTGCTAGAAGCGTTGATTTACCAGCATTTGGAAGTCCCTTGAGAAGAAAGATAAATTTGAGCAAGACATGACCAACATAGATTGGCTATATTAGTTCCTACAAATACTAAGTTGATATGGAAACCAAGTCATTTTGCGAGCACTTGCCAAAAGTGAAGTTTGTTTTTTGAAATGTCCACAGATTATGATATACACTAAGAAACATTGTCTGTTTAATAAAATTAGAAGTTGAAAACTTGCTTCTGTATTTGAACTTCTGGAACTGATATAAAGGCTTTCGAGCTGATCATATTATCCTCTCAATTAGACAGTGATCACTAGGTTCTCTCCAGTACTTTGATGCTTATATGCATCTCAACCATCCGCAATTGATGCCTTCTTGGTAGCCATTATCTGCTAGGTAATCTATATTTGATTCAGTGTTTCAACATCATAAAAACTCATTAACAATTATTTCTTTGTCCTAAACATAAGCTATTTTAATGCCTTTTGACTACAGCTTGAAATGATCTGGAGTTCAGTCGTTAAATCAAGTGCTAAACTAGTGGTCTTTAGATCAAGTTTGGTCTTTTAAACTGGTGGTCTGATAGAAAATGAATATTTTGGACAAGCCTAGCACATACCACAAGACCAACATCAGCAACCACCCTTAAAACCAGTTCCAAACTAACTTCTTCTCCAGGTTGCCCAAGAACTAAAATCTGTAAAAACAAAAAATGGATAATGAGATTTTTAAAGAAGAACAATATTGCTTTCACTGGAGAAAAGGGAATAAAAGAAAAGACAGCAAATAATGCAATGTACATGGCGTGGTATCAACCCTAAGCTAAATTCATACAACTTAACCTATCATTAAGTTCTTACCTTGTCACTTTCATCTCTCATCACATTAGTAGACAATGCCATCAATCTTTTCCTTTTGTGTTCTGGCATCTCTAACAAACTAATCTGTCAGAGAAAAGATGAATACCTTGAAGCATTGCCCCTTTTGTAGTATTATTCATTGTTAATTACAATGCGATACACATTTGATTAGAATTTTATAACTATTCATCAACAGAATCTAAATTAAAAAATTTCCAAACTGTTTATCACAGGATCATTATGCCAAGACTAAAGTGGCTGTCAAATTTGTTTTTGAAAAAAAAACTAACTTGTAAATTTTTCACATTGTCTCTCAGAATGTGGAAATGCAATACTCACTCCTCCTTGTCCACCCCTTGCAACAAGAATTTCATCTCCTGGACGTGCCAAATCAGCAAGCACCTTTCCTCTTTTATGTTTTACAACTGTTCCTGCCATATTTCTGGGATGTAAGGCTTCCATACAACTTTCAAACTTTCATTTCAGTCAAGGGATTTAAATTAGCACATATCTCCATGCTGTGAATGCATTGAAAACAAGAAAACACTAAGGGGGCATTTGGTTGGTGGAGAATTTTCTAATTTTCTATTTTCATTTTTTCAGAAAACGTGGAAAATGGCGTTTGGTTGCCGTTTTCCATCTCCGTTTTAAACACGGAGCGCTGCCAAACACAGCATAAGCTTCTCCTACTACTAGTAATTTTAATTAAAAAAACATGCTCCAGTGTTTAATAACTGAATATTCTATTATTATGATAAATCGATTTAATTGAAAAGGTATGTCTAACAAATTTATTCCACAAGTGCTCCAGAATGGTTTGAAGTCAGTGTAGAAGACTGCTACAGAAAGCTCAACTAATATGCATCAGTGCAATTAAAAGGAGAGAAATTTTTTTTTTTTTCATACAATTATGATTACATTTTCTTTGGTACATAAACCACCATGAATTTGCACCACTACCTTTCAATGATTTGGGAGAACGTGAAATAAGAAACGTTAGTCCATTATAGTTGTTTTTTGAATGCATAGAGGGAACTAAAGCATTGTGTAGTTAGATGCTTAAATAATATGCAGGATTTTCGTAGTGCGTGGTCTTTGTTGTAGAGCAAACATCAAACATGTCTGACTGCATACAAGCATGTACAATCCCATTATCATTCTTTCTTCAAGCGAAGAAATGTGGGTTGGAACTCCAAAGCCAAATGAGTGGAACATCTTATAACAGAACATATCCTATTACTATCTCTGTAACATGCACTATGAAAATGTGAACAAAAGAAGAAGATTAATATCTATGTAACATGCACTATGAACATGTCAACAGAAGCCTTCTTATGCATATGCATGAGCGCAAACCTATAGGAACTGGAATTCTTAAAGTTGGTGCTGCAAATCCATTATGGAGTTGTTTAGTCAAGGTGCCCATGGCATCCACATTTCCCCCTCTCTTTGCGCAAAACCGTCTCTTTTGGTGAAACTCCAGAAGGGTCTCTTCACTCTCATCTGCATATATGATCACATCACCACCGTGACCACCCATTGGTAAAATAAGTGAGCCATCTGAATCCCTTTTATATGAACTCTTTTGCCTTGTTTTGTCCTGGCTATATTTTCCTTGCGGTTTTGGATTTGCCTTATGGTTCGGCATGTTGAGAACTGCACCATGCCCTCCATCTCCAGCACGTACAGTAATAACAACTTGATCAAAATATTTATGAGGTTCCTTAATCAATGAATGAGAATCAGTTGAAGGAGATTCTCCCATCCTAGTTGATCTACTGTTAACTGCCATATAACCAATAATTTTCCTACCATTGCTGGATTGCTTAGACCTGCAAAAGGTAAGTATAATACAAATTCAAATAAAGAAATATCAAACAATCATAAAGATGCAGTAGCACAGGCACTACAGGATTTCAGTTGGTCATTTCACTTGAGGCCCATGCGAGTAATATTAACAATCAGCTCAAGCCCCATTGGAGGGTCTTCATGTGTACATCCTATAGAGAATAACAGTTTGAACATGAATTAATCCAAAGGATCAAAGCAGTGTCAACCATCATTAGCCATGTGGAACATTTTCAGATGCTCATCTCAATGGCTTATACAAGGGCAATGCCACAACAATTGAGGCATCTTTTTCATGCCTAACATAAACCTTTAAGAGCTTTCACAGAGCCCCTACAGCTTTAGCAAATTCCACACAGAAAGATTCAGAAAGGA
Organism: Wurfbainia villosa; assembly: GCA_025175895.1. Taxonomy (NCBI): domain Eukaryota; kingdom Viridiplantae; phylum Streptophyta; class Magnoliopsida; order Zingiberales; family Zingiberaceae; genus Wurfbainia; species Wurfbainia villosa. The sequence continues at coordinate 18,865,078 of CM045991.1, read as the reverse complement.
GTTACGCACCCTCGGTCTCCATTTGCACTAAAGCTAAGAAAATACCTCACCTCATAACCCACCTCTCAGTTTTTTAGTTGTCTCACCTCAAACAACCACTGACCATCTTGGGTGAGTTAAGTATCAAAAAAATGGAAAAAGAAAATAAAAAAGGTAACCATCCATCTTAGCTAATGAGCCGCATCCACCTCGAGCAAACCTACCCAACTCGAATTCACCTCGGGCAAACTACGCCCAGGTTGGACGAACTTGATTGACATTCCATGACGATTTAAGTATGCTGCCTTTAGTGAACCGAAACAAACTTCAATTGGCCTAGAACAAACTCAATACTACAAGCACCCACCTAACTACGAATCCTTGAATTTCGGGTCCAAGGCAACTTAATATAATTCATAAACTTCTATAATTTGTTATATGAAACACCATTACAAAAGGAAAAAAATTATCGTGTGATCAAGAAAAAGGAGAGAAGGGTAGTTGCAGCTAAAAGGATACTCTTGAGCAGTTAAACATCTGAACATTTATCAGGAACCATTTAAAGGTATCAAACAACCTAACGCCAAATAGAATTTAAAGAATCTGTTAAACAACCGTGATTTTATTCCACCCGTTATTGTTCCCAAGCCAACAAACCACATAAAACGAACACTATTATACATGTTACACAAAGGTCGAAAGATATCTAAAGTTATCCTCGTTCAAACACGAACACAAGAGAAACATCACTTCATTTCCACGGTGATCAAAACATAATAAGTGAGAAAGCGAACAAATAATCAGAACTCGACAAGGGGCAAACCTGCGAGGGAAGGAAACGAGAGGGATGGGAATTAGCGAGAGAGCAGAGGCGTCCCCAAATAGCTTAGCTGGATTTACAGATCTCGGAGGCGGAAGAAGAAGAAGAGCCATTTGAGCGATCGAGGGAATGAAGCAGGAGGCGACGCCGGCGACGAGGAAAAACTGAGAAGAGGAATAGTCTCTTCCGCCGAAAGATAAGGCGAGTCGTGTATCCGGTCTTCATCGGCCGGTCTACGATCCAAGCCGGATAAAATCGGCTCGCTCAGGTGGGCTGAGCCCAACGACCGTCCGACGGGAATCCAAAAATCTGCTTCTTTTATTATTATTATTATTATTATTATTATTATTATTATTAAAAACATTGCTTTTGCTTTTATGGAAAAAGAAAAAAAATAATATCCAAAATCTATTTTTAACTAAGCTACTGAAATTTGGTTGCAGTTCATTTAGATATTAATAAACTCTTAATTTCAATTTTTTAATTACTTTTTTTTTTTTCATTTTCAGATTTGCTTAATTGATTAATGAGCTCGATTTTATAAACTTATTTATTTTATAATTTTACTTATATATTTAATAAAAAACTTTATAAGTGAACACGATTCGCCAATTTTATTTGTAAATATTATTCTCTAATATTATTTACCAATAATTCAACATTAATTAGCCGAGCGTATTCAAATTTATTAATTTAATTTAATAAGTTATGAAATTTTCGTCAATAAATCTTTAAAAAAAATTATCATACACGATCTTACACTTTATTAGAAAATGACTATTTTATCTATCTTTACGTCGTATTAATTTTTAAATTGAATAAATTTTTTTTTCATAATTCATTTTCTTTTATTTAATTATAAGATCAACAAGAATGTAACTTTTGTTCCAAAGAAAATGATTATTTTGATGACTTGAATACAAATTTTATTATTATACTAAATTTTTCTTTTTAAATTATTTAAACATATTCATTTATTTAATTGTATGCATCTTAAACATATATGATAATATTCTTTTAGATATTTTAATTGATGATGAGTGTTTAAATTTTCGATCTGATTAATTTTTGTTGGTGCAATCGACTCAGGTCACGATTGACCAGATTTGAGTTGGACTCGAGTAGTGTATTGATGTTTGACAAAGGAGTTGACCGTTATTTGACAATGGGGTTGACTAAATGATCAACTTTGAGTTGACCATAATAGAGAAGTTCAAGTGGGACATTTGACAATGGAAAATACAAGTCTTGTATATTTGACATGGAAAGTCTAAGCAAATGGGTCTTGACAAAAGAAAGTCCAAACTTGAGTCTTGGCAAATGGAAAGTCCAACATGGGTTGGTAAGGGAAGTCCAAGGGTTGATATTGATGGCGTAAAGTCCAAGGGTAGAGTCTTGACCGCATAAGTCCAACGGTTGACAGCGTAAAGTCCAAGTGTGTGTCTTGGCAGCGTAAGTCCAATGTGTCTCGGCAGTGTAAACCAGCTTAGTATGACAGTAGCCGATGAAAGCACCTGAAGGTTAGCATATAGATGAACAAATAATGAATGACTTGAAGGGATCTAATATGCGTAAGGTTGATGGATGTGACTAGAAGGCTTAGGTCTGTTCTAAGGGTAGTCTAACAAATATAAGGGCATCATACTTGAGGTAAACTTCATGATTGAGATGTAGCAGTCGACTGGTGTTATGAACGATCGGTGATCGAATGTTTTAACACTGACAGCGTGAGTTGACTACGATCGGTTGGTCGAGATTATGACTAGTCGTGGCGTTATTGCAAATGCATTGCGATCATTGTCGGCGATTAAGCGATCGGCCGATGGCTTGAGTAGTTGGTATCGTGGAGGCGATTCATTCTTGGTGTTGGTCGCGAGGATAAAACACTCAGTAGCCGACTGAGCAGTCGACTACGACCGTTGGTAGTCGACTGTCAATGTATCTATTGAAACTTATCCAACGTGGATTAAATCATTGTTTCACAACGGCTACAGGAACAGTCGACTGATGGTCACGAGCAGTCAATTGCTAGGCGAAATTCAGCTGGAGTTACAGCTTTAAAAGGAGCTTGAGGAGAGGATTTTGGCATAGTTCTTTGAGGCGATTTGGACCGATTTGCTAGTGTAATTCAGGGTCTCCAAGTACAGCTCAAGCAACCAAACAAGCAAGCATCCAAAAACGCATTTGTAAAGTTTTCTTTACGTATTTTTGTGTATTTCACTTATAATTGCTTGTATTTCTTTTGTATTATTTTTGTAATCCTTGTACGAGGTTTCTCCGCCTCCGACTTGTTGTCGAGAAGGAGTGTATTTGATTAGTGATGGTGTTTGCATCGCTAGAGCTCATTTGAGCTCAATCCGTAGAGTACGAACCCTAAGATTCTGAACCACGTTATATCGTTGTATTTGTGTGATTGTATTTTTGTTATTGCTTTATTATTTTTATTTCTGCTATGCTAACGAAAATTATAGACAAGCACGAACGAATTTCGTCAAACGACGAGAAAACGTCATTCACCCCCCTCTAGCGTTCACCGACGTTCCTACAATTTTTCGATCCCATAGATCTCTTAATGAAGCGCTAAGTAATTCCCTAAGAGATCTCCATCGACTGTTAAAGTATATCAGGAAAGTACTCGTGACTAAGTAGCTAAGTCTTGTGATAAGGTCGTATCGTCCCTATAAGACAGATTCAACGTCGAAGATATACTCCATTCGAAAATATAAACTTCCAATCTATACTCGATTATAAAATAGGTTCGACGTCAAAGATATACTCCGTTCGAGAAGAAAAACTTTCGATCTATACTCGGCTTAGCGTCAAACTTATCCTAAGAAAAAATCGAATCGTATTAATCTATGAGACCTTGCACTACTTTATCTACGCATTGAGCCTCCGGAAGCTTACTGCAAGCCTGCAAGGTTGGAATCGTCAATCTAACGGTCCTCATCGATCTGTCCTATGGCTATTGTGAGAGAGTTAAATCACAAGGGAGGTGAGGGTCTTTTGGAACTTGATATATTGATCAAAGACGGTGAGGGATCATCTGAGTCCAGAGAGAGATTTTAAATCTTCCTCTGAAATCAACTCATGTCAATTCTGTAAACATCACACTGTTCCAATCAATATGTCATCCCCACGAGAACACCTCCAAAAGCTTATAGCACTATATATGCACGTTGAGATAGGTACTCGAAGTGCACATTATCAAACTTTAGATTTTTTTTTTATTTTTTCATGTAAAATTGACCGATCTAAATTAGTCCGATAAAATCTAGACGCATCTGAATTACTAATAGAAAAAAAAAAATTTTGACTCTAGTTCGGAAATGAACTGGAACTAATAATTGCTGCCACTTCACGAAAAGGAATTCCAACATATATTCATTTTACCTTTTGTGCCACTCGATCCCATCGTTCATGCGTCCATTTTAATTATTAAAAACCACATCAGAAATTGCAAACGCCTACATTTCCTTTTAAATCATGCAATGCAAATGTGTCAACAACCATCCTCAGCTTCGCTTTCATTTTCATGGTGCATGCTCTCCATTATCATCTTAATTTCTTCTTTATTTTTTTTTTCCCGATTTATGGTAAATAAAGCTCCTTTTTTTTTTTTTATCTCGAAATGATTAGCCGTTTGAAAGAAACATGAATCATTGTACTACTCGTCGGTATGAAGATAATGGGGCCGGGCCATAGAGTATTAAAGCTCCCAACATGTCCCCTCGAACTGAATATGATTCGAATATATATATGAAATTAAAGAACGAAAGGTATATATTGCTCGGTTCGAAAACATAGCAAAGAAGAGATCAATTTGCATCCCCCACCACCGAGATGGATCCACTCGCTAGCTAGCTGTCCTATAAGAAGAAGGCGATGACGATGACAATGATGACGACTCTAAAATTTCAAAAGTGTTTTTTTTTTAAAGAAAAAAAAATCCAAAGGATAAGACGCACGAGTAAGCTAGCAAACAAAGACGAGAGTGTCCCATATCATATGAGCCCATAGACACCACCAGCTAGTCGATGCATGCCTCGTCAAAAGATCACAAACAGTACCGTCGATATCTCCGAGTCCTCTAGGAGATCTCCAAGTCACGGATGTGTGTTTGTGTTTGTGGCGGGTGTCTACGGAGTTAGAATTCAAACGCTAGTGCCGTATGCGATAATGGTGCGGGCACATCGCATGGATCCTTGGAGATGTGCAATATATGGGTGGCCCTGTGTCACCTTTTCAGAAGCTATTTATTCCTTTCTTTTTTCTATCCTACTTTTTTTTTTCTTGCTTTTTTGGTTCGGCTAAAAGGTCTTTTATTTCCAAAGGCTATTGGGCGTAGGGTGGTAGTTAAATGGGTACCAATGATCGGATATTCGCATTCGAATTTGGGGTTCATAATTGTATTCTATTAGGAAACGTTGACTTTCGATCGTTTCGAGTTGTGATTGGAATTCAAATAGCAACCATCCAATTTTGAGTTCTATCCCTTTCTCCCCTAGTTCGTTCCACGGATTATTGACGCAGTTGACGATCAATTTCATTGGTGTTTGTTCTCGACGAGTTGACTTTTCTCATGATAAAATCTTATTTTTATGATTTACCATCTTCCATTAAGCGGGGAAACCTCATACATAATAATTTCTCATGAATGGTATTATGTTATTGTCATGCGAAGGTAAATATTATTTGCTCCTATGATCGATTCAATTCTTAATTACGATGCACTATATGATTTTTTTTTCTTCAAATGGGATGAGAATTTTGGGAATACTGGATTGTTGCCGCCCAACCGCTACGAGCACTTCTAGATTTATTCAGATTGTCGGTGAAAAACTTTTTGAGAGTCGAACCAATTGCCTTCGAGATTAATCGATCAAAATAGTTGAATATCTAATGTTGATTAAAGATAAATAATTATTATTGTCCTTTTTGGCACGGTGTGATATTAATAAGTGAAACGCTTTTTGGCATATCAGACGCTTGTAATATTTGAACCACTCGTCTATCCAAATTTATTTGTACTTTCTTAATTTTACTTTGATAATTGATAAAAAAAAACTTTCATAAAATTGAGACGCTCACTTTCAAAGTTAATTGGATCGCAAGATCTAAATAATTGAATTATCAGAACGAAAGTAAACATTATGATTTTCTTGTTCACTTCAATACCGCAACAAATGAAATCATTGTTCACCCGATCGGCTGCGTCGCATACATGCGCACAATGATCTGACGTACAGTATATTATATATATATATATATAAACATCTTCATTATCTATCATCTAATCGGGTGAGTGATATAGATAATGGAGGTGTTCACGGATGTTTATTGATGAATTATATATGATGACATTTATATATATAGAGAAAAAGAAATAACAATCCCTTACATAACTTATTCATGAGCATCCGTGAGCACCTTTATTATCTATCATCCAATCGAATGAGTATTATAGTTAAATCCTTGAACTCTAGAGATTAACGATGAATAATAAAGATACTCACAAGTATTTATATATATATATATATCTTGTGCAACGGTTTGTTACGTACTCGTGTGTGAAAACGAGAAATGCATAGTAACATCGCGCACGCATCTCTTCTCGCCTGACCACTGTAGCTTGGAATCGTCGGTGGGCGGTACGAAATCAATTGTCGTCGGTCATCGCCGGCCGGCGACGACACTAATTCGGTTGATTCCCGAGCGAATCAGTGCCATCGCGGTCGCCACCGGCGAAGTGATGGCCCGGATCTGATCGGAATGCGATCGCGATCGCGACGCGATTCGCCAGAGAATCGATCAATTCCTATCGTCGTCGGCCAGAAATCCGATGTCGACGGCGGCGGTCAATTCGGCGATTTGATTGCCTGTCACGGATTCTGGGTTGTACGGGCGAGAAATTGTGCATTTTTCAATCGCGTTAGATCGACGATCGAGATTGCATCGTGCATAAGTCCGGACGGATGAAGCGCACTGGAGATCAATTGTATATATATATATATATAAAATCTATCCTTTTCTTTCATTTTCAAAATATAATTCGGTAGCTTGAATTTTTTTTTTTTTTTTTTTAATATGAAACACAATGACAATTGACATGGACTAGCGAATTGAATGCGATTCTAACCCGTAAGACGAAGCGATAATTTGGAGTGCTCTCCATTATTGAAGTAGACAAAAGTGAAAAAGATGATGTGAGTCGCTGCATATATCAGTGTAAGAGAGACCCAATCTCTAGGTGCATGCATCTAAATTAAGCTCGAGACAAGCCACATGGTGGTCCTATTCTTCATCCATCCCTAATGCACATCATTTGTCTACCCCAAAATGATCCATTCTTAGGTCTTTTTTTTCTTTCTTTCTTTCTTTCTTTCTTTCTTTTCCCTCTTACTTAAAAGCCGAACATTCTACATTTGCACGACGACGACGATAGTAGTTTTGATCCATAAGTTATATATAATTAAATGAATTCTGTCCTGTGATCCGACAATGTACGTGTGAAATTATAAGAATTACCTTTCACATGCAATTTAATACGATCATCATGAATGGTAGCAAATTCATTTTAAAAATAAAATCGTAATTCAACAAATTTCGATCGACAAATGTCGAACCATTTCTGATCCAACTTGTCAATGAAATTATGTAATTTGTCATGGATGATAAATAATACGGTGAAAATACTCCTCCTCAAATCAATAGTCAAACTGAGACAGAACTCAAATTCAAATCCAGTCAAATTAAATATGATAGTTTATCAAAGGGTGCACTTCAAATTTGGAATTGCCCAAACAAGTCCCATAATTTCATATTTACCAAAACACACACTTCATTTCCTTTTTACTTCTCCTGTCAACAGGGGCGGATCTAGGGGGTTTTGGGGGGCCATGGACCCCCCAAACCCCAAATTTTAAATAATTATTATTAAAAAAATTATTTATTTATTTTTTAAAATTAACGTTATTATATTTTAGTATGACGGTCTCCCCAATATAAAATCCTGGATCCGTCTCTGCCTGTCAAACAAATATATAATTAATACTGAGATTGATATTGTACGTGGTGATGAGAATTTATATCTCAGGTCTACTGTGTTCCAGGGAATATAATTTTCAGCATCACCTTTTTTTCGACTAGTTGATATTATACATGGTGATGAAAATTTAAATTTCAGCACCACTGTATTTCTAGGAATATAATTTCCAATACCATCTTTTTTCTAAGACAGTTTGATATTATATGTGATGCTGGAAATTAAAATTCCAGAATTACTGTGTTCCTGGGAATTTAAATCCCAATACCACTGTGTTATTGAGAATATAATTCTCGGCACCATTTTTTTTCTAAGCGAGCTTGATATTGTACGTGAGACTAGGAATTCAAATCTCAGGACCACTGTGTTCCTGAAAATATAATTTCCAGCACCACCTTTTTTCGACCAGCTTGATATCTACGTTTGGCGGGAGGAATAAAAAAGGAATTATGTGCGCCCTTTGATAAATATGAAATTATGAGACTATGTTTGGACAATTCCAAACTTGAAATACGCCCATTGATAAATTGTCGAATTAAATATAAGTCAACTCGAGTCCATTTGAGATACCCTCAAGCTTAGTTCGGCAGTTAGTTTAGCGCATCCCCACGGTACGTCTCCGTGACTTCTCTCTAAGAAATCACGTTCCCATGATTTCTCTTCAAGAAGTCACGTCTTTCTCCGAAGTATTTCTCGACCACTTTCTTATTCGTTTTATAGTTCTTTCAGATTCGGAAGTATTTCTCGTTACGACAATCGACTCGAAGAAGGTCGACCTTGCAAAGGGTGACCTATAAACATCCAATCTCCGATCTCCCGAAATCACATATACGTCCGACCTAACTAACTCAACATATCGAAAGCTAATATGACGAAGCTATGTAGAAGATGGATCTGACTAGTTTGATACACCAAAGGGCGATCTGATCAGTACTCAGTCGGTCAAAGAAGTTCGACCGTGAGTACCTTAGTACGGAGCCCTCTCGTCCACTTATCCTGGGCGGATCACTAGAAAAACAATAATTCAACAAAGAAAGATCGTGATTTTAATATTCTAATGAAACAAGAACAATCAAATAAAACACACAGTCGATAGGGTACATTTTCTACATTTGATGTTATGTTTGGATGTTATATGTCATAATATTGCCAAAAATAAAAATACTTAATAGATATTGTTGTTGTCTCTCCATTCCCATGACTATTTGATGGTTTCCTTTGATGCAAAATTTTCTTTGTTCGTTTGCTTTTTAATTAGGTTCCATTTTGTTTTTAAAAAAAAAAAAAAATCGATCGATGCCGATCGAATTGAATAATACATCGATTGGATTTCAATTTGAATTCGTTCCACTTGCTATATAGTATGCTCTTTCTTGCAATATAATTGAGATTACAATATCGAAAATGACAATTCTCTATAATGTATGAGATATGTGTTTTAAGGTTGTTCATCGATTTATAACTTAAGTACTATTAAAGTAGTCTTCCGCCTCATATCTAGGGTACCAGAGATAATATATAAACTCTAAAACTTTAATTTAATTGTCGATCGAGATAGACAAACACGAACACGAGCCGAAAGACAAGCTTTAAATCGCTATAAATTAGATTGTATATTTTGGTACCGAGATTAGCTTCAACTACAAGTTCTCGAGTGGTTTGGCTGTTGTCTATTTAATTAAGTTGTTTGGCTGCTGCTGATCTGAATCCTAATTAATACCTTCATTAACTTAATTCCTGATGCATCTATTAACAACAATTAATGGAAGAGAAATTAAAATAAGGGAAAAAGATTAATTACGTAACGTGCGATCGCATTGCGTGTGGAGATGACACAGCGAGAATCTTTGCCGCATTCGTTTTTTTCTTTTAATTTTTCTTATTTCCCCATGAAATTTACATTTCAGTCCTTGCTGTTTATTTATTGTAAATGAACTAAGTTGGATTTTCTTTTTTTTTTTATTTTTAAATTTTGATTGATTGATTTATTTATTTTAAAACTTTTTGATTCATAAGTTTTGAATATTATTTATGAATATTGTAAATAAATTAAGAGTCGAATTGCTTTGGCCATTTTAAGGATTTGGTATTTTAAAGGATGTATTTTTAAAAGGAAGTAAAGTACGAGGGGTGGAATTGGAATGTTGGCTAAAATTAAAAATACTTGCGCGGCGTATAATTACGGTGGATCTCCAAACCGCGATCTTGTATTACGTTAGCAATATAATCTCCACGCACCCCCCGATTTTGTTCCCCCGCCACCGCATTAATTTTACATGCCTTCCTATAAATACTCCATCTCCCCCGCCCTCTTCCTCCCCAACACCACCGCCGCAGCCGCCGCCCTCCGCCACCGTGAACGAGGCATGGCGATTAAGAGACACGCCCTGCTTCTGTTCATCGTATGCCGCCTGCTCTCCACCGTCGGCCTAACCGTGGCGCCGGCGGAGCCGCTCCTCCAGCTCATCGACAGCGGCAGCAGTGGCATCGTCCGCCTCGACCCCCCGGCGCTGGCGGCCGCGTCCTCCGACTTCGGCGCCCTCTTCACCGCCGCGCCGACGGGCGTCGCGCGGCCGCGCTCCGCCGAGGACGTTGCGGGCCTCATCCGCTCTGCCCACGCGGCGGGGTCGTTCCCGGTCTCCGCCCGCGGATGCGGCCACTCCACTCACGGCCAGGCCCTCGCGCCGGCTGGCCTCGTCGTCGAGATGGCCCACGGCCGCCTCCCCGGCCCCAGGCCGACTCCGGCCTACGCCGGCGGACAGCACTACGTGGACGTATGGGGCGGCGACTCGTGGGCCGACGTGCTGAGCTGGACGTTGGCCCACGGCGGTCTCGCGCCGAAGTCGTGGACGGACTATCTCCACCTGTCGGTCGGCGGCACCCTCTCCAACGCCGGCGTCAGCGGTCAGGCGTTCCACCATGGGCCCCAAATCAGCAACGTCCTTCAGCTCGACGTCGTCACAGGTCAATAAATTCGACAATAAAAATTCAAATAATAATAATAATCTCGAATTTTAAAAATTAAAATTCTGAACGTTAATTTTAGGGAAGGGAGAAGTGGTGACGTGTTCGAAGGAGGAGAACTCGGAGCTGTTCCACGCCGTGCTTGGTGGGCTGGGCCAATTCGGGATCATCACCCGGGCCCGCATCGCGCTGGAGCGGGCTCCACACCGGGTAATAATCATCGAAATTAACTTTAATTACCTGCGGTTGCTCGTGTTAATCAATGATAATTAGGGACTAATGAGTGGTTTGTCGGCTAATTAACTCAGGCGAGGTGGATTCGGGTGCTGTACTCCGACTTCGCCGCCTTCACGCGCGATCAGGAGCGGCTCATAGCGCTCAACGGCGAGAGATTCGACTACGTGGAGGGGCTGGTGGTCGTCGACGAGGGCCTCATCAACAACTGGAGGTCGTCCTTCTTCTCGCCCAAGAATCCGGTAAAGCTAGGCTCCGTCGCCGGAGAACAACGCGTGCTCTACTGCTTGGAGATGGCGAAATACTACTACGAAGAAGACGCCGGCGACGTTGACGGGGCAGTGGAGAGGCTTTTGCGGCGGCTGAGGTATATTCCGGCGACGGAATTCACGACGGACCTGACGTACGTGGAGTTCCTGGGACGGGTTCACCGGGCGGAGGAAAGGCTGCGGGGTAAGGGGCTATGGGAGGTGCCGCACCCATGGCTCAACCTCTTCGTGCCGGCGTCACGGATCGCCGACTTCGACGCCGGCGTCTTCCGGGGAATCCTAGGCAACAACACCGGCGGGCCCGTCCTCATCTACCCAATGAACAAGTACAAGTATGAACACCTGCATGCATCCTCCTATTTTTTTAGAATAGATAAATAAAAAAATAAAAAAATAAGAGCACGAGTTTACCCCCTTTAATTAAACAATAATTATAATTAAAAACCGCATTACACATGCAAAAGATATCCTAAAATATTTTTTAGGTTCACCACTTCACCTCTAATTAAAAATTCTACACGTACATGAGAATGTTTTTAAGGATTATACATAATGCATTTTATTATTGATATCACATTTCCCACAGACCGTTAAATAAAGCAAGCTTCCATCCATCTCCAGTTCAATTTGGGTGTTAAAAGAGATTGATAATGAACTGATCTAAACATCTAATAACACACACGAAATTGAAATTTAATCGGGATTTACAGCTACTAATTGTTTTGCACTTGATTAGCGAAGGGTATTAAAAGGATCTAGCTCTTTGATTTGCAGGTGGGATGAGAGGAGCTCTACTGTGATGCCCGACGAGGATGTGTTCTACTTGGTTGCCTTTCTCCGGTCGGCTTTACCGAACTCCGACGACCCAACCCAGAGCTTAGAACACCTGAAACAACAGAACCAGGAGATCCTAGAATTCTGCCACCGTGCCCACATCGAGATCAAGCAGTACCTTCCTCACTACAAGACTCAGGAAGAGTGGGTCGACCATTTTGGTCCTAAATGGAATCGGTTCGTCGAGCGCAAGGCCGAGTTCGACCCGAAGCACATCTTGGGCTCAGGCCATGGGATCTTCCACCCTTCCTCATCTCCCTCCTCCCTGTTCCCTTCATGAGAAGGGCCACCCAAAGGGAAGCCTCAGCTGCTAATTGCTAATCCATACCTGCAAATTGATAGCAAAGGATGTACCAGAACAAGAAGAATGTGGCAAGGTGCAAGGTTTCCAGAGTGTCCAAAGACTGGTCCACAAGGCAAGTCAGGCCAACCTAGGAGTGTCCTAATCCTACCTAATGATTCATATATTTTTTTGTATGGTCGCATCGATCGATATGTACATATTGCATAATGAGAGCTTAGGCATTGGATAGTTTGTATTTCCATGATATGCAAGTATTGGCAACAAATGAGACAGAGCTAGGGCCATGATGATGACACACTGTGTGGATGGTTTCTGAGATGCAGACAATGAGAACGACCAAAAAGATGGGTCCATGGACACATAACTGCACAGGAACTAGATCGAACTTAATGTCTGTTGTTCCCCAATCTCCATGGAATCGATTTGTTCAAGCTTGTCTCTTTGAAATGGAGCAAGAGGGAAACTCTGATTGATCAGTGAAGTAACAGTAAGGACCACATGCAGTTTGTTCCAAACATAAAACTTTCATTTGTATGCATGTGTAGATGTATGTATTCTCCCTCCATACCAAATTTTGTATTCTACGGATATTCAAGCTGCAACTGGTTTCTGTTTAAACATATTGGGTGTAACCAAAACTTAGACCTAACAATCTACTATCATAATAAAAAAAAAATACAAGAAATACTAAAAGCAATGATCTGGGTTTGGTAACCTAAACCAAAAGTGAGCATCAAACATGATCTTTAATATATTTTTTTTTGGATAGGTTGCTAAATATGTGAATGAATTAGGAATAGAATCCATTCATAACATATGGTTCTGATATACCTCGGATATACCCGTCTGGGTATATTATTTGAGTGGGATAATTTTCTCCGAGCAATGGGGTATGTTAAAGATCAACATAGGATTTCAATCATACATACACTTTGAAAATATCTCCGATCGGAAACATTCCCATTATATATCAAATAACACTTCAATCGCACACTCACTTTGGAAACATCTCCAATTGAGAACATCCCCATTACAAAGCTCGTAGGACTTCAACAGTACATTCACTTTGGGAACATTTTCGACCGGGAATATCCTTGAAATAGTTTACACAAAACTCTAGAGGTGCACTTACTTTGGGAACATCTTCGACTAGAAATATCCCAAAACAAGTAGTACTTTGGGAATATCTCTGACTAAGAATACCAAGCAAGCAGAGTTGACTTGGTCCAAGGCTACTGGCCCCCCCAACCCACGGCCCAAAAATTACCCTTCAAAATATTACATGCAAAAGGGTCCAATTTTTATCGAAAAATAAAATTTTCACCTACAAAAAGACCCAATTTTTATTGTTTCACCCAAAGCCTCTAAACACCGAGGACCAACTCTGCAAGCAAGACTCCTTCGACTCTGACTCTTGACCGTTTCCCGACAAATGCAACCCTAACACAAGGTTGGCAATAATCGCCTTTGACAAAGCAGCTTTTGCTAGGGATGACGTGAGGTGGTCGATCGAGCAATGAAGACAGACGTACGATACCGACGTTGTACCTATTGATGCCCAACATTTCTCCGCCAATAGAGCCGGTCCCAAGCCCCATGAGGACAACAACTCTCATCAATATAAAGGGGTAGGTGAGACTGGCAAAGGTAAACAAGCCAACTATACTCTCTCGTCCCACATACAAGAGCCCTCGACTCTCCTTTTGTTTTTTAGTCCCACGCTGACTTGATCGTCGGAGGAGTCATGTTGACCATCGTCGACGCCCGCCGACGCATGTTGATGTGCAAGTCTAGGAGCGGACCTCGCAGCAAGGAGTCAAAGACTCTACTGAATATGACCTGTGTGGGTGTGGGTGAGCACACCGCATCAGGTTCAACCAAACAGCTATATGATCTTGAAAGTTCCAAGATTTGGGAAGGTCTTGCACCAACAACTTGATTGAGGAAAATAATGCACACTTATTGAACGCACTCCTACCTGTCAAAGGATGTGAAGTAGTTTCTGCTACTCATTTTTTGACAAGTATTAATAGGCAGAGGTGTTTTTCTTATAAAGGTTTAGGTAGGATATTCATTTTCTGCCAAATCTCAATGCAATGCGGAATTGCAGTTCAACCAAGACTCAAGATTCTTTGGTGAACAACTGGACAAGCCTCAACAAACACATGCGAAAGGGCAAGGGCAATACAATGCCAATTAGCCTAAACCTAATCAAAGGATAAAAAATATGAGTGCAAAAGATATGGAGAAATCTAAACAACCTCATGTCTGAACTAATCTCTCCATCATACCTAGATTTCTCTTTAAAAAAAAAAGAAGAAGAAAAGTTTCTCCTATCCATGAATTTTAAGAATTCTTAGGACCTCTAAATGCAGCTAAGGCAACTCCTAGGCTTTCAAAATTCCCATAATGACAAATCAGCCGTCACATTTTATTCTAGTTTAACATCGAAGGTGAAAAAAAACATCTAAAAGTATTCTTGTTTTAGGTTCTTCAAGATTTTAGGCTGCAATTGGGTCAGTTAGGACTAACATAGACAACATCAAAGAGTAGTTGCTTCTACATTTATGCACAAGATTCATGTTATTAAAAGCATACAAGCTCCTGCTAACAAGGTAAACCATAAACTCCAGCGTATCTATTTACAAATTTTCTTTATCTTGTTTCAGCCGAATTCGATCCGTAGTTCGACAAAAACTAGCACATATTTCATTTTTTGCAGGTGAACCAGGATTCATGGATGAGCCATTGGGGGGTTTAAGGTTAGTTTGAGCTGGCTGATACAAACACTCGGGGATTGTCACAACTCAAACACAAAACTAACCTTGTTAGGTCATCCATGACCAAACCAAGCACAATGTCGATACAAACACCCATTGCTATATCAGTCGACCATAATAGAATTTCAACATTACACTAAAAGGAATATTTCAAAGAATAAACAAAGCAGATCGACTACAGATTGGCGATATTGCTTCAATTACAGGCGATCAAGCAAGTATCTGTAACAACAAAAATCATCGTTTCTGTCTACGAAGCTAATAAGAATCTTTTACGACGACGACTTAGAAACTACTCTAATTCACGGAACCATAAACAATTAACTACTCATCGAGCACCTGACCGATTTAGGAGCTTGTCGCCGGCCTCCGGGATCGGGCATTCACGAAGCTCTCCGTCGTTCCCTTTCCAAATATTCGATCGATAACGGAAACACAGCAGATCCGCGAACAAAGTTAGATAGACGGATGAGATGCTACGGCAGCGCGAAAACACGAGTATTTTCGGAAAAATATAAAATAAAATAAAACGACACGGGATAAATATTCTTTTTTTAAAAAACATCCTTTGACAATTCTAATAAACAAAGTGTCTTTTTTTCCCTATTTTTTTTTTAAATAATTGATCGAGCAATAAAAACCCATTAGAAATCTACTATATTTAGACAATTTTACACCATTGTAAAATATTGGAATCGTCAATCTAGTGACTCTCATCGATTTATTTCACGATCATCAGAGATAAATCGAGAAGTCTATAGCGCCTCGACTGATGACAAGACACGTGAGTCAAAAATCCAAAAAGAGTTTTAAATCTTCTCCCGACCGATCATCGTGCTTATCCGTAGTCAGCATCTACCACTACGCGCTCGCTCTGTGAAGATAATTTTACATATCCTCAGTTCTTTTTCTTCTAGTATCCCTGAAAATGAGAGTACCAATTTTGTCATTTTTCATAAGTTTGCACAAGTATTATACATCAAAATAGAATACCATGCGCCCCTTGAATGATCCATTGTTTAGAGCAACGTGAATATGCTCTTAGGAAGGTATTAAGGTTTGAAAAGAGCGAGGATCGATTAAGCGAAGGTGGATCGACTATCGATGACTCGATTTCTGCACTGGCAGTTGAGACGATTTACCTCCACACGTAAAACGTGATGGAGGCCGTAACGAATCTGCCCACATTTTTTTAAGAAGATAAAGATCAAATCTCGACAGAGACTTAAAATTCTCTTCAAATTCAAAATGATCCTCTACTATTTTAATCAATTGATCAAGAAATATAATCGTAATTTATTTCTTCTCCGCCTCTTCCTCGTCGTCGAAAGACACCAGAATGAATCTCTTGCTCCAAAATAGAATACCATGCGTTCTATTTAGTACTCCAAATATTGGCGAAGTAGACTCTTGCAAACCATCACGCAGTTAAACTCAATTTTCTCCTTGATTTCTTGACGGATTAATGTAATATTGATCTCAATTGAAAGTTATTTTCACTATATACAGATTTGTAGAAATATCTCACGAATCCATTGACTGAATCTCAAGTCATTCTCTTTCTAAACGAGAAGAGAAACACAGATAAAACCATCCACCATTGCAGGCTACGAATCCTAAGCTTCATTCGAGTTTTTTACAATTTTTACCGTCGATGTGACATAGATCCAAGGGTCCACGTTTAAAGCGAGGAGAAGGTGGCGATCCTCGTGCGCCATACGTGGACCAATAGGAATTCAGAAGCCTGCCGTTCGTTTGTATTTAAACCCCCAACTCGTCTGCGGCCTTTCGTCTTCGATTTGAGCCCTCGTGCGTTGTTTGATTTCGGGAAACCCTAGCGATGCCCGCGTTGGAGGAGCCGATTGTTAGGATGGAAACGTACCACGATGATGATGCAGCGCCGGCGAAGCCTACGGCGAAGGAGGGTGCGATCGCCACCGTCAAGGCGGCGAAGGCATCTTCGTCCAAGGCTAAGAAGCCCCCCGGTCCGAGAAGGCCCTCTGCCCACCCTCCCTATGCCGAGGTGTCTATTCCAAATCGTTTTCTGTTTTTGTTTTCTCGTGGGTTTTTACTGTTTTCTTCGTGGATTTGAGCTTGAGTTTTGTTGTTTTGGATCGTAGATGATCAAGGAAGCGATCCTAAAGCTGAAGGAGAGGACTGGTTCGAGCCCTTACGCGATCGCAAAGGTCATGGAGGATAAACACAAGGCGCACCTCCCGGCCAACTTCCGTAAGATTCTTCTCCTCCAGCTGAAGAAGCTCGCCGCTGCTGGCAGGCTCACGAAGGTGAAGAGCTCCTATAAGCTTTCCTCCGCCACCATCGCCGTCGTGGTGGCCACTGCGAAAGTCGCCCCGAAGAAACCTGCTACAGTCGCGTCGAAGGCGAAGTCTAAGGCGAGGCCTGTGGCACCAACAGCAAAACCCAAGTCGAAGACTGTCGCCAAACCGAAATCGAAGGCTAAGAAGGTGACTAAGCCTAAATCGGTCGCGGTGAAGCCAAAGTCGGCAACAAAGAGGAAGGCGCCGGCGAAGGCAAATCCTAAGCCCGCTGTCCGGCCGGCCAAGTCAACGAAGATTTTGGCTAAGGATGCTCCGGGGAAAGGGGTCGTCAAAAGGCCGGCGAAGTCGGTCGCTGCTCCGAAGAAAGCTCCCGTTAAGAAACCGAAAACCCGCCGTACAGCGGCGAAGAAGTCGAAGAAGTGATTCGGGGTTCGTTGTTTTCACGTGTACCTGGAAGGGCTGCTATTGTAAATTTGGCGAAGCTGTAGGGGTCCTTGTGGTATAGCCTTTTTTTGCTGGGTAAATATATAAATATAAGCATCTGTAGCTCTCTCTTTTATTTATTAATTATCTCATATTAAAAAAAATGACTCCGTAGTGAATGGCGTAGATTTATGCATAATCTTCAAGGGCATATATTTTGAGAATATAATCTTCCATTTTGAAAAGAAAAAAGAAAGTAAAATTTTCAAAAAAAAAAAATGAAGATTCATTATTAGAAAATAATAATTAAATACTTTAATTCGGATGAATTGCTATGTTAATCGAAATTTGTTAAATCTCAAACATTATCTTCATTACAAGTCAATTGGTGGTGCAGAGTAATTTCTACTATAAATTAGGGACAGAAACCATGCAATTTTTTTATTTATAATCACATTTTCTGCAAGTCAAATATAAGTGTATTAATGGCTTATAATATTGATTATATAAGATTTCTTCTTCTTTTTTTTTATTATCTGTTTAACTAACTTCTAAATTATTTTATTGTTATTGATTTTTAAGAGTTAAGAATAATTATATAGGTGCCGGATTAAAAGACTGTATAAGTTGACTATTTATTTTAAAAAATATTAGATGAATCTTGGAATCCTTCCTAAATAGATTTTATTGGTGCATAAAACTTTTTCTCTTTTTGATTGGACGTTTAATTATTGATTAATCACGAGACGAGATCATCCATTTGATCCTGTACAAAATTTTTATTGATTATCCAGGCAAATTCAAAAGTATTTACCTTCTTCATGGGCCGGGAACAATTTATTTCCATGGATACTTTTTATAGCTAACAAGAAATAGAATATTTTCGCTCTAGAGTACGATGATAAAAGAATACAGTTCGATCTCATAAGTAATGATGCAATTATAGAGCCCGAATTAAAACATAAAAAAATTGTGAGTATTTTTTTGATTTATTTTTAGTGATCGATGAAAATTATTTGGACTCCGAGCTTATCTACTCAGCTGTTGATGAGCCATCCTAAATTAATCAAATCGAAAATTCAAATATCCAATGTCAATAAAAAAAAAAATAAATTCATTAAGATAGAAATGCTGGATGAAATTTGTAGATATTCTATTTTGTTATTCTAAAAAATATTATAATTTACGAATGTGGAACCGATTGAAGAAGATTTCATCTTTTGCTTAGGAACAACTTTTTATAATTCTTACTAAAGATAACTCAGACCAAATCAATAAGCAAGCGGAATATCATTCCACACCAGAAGTGACACATCATAGCAAATATACTTACATAAACACATTAGCAAATCAAATCGAAAGATCAAACCAAAACAAAGCAAAAGAGAAGCGAAAAGAATAGAAAAACAAAAAAAAAAAAATCCAAGAGAATGCAAATCTAAGGATTCGGCTGTGGTTGTGGTTGCGGTTGTTGTTGCTGCTCTAGCCACATCCTTCTGCTCATGCTTCCATTGGCACATACAGGCGTCGAAGCACAGCTCGAATCCACGACCATGTCACCTTCGAGGATCCGAAGAACCTTCACACACCGAGAACGTTTACAAATTACAGGATTAGAAGAGAAACCTTTTTTCTTCTCACATTGGCAATGAGGGTACCTGAGACATTCGAGGTCTGAGATCGGGATCGCGATTGATGCACAGGGAAGCTGCGTGCAGCATGCACCGCAGTTCATGCTCAGAGTAGAGGCTCCCTAGACGCGGATCGATAAGCTCTTCGATTGCAGATTCATTGAGCAAAGGTCGAGCCTGCACGAACAAGGTCACAAGATAAGCATAGACACCTCCTAAAAAAAGAAAAACATGATGTATCGAAACAGCCTTGATGTTAGAATTCAGGAAAACCATGTTTTCTATGAAGAAGAACCATGATCCATTGAATAAGTATCTCTCCTCACCCATTCAGTGAGACACTGATTGCCCTTTGGTTGGTTTATATCAACTGCTTTACGTCCGGTGACCAGCTCCAGTAGTACCACTCCGAAGGAGAAGACATCGGCCTTCTCTGTAATTTGCCCACTTTGAGCGTATTCTGGTGCCAGATATCTGCAATAGAAGGATGAAAGTGAGTCGAGAATTGGAATTACTCATCATCAGTGAAACAACAGACGTCGAGCATTAATTTCTGACGCACCCAATTGTGCCAATGACTCTTGTCTCGACACCAAGGTCGCCATGAGGTTGCCATCTTGCTAAGCCAAAATCTCCGACCTTTGCTCACGTACATGAAGGAAAGAGAAACAGAAATGAATAACTCATCTAGGAAGGACTCCGAATAGAACGTCAAACTCAGTGACAAAGAAAAAAAAAAAGAATATTGCCATTGTTGGATCATAGGGATGAGGAAGTATCTGGAAAAAAAAACTCAAAAATAACCTCACAAGGAAGTAAAAAGGTCTGCTATTTTAAAGAATGAATAAAAAATAGTGAGTTCCCTGAACATACATTTGTTCCATTGCATGAGTGTTACTAACTGCACTATCTGAACAAATTTTGCTACTGCCTACTGCACATGGAAAGTTGGTAGTTTTTGCAGAAGTAAAATCTACCTAGCTATGGACATGGTTACAATTCCTTAGATACAGTATCTGTATAGCACAAGGATCACAAGAAACACTGAGTAGAGAGAGAAACTGAGAAAATATATATATAATTCTGAGGAAGACAGAAGGAAAGCCATACCATAGGTTCAAAATCATGGGTCAGAAGAATGTTATTTGGCCTCATGTCCCTGTGGACTATGCAACCAACTCTGCACTCCTCGTGAAGGTATCGCAAACCCCGAGCAGCTCCTACAGCTATTTTTTGCCTAGCAGCCCATTCAAGTGGATCTCGTTCTTGACCTGCAGCCAGAATGTGCAAATTTTTGAAGGTCATAATATATCCGTTTATTAAAAGACGAGTTTTAAAGCAAGAAACATTCATAGTTGAATGACTTTGTTTCATATATACACCTCGATAACAACAGAAATTGAAGAGTTAGTTGTATTTCATGACAAAAGGAGTACCATAAAGATGAGTATCCAATGAGCCATTGCAAACATATTCATAGACCAATAACCTTCGCCTGTCTTCGACACAGAATCCAATCAACATCACAACGTTGCGATGTTGTGCACAGCTTAGAACTTCCACCTCCGAACAGAATTCATGGTCCCCCTGTGAACTAGCCAGTTTATGTTGCTTGACCGCAATTGCTTGACCATCTGACAGGACGCCCCGATGCACAGAGCCAAACCCACCTTCTGCTAAGAAGTTTTCTTGGGAAAATCCACCTGTGGCAAGTTCTAGCTCAGAATAGCTGAACCACTTGGGAGGTTTTCCAAACACAGGTGTCTTGTGCTGACATATTGAACATAGTGGAGGTGGCCCTGGTGTATTTCTAGACACAGAAATTGCTTCTCTGACGCTAAAATCTAAATCCGACCTGTATCTCAGAGAATTAATTCCAGCCTCCCTATCAAGTTTAGAAAATTTATCACTCAAAGCTTTTGCTGTAGTAATGTGGCTTTTAGGATTTGATTCTGGAGATTTATGATGAGTGACTTTTGGAGATGGGCAGCCAATGCCTATAACCTCAGCTGTCCATGGCTGAAATTGTGATCTTGCTGGAGTTAAATTCCCATTAAACGTAGTCATGTGTGCATTCCTTATTCCTTCTGCACTAGCATCACCTTTTGTTTTGGCAAACACAATTCTTTCAGTGACAAAAAATGGAGATGTTCCAGGATCTGAGCTTGATGCTGAGGGAGTCCAAGCTTCAGTGGCAGTGAATGATGCATCCACATCAGGACTACTAGCAGTAGTTGGCGTTACAGATGGTCCTTTATTTCCAATACTGCTTTTATCTGAGCCACAAAGCAATTGGGGATTTGTCTTGTGAGATTCTAGTAGATTCAATCTAAGAACTTTAGGGTGAGATCGCTTCATGACCGCAATGTTACATTGGAGTTTACGAATGCAATGCTTCTCCTCGTGCTTCAGATGTCTGTAGAAAGGAATGATGAGTTCATTGAAAAAAAAATCAAAAGGAAAGATCAGTTCAACAATAAAATAACAGAGAATTTTCATAGACTGGTCAAATAAAACTGCCTTGCTTCTTAAAACACAATGAAAGGAGGAAAGCAAAGTATTACTTGTCCAGTACAACCCAATTTGACTGAACTCGCATGGACTCCACTGCTACTGCACCATAAGGAGATCCGGAAAGGACCTTTATCTTGATACTTGTCTATACAATCAAAAGGATCGAGCACATTCATAAGAAAACCAACTAATGAGACTGTATGAAGTACCTCCAACTACTGACCTTATTTGGATCATAAACATCTTTAAGTTGAAGTAGCATTTTGGAACAACAATCAGTGATGTCAGACTTCTGTTCCAAAATAGTACCAAACTGGAAGCTTCTATTAACACTTGCACAATCAGTAGCGAAACTTGGAAAAACCCATAGTCTTCTGCCTGAGATGTAGAACTATTAATCCTCAATGTCCAAGAACAGGAAATGACAAATGGCATTGTCTTAATATCTCAGTGACTTGGTCTGAAATCACAATAGAAACGGCAAAAGCAAACAATTAAAACACAACTTTTTCACTTTGGGGTTTTATAATCTACACTGAATATTGAACAACTAAGTAGATTATAGGAGGTGAAGCAGATGCCTTGGCGATCGGAATAACTCTTACTTGGCCAAAATTGATTCCATCAATTAGTGACTTAAAATCTATTTTAAGTCTCAATGTCGAAGAGTGAAGGCCTTGAACTTGTGTTTAATCATAGTGACTATGCTATTACTGTTAGTTTAGTCCCTAAGTTAGCAAAGGTCTATACCAATCACTTCAAAACATACAAATTTTTTAACCTCACTGAAGAGTGATGAACGCATCATGACTAAACAAATGCCACCAGTATATAATCAACAACGAGAAACAGCAAAAAGAAGTATAACTAAACAGATTGGGAAGAGCAATACCAGAACTGTAAGGTGGAACAACAACTAGAAGGATTATGCAATCACCAGGCTGAACAACATGTGTTAAAGCCCAAACAAGGGCAGTCCTTGGGATTTCTCTTGAAGCCTTGACTGCAACAATAACCTTCTCAGTGAGGCCGTCAACTCTTCTTTCCTGCTGGTTGGAACTCATATCTTCGCAAAGGTGAACAAACACTTGTCAGCTATAACAAGGACTCCGTATTCGTCATTGCTTACTGGAATCCGCAAATGCTGTTAGAAAAGTATAAGATAGAGCGGTCTTTTGCTACACCATACCGAACGTTATCTTGGGCTTTTAAGCCAATCACATGAAGCAAACACTGCTTTGGCCTTCCTGGATGAAATTCTCCTACCAGCTAGAAAAGCGAAGATATGATGAAATCATAGATGGCATCAGAGCAATGTTCTCGTGAATGCGACAGCGTCATCACACCGTCCGCGTGAACAATCTCGGCTTTTTTCCCCCGAGGAACCGATAGGCCAGGAAGATCCCGACACCCGGAAACAATAGCAACTCTGCGCTTTAAAATCAACTGGTCAAAACCCCTAGACAACACGGAAAAAGATGTTCACAGCCGGAAATCAGTTAAGAGAAAGAATCACCAAGTGGATCAAATTCCTATCTCCCAACGATCGACGGCCGATCAACAATGCACGCTTCGGACTTCATGCGTTCCATCTGGAAATCCAAAACAGGAGCTCAAAAAATTACCAAATGCGAAGCTTTCCCGCATTCTCAAGGTCGGCGCGGTTCTCCACGAATCACACTCGGGGAGCAGACAAAATCTGAGGCGAATGACGATAAATGCGCAAGCTGTGGGGCTTCTGATCGAGATCTCTGCCCGCCAGATGCGTCCAAACTAAGAAAGCTCCAAGTTAAGCGAAGCCAATCGGAACCTCCGACGTCGAACAGAGAGAAAAGCAGATGTGAAAGATGCAAATCTCTTCTCTTTCCAGAACACTTTAAATTGAATGCTCCGGTTGCTGTCGATTAATCCGCCAAACTGAAGTTTTGAAACATGGCCATCGACGTGGAGGTTTAAAGTTGCTAGAATACGCCTGGATTTTCAAAATATTTACGTGACTTGGCCTTCCTTTTAGTAATATAATTTTTTAACGGCTCTTTTTTTCCTCACAGCGTTCTCCTTTTTGTTTTTTTTCTTTTTCATGACAAATTTTTAGTTTTTTTTTTAAAATTTTTGCAAAATCCATTCTTCTCTATTTATTAAAATAATAAAGCGAAAATTTTCAATGAAGAAAAATTTATTTATTTTATATAATTATAAATCTGGCAAAAGGATTTTCGCATAACAATAAATGAAGATAATTACAATTTATACGGTGGGTCCCTAAATGCTCACGTTATGAGAGGTGCATCAACGCTGTTCCCTGTCTGGCGTCCTCTATACGGCACTTTCTATCCCGCGTTTCCATTTTTTTCCTCTCTCTCTCCCACGCACGCACCGTCTCTGGTTGCCATCGTTGAATTTGGGGTGGCGGAGAAGCAGGAACAGATCACCTCTCCCTCAAGCTTCGACATCGCTGGTTCAAGATTCCTTTCTCGCCGGAGGTACTAGAAGCTCCGATTTCTTCAGTCGTTAGCTAGCATTCAACAAATCTCGTCTTTGCCACATTCATTTTTTTTTTCCCTTCGTTTTCCGTCTTTTTCTGCATCATGAATCCCATCCACTTCCGATCGTGTGGTTTCATCGCAATCTGTTCTTCCGACTGCAAACACTTCCTTTTATATTTCTCTCTGATCATGAATCCCATCGGCTTCCGATTGTATGCAGATTGTTGTCCGAGCCGCTGGATTTTCTAGGTAAGATCAGTCGGGTTGATTGGTTAGGGAATTGTGGAACAAAAACGAGGATAAATGTGATAAATTTCTAGATCTCATGTTAGATTGGGCATTTGGTTATATGGTTAGGCTGGTGATTTTGATTTGGTTATGGTGATTCGTTCGACGTTGATTATCTAGGTATGCATTGCATTTGCCTTGTTTACAGCACTGGTTTTGAATCAGTCATACTGTCAAATCTGAGCTATTCTGTTTCTTCTTAAATGGATTGAAGTTGGCTGCCTAAAGCTCATAGTTTTGAGTAGGAGGAATTGTAATCCTGAATTTCTCTGGTCGAAAGTGAATTGAAACGTGATTTTGCACAGAAGATTAGAATTCCTCAGGTTCCAACATTTTCATTGTACCCTTACGACTAATTACTTTGTTGAAGAAGAATGGCTAACCTTAGTTAGTTAGACTCAGCATTTAATTTCCCCTACCTAACATGATTTGGATCACATGAAAAATGAGTTTGAGCACCTAGACTCCCTCGGAGCAAGAGAAAAAGAAGGCACGGTGCAACGGTAAAATCAGAGAGATAAATCATAGGAGAACACAATTCAATCCTTTGTTGCGACATAATTCGATGACGAATTTAGGAAAAATCTATTCGGGCGGCTTTGGGACCCATGAGTTTGTCCGGTGGACGAAGTATGACTTCGGCGTTGGACCGTCGTTCAGGAATGATATGACTGCGGAGTTCGGATTGAACCGTAAAAAAACTGTGAGCACTTCCTTGATTTACTTATGGTGGTCGGTGGAGGCCACTTAAACTCTGATCTTATCCGGTTCAGCTGTTGGTGAGACGTCCCGAAAGTCCGTAAGGCAGAGCCGATCACTTCCAAAGATTAGTCGGACCGAAGATTCGAATATCCTAGTAAAAAAAAATATTTATGAAAGAAGCGTACCTATCTACGATTGGACATGAGAGAGAGGGGTTTGAAAGGCATTGGTGTACATAGGGTGATTTTTCATTTTTCATACAGTGATCCCTTCCTTGAAAGGTATTGATGCACGCATTGATATAGTTAGGTCAAAGATTTGGATATCTGGATCATAAAAAAAAATGAAAAATTGAAAGGTATTGATGCACGTTGAAGGTGAATTTAGAGTTTTGCAAGATTGCATAGGGAGGTAGAATATTCTGTTCGGAAGAGGAAGATGACTATAGAGTGGGAGGGGCAAGCAAGTGTGTGGCTTGTTATGGGATGAAGCTATGTAACTTACCAAATGATTATCGACAATGGCAACAGTGTAACTTATATTGTAGTTGTACTATAAGTTAGCATTAGATTACAATATTAGATTAAACATTAATGTGTTTAAACAGGGTAGGGTTAATGGGTATTAGTATAATACTATCAGATTAATTGTGGTAATTGAAGTTGCTTACACATTAATGTGCAACGTAAGTTAGGACCATAATTTAAGCTAAGCCGGATTAGTGTTAATGGGCTATAGTATGATACTATAGATTAAGATTTATACGCATTATAAGTGATATCGGACTAATATTAATGTGAATATAACTTAAATTTTGTTATTTTGAATAATAGAATAAATTCAGCTATATTAGATTATTATTACTATTTATATTTTTTAAGATTTATTTGCCCTCATACCTATATCTGTAATTTAAGTCCTTTTTTTCTCACAAGTTTGTGTTCTTATTGTGAAAAAGAATCGAGTGGCTAACATGGAATCACACCCATGTGGATCCACAGTATGAGAATTATGCCTGGTCCAGATACTTGTACCTATCACTGACAGAATAAGGAAGTTTACCTGAAAACCAACCATTTCTTCCAATTTATACACACCTTATTCTCTTTATTGCAGTGATGCATGGTCAACTTCATTGAGAAAATCATAGGGAGAATACTCCAGTAAAGGCATCGAAAAAGAATAGTAAAGCAATTTACAAACTCTAAGCTGGAGAACAGAAAGGTTACTGAATTCTAGATTGGTTCCTTAGCCTAACTAGATCCACCTTTGTCACAAGAATCTCTTATTGATCTGCGTGTTGCATGTTTCTCTACTTAGGTATCTGGTTATGTAACTGCTGCTGAACATCTTAGTTTAGGAATCTACTGATTCTGCTCAACTGTTTATTAGTTCTGCAATATTTCTAATCCTTATTTCTAGCTAATACAATTATAGAATATTTTACCTGCTTCTTCATTTGCAGTTCTCTAAGATTCATTCTAACCCTTCATGTCAAACATGGATGCTGATGAGGATCTGAACCAAACTGAAGCGAATGAAATGCCATCATCTCAACAAGAGGTAACTATGAAAAACCATTATTTTATGAGTTTTTTTTATAAATAAAACGTCGTTAAGAATTAGTAGTTCCCAGAGATGGCTGTCAGTGCAAAGAAATCATTGCAAAATTCTTTCACTCTACTCCAATCTAATAATTGTAATTGCTCTAGATCTCTCATTGCTTCTTGTTGTCTTATATTTAGTCCTGTATTAGAGTCTCTAGCGGTAATCATTGTATGCACCGCATAATAAAAATTGTGTATATTGTTTTCTTGGCCGGCTATCCTGGCTACTTATTCAGGGAAGTTTTGTTTGAAAGATTCCCAGGAGGCTCGTGCCACGTCTCCTAAATAATTTTCTGCCACTCTAAGCATAGCCGCTCCAGTTTCTATATCCATTTCATGCTTAGCCGCGTAGTCTCTTGCTACCGAGACTTTCCACTGTTCAAGGTATAGGTCATGTAATTATGGGTCACATTCGGTTATATTTAGTAATACAACATCTTTTCCAAAGAATGTTAGTTTTGGGGGTCCTCTACGGCCAATGGTTTTTAGTAGTGGGTTATTGTTAGTATACGGATCGACTGCAGTTCTAAGGGGATGTCCTTGACTATAATCTAATGTTCTCATTGTACTTTCTTACTTTTTTGCAGGAGGAAGTAATCAAGAAGAAGTATGGAGGAATTGTACCGAAAAAACCACCACTCATCACCAAGGCAAGTGATGATCTACTTTGGTAACATAGTTAATTTTTTACCTTCGTTGAATTCCAGATAACCAACACCTTTGGAGGGTCGATGCAGGACCATGAACGAGCTTACTTTGATTCAGCAGACTGGGCTTTAGGCAAGGTATTACTGTATTTTTTATCAGCTTGCATGCCTCAGCAAATATTTTTTATATTTTTTTTCTTCTATCTTTCAAATTCGTTTTTTGCTTTTATAGCAGGGGGCGGAGAAACCCAAAGGACCCCTTGAGGCACTACGACCAAAATTACAGGTAACGATTCTTACGACGACATTGCTCTAGATCGATTCCTCAAAAATTATCATGACATGCTTCTTTTGAATGCAGTATTACCTATTTCACGATATATTTTGCTTCCTTTTCATTTTTGTCAGCCCACTCAGCAACAAGCACGGTCTCGTCGATCTGCCTACACATATTCCGATAATAAAAGTGGTATCATGTTATCTTATTTCACCTGATATAGTCTTTCTGGAAATGACTATAAGCCATGCTAACTTTCTTTCCCCCTCTTCAACCTGTAGATGGTGGTAATGCTACTGCTGAAGAGATGACTGAGGACACCAACAGCAGTGATCACTAAAAGTATAGTTTTCCTGGATCAGTAGTTACTGCCATTCCATTCTCCCCCTTTCCAAGGCTGCGAATAAGAAAGTGAGAGTAGCTTTTGATTAAGGTCGTTTCAATTTAAATTTTTATCGAGCATGAATGAAGCACTTATTGTTCCAAGGTTCACAATTCTAATGTCTTTATGGATATTAAATATAAGCTTGCTAAACCCTTAAAGGAACTTATAATTTCAATGGACATCAACAGAGATTGGCGATATTGTTGGATTCTAGATATGACAGCGTAGTGTAATTTGATCTCAATGTTAAATACAAGACTTGGCACTAGTGATGATGGTTATTCTCAGGGCTGTTATTATTTGAACAGAGTTTGGACAAATATTGAAATACTCAAGCAAAATTTCAATAATCATATTAAGTAACAATCAAATGAATAAACTCAATCTAGTGCTTATTATTTTCTAGAGAAAGGAAGGACAAACCCTATTCCTACAAGGAAGGCGAGATTTGATTTGAAGATCTGAATTCTAATAAACTGAACTAGCAAGCACTTGTCGTGGCACATTAACTCGATTTGTTTCTGTTCATGAGCTCTCTACAAGATTGAAGAGCAGTTTTGATGCAATGTTATTTTCTCATACATACTGTCTGCTTTCAGTGGGTTGATTCTGATCTCTTTACGACAGATTGGATGACCACACAAGTTACTCTTCCAACTAGAAATTTCAGTAAAGGTAACAACATAACTTGGACGGCAATTGACAAAATTTACCCTTCGTAATTGCAATGAGGAAGTGCTTCTTGATTCCTATAAAACATGGCCCTTAAGTCATCAAAAACACAAACACACTTCAAATGCTGTCCATCTCGACTGAAGATGAACTAGAGGTTTTCTAATTCCATGTAAAGTAAAACTCTCTGAGTTTCCTATATTCTCCTGGAACAGCTAACAGAATGACTCGGTTGCTGCTGACCAAAAAATGCATTTGACAGCAACATTACTCCTCATCATTGTCATCCACCACATTGATAATCTAGTCATTTGCTGATTGATCTCACCAGTAATCCCCACACGAACACGAGCCACCACTGAAATGGTGAAATCGATTGGAGTCGCGCAAAATCACCAACCTATTCTCAATAGCAGATATAAACTTAATAGCACTATGACAATCTTGGCATACTCTTAGGTTCTTGATTACTTGAATCGGCCTTCCAGGTGGTATATTTAGGATTCCAAAAGCAACTGCGAGCTTCTCGCTGTGATACTTAAGCATGTGTTCTTTCTCTTCCTCTTCCACATCAAGCAATACCATTTCAGTAGCCGATACATGACCCTGTTTTTTCATCTTCATATCCAATTTTTCAAGAAAAGCATAGATCTTTTCCTTTTCAGGATGTATCATGTCCCCCACAGAAAATGTATGGATTTTGTTCTTTGCCTCAATCCAACTAAACCCAGGTACCTTCTTGACTCCCCTCTCCCGCATCATCACTCTCATCTTATCGACATCATTCCATTTACCAAATCCTGCATACAAATTCGAAAGGAGAACATACATTCCCGAGTTATCGGGTTCCATCTCGAATATCTTTTTTGCTGCCTTTTCTGCCAATTCAGTGTTCCGATGGATCCTGCTTGCACCCAATAAGGCACCCCACATAGTCGCATCAGGTTCAAACGGCATGTCTCGCATAAGATCTTGAGCATCATCCAGCCTTCCTGCTCTGCCAAGAAGATCTATCATGCAAGTATAGTGTGCTGCTTTTGCTGTCACACCAAAAACCCTATGCATAGTATGAAAATAGTCGATACCGATATCGACCAACCCAGCATGGCTACAAGCCGACAACACCCCAACCTGAAAAACAATGGAACGGAAAGGCATGAGAATATGAAACACAATGAGTTAACATTGGCACAATACTAAATTTTCAATGGCAGACTTGCAGATGTAGAACAAGAAGTACAAAAGAGCTAACATTGCATCGACCAAACAAACCCTTACCATGGTAACATCATCTGGATGTGTATCAGTCATTCTCATCGCATCGAAGACTCTCAATGCATCGTTTCCATATCCGTGGCGAGCATAACCAGAAATCATGGTATTCCAGGAGACCACATCCTTCTCCGTCATTTCCTCGAATGCCTTGTGTGCCTTATCTACTCTACCACATTTGCTGTACATAGAAAGGAGGGCATTCCCTACGAAGCAGCCCCTAACATATCCAGCCTTGATAAGCCTCCCATGCACCTGCTTCCCGCACTCCAACATTGCGACATCAGCAATTGTGCTCAAGATGCATGTAAACGAGGATCGACTGATCCTATCGCGGTGCCTTCCCATCCCGACGAACATCTGCAAAGCCTCCTCACTGAACCCGCCGTGAGAGTAAGCAGCAATCATGGCAGACCAGGAGACTGCATCCCGTCGTGGCATTTCGTCGAACATTCGCCGTGCCTGGTCGATCATTCCACACTCAGCGTATCCTGTGATAATGGTGTTCCAGGTGTCTACATTCTTACATGGCATTCGATCGAACAGTTCCGTTGCCTCGTCCATCTTCTGCCTCTGCACGTATCCTGCAATCATGGCGTTCCATGACACAGTGTTTCTCTCAGGCATTTCGTCGAACACCTTCCTCGCCTCCTCCAGCATCCCGTTCTGTGCGTACCCGGAAACCATAGCGGTCCAACTGAAGACATCGAGAGAAGGGGACTCATCAAAGAGCCTCCGTGCTACCGCCATGTCTCCGTTCTGGGCGTAGCCGGAGATCAAGGTGTTCCATGAAACAATGTCTCTCTTCGGCATCCGATCGAAGAACTGCTGCGCTTCGGGAAGTCGTCTTCTGCGTACATAACCAGCGATCATGGCGTTCCAGGAGATCGTATCCCAGTTGGAATTGGAATCGAAGAGCCGCTGCGCTGCTTCCAAGAGACCGTTCTGCACGTAGGCGGCGAGGATGCCATTCCAGGAGATGGAATTCTTGTCCGGCGTCCGCTCGAAGATGTCGCGAGCCTCCTCGACGAGGCCGCTCCGGGCGTAGGCGGAGATCATGGTGTTCCAGGTGACAGTGTCCTTGAGGGGCATCCGATCGAAGAGGCGTCGGGCGGAGGCGAGGTCCCGGTTGAGGACGTGGCCGTGGATCATCATGTTGAAGGAGAAGATATCCGGGCGGGGCATAGATTCGAAGAGGCGGACCGCGAGAGGGAAGCACCCGTTGGAGAGGTAGCCGGAGAGCAAGACGTTCCAGGAGACGGTGGTCCGGGTGCGCATGCGGCGGAAGAGGGCGGCGGCGGCGTCGATGCGGCCGTGGCGCATGTGGGCGCTGATGGTTTTGTTCCATCGCACGACGTCGGGATCGGACGCCGGAGAAGCTGAATTCTTAAGATCGCCGGCGCGGGGACGACTGGTGGGGTTTGAGGGGAAGGACTGGGCGTAGGCGGCGGCGCCGGTGTAGAAGAAGCGGCGGCGAAAGATCTCCGAGCGGGAGAGCATCTGGTTGCTCGAATCAAACCATAAGAGAACAAAATCTTCAACAATTTTACGATAATTTTGCTGTTTTTGTTTTAGGAATCGTCAATCGATCTTTATCGATCTCTTCCATAATTTTTATTAGAAAGATAAATCACGGAGGATCTTATTAGCTCTGACATGGTAACCAAGATACGTAGGTGTTATTTGAATCCAATAAAAAATTTTAAACCTTCTCCGGAATCGATCAACGGTGATTTATCAAACAACACACGTGAAGTTTAAAATTATCCAAACAACACTCCATACTTTCATATTTACCAAATAGCACATTTAATTTCATTTTTATCCCTCCTGTCAAATAGACTTGTATTACTGTGGTACTGGAATTTATAATTTCAACACCACTATGATGTTGAAATTTGAATTTTCAGTATCATATTTAGATAGTTTGGGATTTTTATTTTGGTGCATGTCTATTTGGCAAGAGGGGTAAAAAAGGAATTAAGTGTGCTATTTGGTAAATATAAAAG
This sequence comes from Wurfbainia villosa, assembly GCA_025175895.1. NCBI lineage: Eukaryota > Viridiplantae > Streptophyta > Magnoliopsida > Zingiberales > Zingiberaceae > Wurfbainia > Wurfbainia villosa. Next base: position 18,832,657 of record CM045991.1, on the reverse strand, counting down.
TATGAGACGCTGTTTGGGCAATTCTAAACTTCACATGCGCTGTTTGATAAATTGTCGATCGATCAATACCACTTTTATAAACACTGTTGTATCTTACCTACCACGTCATCTCCGTAGAAATTATTTTTGTTCTCAATTTATAATTCTCTATAAAAATTTGGACCAACCAACCTAGTGCTCCTATCGATTTGTCTCATCGGCAAAAAGATTGGAACTCCCAACCTAGGAGCCTCCGGCCTCCCGTCCCAAGGAGGATGCGCGAAGGGGTTAATCACGGGGCGGCCCAATCGGGGACGTTACCCTTCTTGGGCTGAGCCTTTGGCCTTTGACGGGCTGGTACCAGCAGAGGGGGTTCTGCCAGGGCGGCAGGATAAATCCTGCCTTTCCCTGGAATCAATCCCCCGACCTTCATCTGCAAGCACCTCTGCCTTAACCAACCCGCCATCCCCGTGGGGACTCCTATCGATTTGTCTCATAATCATTATAAATGAAGTAAATTATGGAGGATCCTATTACCCTTAACATGGTGACTAAAATATGTGAGAGTCATCTGAGATTTTAAACTTCCTTCGAAATCAATCCACATTAAATCTATAAATCTATAAATATTGTTATTTCTTAATCACCACATAGTGTGTCATCTGGTATTAGATTGAATACAATCCCCGCGGGAAGGACCTAGTGGTTAGCGCATACAGACGTTGCATCATAGGACAACGGATCAATCTCTCGCAAATACGAGGGTGTCATCCCTCCATGTGCTAGTTACTAGTCTCAAGGGCCAAAGATCTATCGTGATTTACCTCTCTTACGATGATTCAAAAACGGACTGATAAAAGTCACTAGATCGACGGATTCCAATCTTTACATCATAGTATTAGATTGAATACAACTCAATTTTTAACATTGAATAAGAATATTTTCTAATTTTCTATAAATAGTATTAGATTTATACTTCCAATATTTTCATTTTTCTTCTGGAAACCTCTATTGCCTCCTCCATTGTGCGTGTGTATATTTATAGTCACAGAAGATCAAAATAGAAAGCCTAATAATATAGAAGAACTATGGCATTTTCCATTTTCATTGAGAACGCTTCCTTCTCGTTCTTTCTTTAGCGCGAGATCGATTGCCGGAGATAAGGAAGAATCGGAGGAAGCGGCCGAGGAATGGCGTATAGGGCGGACGACGACTACGACTACCTCTTCAAGGTGGTCCTCATCGGCGACTCGGGCGTCGGCAAATCCAACCTCCTCTCCCGGTTCTCTCGCAACGAGTTTAGCCTCGAGTCCAAGTCCACCATCGGCGTCGAGTTCGCCACCCGGACTATCCGCGTCGACGACAAAGTCATCAAGGCCCAGATCTGGGACACCGCCGGCCAAGAAAGGTTCGACCTCTAGGCCTCATCTCATTTTCGATCTAGCTCTGAACTTTTGATCGATTTTACATTTCCAAGGCAGTGGAAATATGGATTTCCTCTCGATGCGAATTAGTTCTTCGTTTGTTATGCTAACTAATTCTTCGACCGAGGGTTAATCTCAATTTCGATCCAAACTTTTGGATGGTAGGATTTAGATCGGATTGCGGAATTCTTGCTAATTTGAAAGCAATGGAAACAGGTATTTTCCTTTGGTTTGGATGCGAATTGATTCTTAGTTTTAGGTTTATCTGCGTTCTGAGTTCTTCCTCTACTTTTAATGAAGTTCATAATTACTGATAAATTCATTTCAAACTTACTGCTGCAACAGATCTACCATTGATGGAAATCGTAATTACTGATGAACCTTATTCAAACTTGCTGCTTCATTGATTAAAGCTCCATTATATATCTTTCTTTGGTCGATATCATTTTTTATGAGATATAAATCGAATTCCCCCGAGAGATTAGCTCACATTTGCTGATGTGCGAGTTTTCTTGTTCATCGATATCAAGAGACTACAATCTTTTAGTGTTAGTTATGAAAATCTTAGTCACTGGCTGGCAACTGAATCATATAATCAATTAGTTGAATTGTATACCAATTTGGAAATTGGCCTGGTTAATCCACTCACGCTTTGCCATCGAGCTCTACCGGCCCACTTGATCAAACCAAATTGTTGTAACATCTAGCTGATTAGGTCATTTCATCTGCATAGGCAATTTGATGCATGAAGTTTCCGTCAATGAATGTTTCTGAAGAAAACATGGAATCGTCGCGTTAGCGGCTCTTCCGACTGACCCTACTAATGGAGGAGGTAAATCAGGATCCCAAATGACGAGTACAAAGGAGGGGATCAATCGATAGTCTAGGACAGTGAAACCCTCGAGAATTGATCCCTTCCCACTCAATTGTTTACCAACGGAGACAACTCTGGGGGCTTGCATGTCCCGGAAGGAAGAATCTATTATATGCAGTTTTAACTTTGTTTTGGAATAGGCTATTTCTATAATTCGAACTGTGACTTCTTGCAGTAACTCTATCGTTCATTTCATCTGCATCTATTTCATATTTAAACTAAATAGCTATTTCAGTAGAAGAGTAAAACATAACTAAAAAGAGTGATCATGGAATTTCTGGTGTATTAGAATTCATAGAATTAGAATAGCCATTCTCATAAATCAAATGCACCAGTATGTCTTGGCGAGATACTAAATGATCTAAACTCGAATTCCTAATGTGTGCAATAGCCTCCTCCTCCAAGTTTGCATATTATGTTTATTGTTAATCAGATGTTGGTCATTACTCTTGGATGTTTCTTGCTAATTCCGATCTAAAATATTTGGTCTCATCATCTAATTCTATTCTGCTGCTAGTTTGAGTAGCTCTTATGGCTCAAATCTACAGCTATTAAGAAACTAACATCTTCTCGGGTTAAGGTACCGAGCAATCACTAGTGCATATTACCGTGGAGCCGTCGGTGCCCTCGTCGTCTACGATATTAGTCGGAATATGACCTTCGAGAATGTGGAGAGATGGTTGAAGGAGCTAAGGGACCACACTGACTCCAACATCGTCATCATGCTCGTGGGTAACAAAGCCGACTTGCGCCACCTTAGGGCTGTCCTGACCGAGACCGCAAAGTCTTTTGCGGAGAGGGAGAATACCTTCTTCATGGAGACATCTGCTCTCGAGTCGATGAATGTAGATACTGCCTTCACAGAAGTGCTCGCTGAGATCCATCGCGTGACGAGCAAGAAGGCACTCGATGCGAGTGACAACGCTGTGACGTTGCCCAAAGGACAAACGATCAACATCAATTCTGATGACGTATCGGCTGTTAAGAAAGCTGGTTGTTGTTCGCCTTAGCTCGGTGAGTTGCTCCTCTGTTGGGCAACCGATGCCGAAGGTTAGCTTAAGGGTTATACGATCATAGAAATGCGATTGGCATAGCTTAGAATTTGGATGCAGATAGATATCTATATCTTGCACCCCATTTTTGCTAGTTTTTTTCTTTCTTTCTGGCTGTGTAAATCCAATTTTTTAATTGCTGAATTAATGTATCGAAATTACCTACTTCTGTAGTAAATATTGTACTAACAAATAGTTTACTAAATTCAGTTCTTTGTAAGCCTCCATTGGAGGATCAGATAATTAGTGCGGCGATAATTTTATTACAATGAACAAGGGCCGATCGGAAAATCTTTCGAGGACATCTATCCTTTCACTCTGTTAGCTTGTGTCATAAAAGGTTTTCCATGATTTATTTCTCGTGGAGTCATCATGAAAATTAATTCAGTTCTTTGCAGCATTGCATGTCCACAAGTGCCTACTTGAATGGGATACCCCTTTCTTTACCTCTAAAAGTTCATTTGATTTTGGCTCAAGTAATTAAGTCTTTTATTCACGTCATCGAGTATCTTGTTCTTACTTTCCATCTCTTTCTTATTTTCGCGAAACGAATAATATTTTAATTCATTTTTAATCTGGTTTTCTGTCATGTATCGCATTATGTTGCAAAATATTTAAAGTGAACGACTTGTTTTCATAAACAGTTGCTAATCCAATATTTTTAACAATCATTTTAGGTTTCAATTAGGTTATTGTTAATCAAGTTTGGACATAATTTCAAGGTAATCTTAAACAAGAGAATTCATATTAAAAAAAAAAATACGATTGCGAATGGTGCATTCTGATTCATTATCTGATTTAGCATAAGCAAAATGGCACAATGCACAGTGTTTTGTAGAAAGTGGGCGCGGTATAACACTCTTTTTTAGTGAAGCAGTTTCCTCGAATATAGTTAGTTTATTAGAGGAGCCATTAAAAAACTCGAGCATCATGTTGATTTGGCTTCAGGTTTGCCCCGTCCGAAAGAAAAACCTCTTGTTCCATCCGGCATCCTTGGCCAATGTACAGGCTTGTTCACAAACGCATGGCCTAAGCCTGAATTGCAAACAAAGAAGTGAAGATATATATAAATTGAAACCGAAGGAACCAAACACTAGCTTTACCAATATGTTGATATTGTTGAGCTCTAGCATCGCCGCAAAGGTTCTGTTTAATTTGACCTCTTCTTCGACCTCTATGTCTATTCCTCGCAACACCTTTGCCCTGCTTGCCTTCCTACATAAGATGGAGAGGAGTGATCTCAATGAGAGTCCCTCAATGCCAAAGATCTTAAACTTTTATAAGGATAAGAACAACTGCCAAATCCCTCTAGCATATCTACTGGAGAGATATTTTTCCTATATTCAACATTTCCCTTTAAAATCTACTAGAAAGAGATCCCCTAGATTCTTTCATTTTCAAAAGGTAATGTTGTTGGTTTTTGTAAAAAAAAAAACTCGAGTGACCAACCTCTTTTAAAGCTAGTGTCTCATGGTTTGTTATAGAAATTTTCTCCCCGTTTGGATTTGGTTCTTGAGCATGAGTACTACTGTTCTTCTCGTACGTCATTTTGAGTCCTTTAGGAGCAAGCCCATGCTTCCCCTAAAGAGTATAACTAGTGTCAAAGACAAATCAGTGAATCCAGGATACGAAAGCAAGAGGTAGCAGGCTACCATTCTAGTGAGCAGGAGTTCGACACTCATGCCACTTCGCCAATTATCTTCATGGTTGAAGTAACTTACCTGAGAAAACAATTCTATAAGGTACTATAGGTCTATAACATTCATGGATTATGAAATATGTAGCACTTGTAGAACTTACAGCACTTGCTGCCGCCTCAACTGTTCCAAACTCGATAAGAGCCTGTGTCATCTACCAAAGGAAACATAAAAAAGGATGAGCATTAGACGCTCAATGAACCTTGCAACTTGAAGTCGTATGAATCACAATGTACCAACCTTACTATTGATTACGATTCCAGACTTCCTGCTATTTGCTGACTTGTGGTGGAGGTGCGGATTGTGGAGAGTGATCTTTAAAATTCTGAATAATCAAAACAAAATTGGGCTAGCGAAAAGAATTTGCTCTCTGATAATGTTTCCTCAAAATTATTAGAATGGCATACTTTCCGAGTTTGCCAAAGATGCTTCGAATATTTTTTTCTGAGCAATCATCTGGTAGATTGTCCACTAGAACAGTCCGAAGCTGGCACAATTAGGGACACGAATTTTGATTACTAAAATCATACTATGATCCATGAATATATAAGAAGCTACATAAAATTCCAGGGAAAAACTTACCTTTGCGTCCGTGGTTTCGATTGATAACTGATGCAATCTCTTCACTTTCTTCCCATCCTCACTAACAACCTGTAAAACTAACCAATTCAGAAGTGAATTGAATGCCTTAATGACAAGTCACAAGAACAACCACGCCAAAGAGAATGGGTTTGGCCTATTGAGATGCAACTGAAAGTGCATGTGCAAGGAAAACATAAAAATGGTTATATACTCACAAGCTGTGATGATGTTCTAAGTGCAGCCTCAATTACACAGAGTGTTTTAGTGAGCTTTTTGGTTTTTCTGAAAGATGCAATAACTTCTATAGGAACTGAAAGAACCAGAGGCAAAGGAGTTTATGTTAAAAAGAATGCAAATAGCATTCATCAATACAGTGTCATGAACATGATGAACATTGCTTGTGACCAATATGTTGTTATGCATATAAAAGGTCAATTTAAAAGATCAGAAAGACATGTTGTAGATCTGGAAAATGCCCATGGACAACATTGTAAACCTTTGACAATTAGAGCAAAATTCTATCTTGAAGAACAAAATTTGAGATCACAATTCAAGTTCCAGAATTCACTTGTACAGTAACTGTTTAACATGCCCATCCGGAAAAAGAAAATTTTGACTGGCATTTGACATATTTAATATTGCGTCGAAATCACAAAAGTTATGATCCTTGATGAACTTATAGCCTCCTCTGCGAGGCAAAGCCATCCTAAGAAACCAACAATTGCCAATTTAGTGTTCTCAGTAGTCATTCTCCTCTAAGTTCCTTTTGCACTCGAAGCAAAGCACAAGCATAACTAAAATTTTCAGTGGAAAAAACCTAAATGCAGTCCTCTTCATGGACAGATCGCGTGAAGGGAGTCTTTCCCACCGTTATACTGGTCAGGTGGCTGCAGGATGCCGTGTGGCTGGGATTAATCCCATCTCATCCAACGAAAGTTAAATTCCCCTTTGTGTGATTTTGTAAGATTTCTTCAGTTACAGCGCATTCAAAATTATTCGCAAACAAAAAGATGATGCAGCTTCAGGAAATGTGAAAAAGGGAATAACTTTGATCCTAAAAATTGATTCAGGGTCACAGTGGCTACTCAAAATAGTGTTATAAGAGAGAAAGGGTTTCGCCAGCGGCCAGTCAAGCAGACAATTACACAATGAATACAAACAACACGCAAGGGACAGAAAAACATCAGTGATTAAAAGCTACAAGCTTAAATTGATAGATGAGAAAGCATTCTAAACACAAATTTGTGCATATATATGCCCAGCTGGAAAAGAAAACGAAAAACAACAATAACAATTCTAGTGAGCCAGAAGGTATGCATACCGTATCCTTCATTGTCTTTCTTGATAAACCTTAGTAGAAATCTATCAGTAGCCAGATTCTCTTCACTGAAGAAATACTCAACCTAAAATTGCTCGTTTAGAAGTTGGAGACAGAAATTATAAGATAGGCACTTATCATGTGCATCAGCAACGTGACTACATACAGCATTTCCTCTGTGTTAAGTATATATGCAGTTATGCACTAAAAAATGTAGCAAATCCATTCAAGATATTTCAAGTTACAAATAGCACGTTAGGAACTAGTTTAGATCAGAACTTGTCTAAAACCTAGACAGGCATTCGTTTATCTTTTTGTTCAACAAATCGAGAACGGGAAGGGAAATTAAAGCCTCCTTTTCTTTGTTTTCTCGAAAACTTCAGAAATAAGTAGGGGAAAACAAAGAGAAACCGTCAGGATGTTGTTCTCAAATGAAGGTAAGGAAGATGAATGTAGGAACGCGAACCTGCCGAACGATCCGATCGCGAAGTTCCTCAGAGAGTTCCGGAGGATCGACGGCCGCCACTTTGGTTTCTTGGAGGCTCACGTCATCCGGGGCATCGGCGAAGACATCCACTCCGAGAGAAGAGGACACGACGCGGGAGCCTCTCCGAGATGGATCGGTGATCGGGGAAGCGTCAGCCGATGACGATCCGCGCGAGGCAGCTTCTTCCGTGGTGGAGGCGTAGGAGTGCTCGACGCCGGCATTGAAAAGTGGCGGAGGCGGGATCAGAGAGGAGGGAGGTCGCCGATCGGTTTCCATGCGGTATTGGATGGCGACCTGGACGTTCCCCGTCTCCCTGCAGACCCGGTCTCGCCGGGTACCACTCTCCGATTTGGTTTATATAGGAGAGCGACGAAGACAGTGGAACACTTCGAATGTGAATGAAGAACGTGGGCCACAATTGGGCCCGATCCAAATTGGACCCATGAAGGGCTCGAAAATGAAATAGAAATATTTTCTTAAAAAAAATAGTTCAACGTGGATTATTTTTAGTTATATAAATAATAAACGAATAAATACTCGGCCTGTTTGTTAGGTATGCTAAATTTGTTATATCCCACTCTTTCTATTTGCTATATTTAGTATTTATATAGTGGAATAAAAAAAAGTAAGGAATAATTAAGAAAGCAACACTGTTTATACAATTTACCGAAATTTGTACGGATAACAAATTCGTTAATCCAAATGTATATATATATATACACCTAAATAATTGTGTGTATTAATTAATTCCAATTTATTGTTACTGTAGGTCTTATATATATATATATATATATATATATATATAATCTGAAAAATAATCAAGCGGTTGGTCGACCCTGGCTGGCTCCAGCCACGAGTCCATCTCTCAGCCGCCGGCGGCAGGCCTTGCGCAAGTGCCGCGGCTGGTTCACGTCTTAGTTGTCGAAGTAGCAGTACCTTTGTCCAATGTATGCAAGTAACTTAGGCAAATCTTCTTAAATTTTTTTATTGGCACGGGGACATCCGCACTCTCGATTCAATTAATCTTTAAAAACCATCCATTTTATTCCACGAATCTTCGAGATATCTCATCAATAACTGAACCAAATGAAATTGAAGTCCAAATGATCTCTACCGATCATCAAGGATAAATCAAGAAAGCACTTACTGTTTTTTTTATGATTTAGTTCGAATTATATAGTCACATCATTCCTGAACAACGGTCCAACGTCGAAGCTGTGGGCAAACTCTTAGACTGTCCGAATAATTTTTTTTTTAAATTCGTCGTCGAATAATATCACAGTAAAAAATCGAACTATGTTCTTTTATAGAATATATCTCTCCGCTTTTATCGTTGCACCATGTCCCTTGGGTCTAAGTTGCTCTTTCCTTTAATTTCCTTAATCTTAAAAGGTACAGTAAAATCTGCATCTATCCTAGCAAGAAAATAGAAGAGGTTTGTCAGTGACGATGACGACCTCAGTCATTATAAGCGATTCACATGCCTCCACGGGAATAATATAATAGCTAAGGTATAACAATATTTATAAAAATAATATGTATCGATTTCAAAAGAGATCTAAATTTTTTTTTCTAGATTTAGATGATTCCTACGTATCTTGACCACAACGTCAAAGCTCATCGAATCCTTCATGATTTATCTCCCTCATAATAACCGTAGAACAGATCAATAAAAATCACTAGGTTGATGTTGATGATTCTAACTTTTAAAGAAGTGATTCACACATGTAAAACAGCAGGATCAATGCATTTATCTACAGTCACTGACTAAGAATGCATAACGGAAGTTAATTGTTCATGCTAACTACAAGCGATGCCTTGTCAACTTACATAAACCAGCAAATAAATCGGAAATTTCAGAATGTAAGCAGCGACCATGGTGCGTGAAACAAAATGCAGTTGCAGACTTCAGAATGCAACCCAGTAGCAGCACCATTTTGCTTCAGTTCAGATTCTTAGTTCAGTCTGTAACTATCTGAAAATCGAGCAGAATAACCGAGTATTATTCCACTAAAACTAGTTTATATACATGTAAATAACGATATCATAATGAAGATTCATAACGACATAATTCATGACTGTGCAAATCAGAGCTTTTGCAGAAATGGGATAGCAAAATGGTTTAGGGTTTAAGGTTCAGCCATTGCTGTTATGTTCACGTTTCTTTGATCTTTTTGTCCACACCAAAATGGACAGAACAATGTATCTCGAACAAGATGGTATACTTCAATGACAAACGCACCAAGAACACTGACAGCTTCATCTAATTGATTGTTTCTTCATTTTCAATGAAGAATAGGAAAGGAAATCAACACGATCATCTCGTTTCATGCTATGAAAAGTGCCATGATCCTACTCTTTCTGTTCCAGACACTGCATCAATCAAACAGAGCAATCACTTGCGTTGCTGGTTTAGTGAAATTATGAACAAACACATCGAGAAGGAGAGCAAACGATTATCTATCGAACTCCAACTCAAACCAATTAAGCAGCATCAGATGCAAATTTTGATCATGATTATGAGTGCAGTGCAGCAAGATGATGAGGCAAAGGCCATGGCTGCTCACCTTTTTCTGATGGCTTGGCACGCTTGATCTTCGCAAGCTGCACCTGAGAGTCCACAAAGATTCGCATCCGCTGGAACTCGAGCTCCTTGGTGAACTCCATCCGCTTCTTCTCCAGCTCCGTCCTTTGCTGCTGCTTCGCTTCCTCCACCCTCTGGTAAATCTCGGCGAAGCTCTCTATCGCCCTCGCCAGCTCACGGAGCTCGTCATGGGCTCGCCCCCGAGCCCTTCTCTTTTTCTTTGAGGAGGATGAACCCGACTGCGACCTAAAGCCGTTCCCTTCCTCCTCGTCGTAGAGGTCGTTAGCTCCTGCAGCTGCTACCGCCGCCGCTGCGGCGGCGGCGGCGGCGGCAGCAGCATCCTGTCGGAAGATTAGGTCGTCGATGGCGTTCCCGGTCGCCGCTGGCTTTTTCTCCCTCACGCTGGCTTGCCGCATGGAAGAGCCTTTACGGTGGGAGGGGAGCGGAGGCGAAGCGGGAGGGTTCTTGCCATGGGGCGGACCGGACGACGACCCCACGAGGGCGTCAAGGCGAGAGAAGAAGCTCCAGCCCCCAGCGCCGCCGTCTCCTCCTCGTCCTCCAGCAGCGATCCTTGCCTTCTCGTTCTTGTACTTCTTCTTGAGGGTATCGATCCGGTTCTTGCATTGCGCGTCGGTTCGGAGGGGGCGGCTGCGGCCGCGCGGTCCGGCACGGGAGTTGACGGCGTCGGCGACTTCCTGCCAGTGCTGCTGGCGGAGGCTTCCCCGGTTGAGCTCCAAGAAGCGGTCGCCCCACGCGTCGACCAGCGCCGAGGTTTCCCCCTCGCTCCAGCAATCCTCCCGGTAGGGCGCCGTCCTCGTCCCCTTCCCCTCCATCGCCCCCACCACCGCCAGATCTAAACCTATTTCCTCTTTCTCCTCCCACTGACCCAATATTTTCCGCTAATTGTTCTCCTCCATCTCGCCGGCCGAGGGGGAAGCGTATTGAAAGGGAGAAGACGTCGGCACCGAAGACCGGGGGCGGGGTCCATGGGGGCGACGGGGCATCGCCGCCGTTGGTTTCGGTGCGCGATGACGAGGACCGATCGGGGATGACCAAATTGCCCCCGGAGAGAAGGCGACGGGAAGGCGTGGAAGCGAGAGGGGCAGGCCTGGAACTGGGGCTGCCCTACAGCCGAGGGCTGTCCCTTGCCCGCGATGGACGGAGAATGGCCTGTCGTTTGCACGCATTTATAGTTGACCGCCAATAGCGCGCCGGTCCAGATGGGACCTGACGTCGCCGCCGGCGCAATGTCTCTCCGGCCAATCTCTTTACTGGACCCCGGCGAATTCTTGGATTGTTCTAGAAGTCAGCGATGGAACCAAAATAAATAAATTATAATTAAAAATGAAAAAAAAATTATGTTAAAAAAAATTATTTTTTTAAGTAAAAAAATACCGCATTGACCAAGTCAAACCCTACTATTTTTGTACTCCATGGGAACAAATGCTTTCCTCTCCTTGGTGGTTTCCTTTTCCTCGCCACCCTCAACTTTTTAGGGTTCTTCCTTCGTCTCTCGACAAAACAAATTTAAATCCTCGCCATGGTTTTCGGTTTCATTTTGGGTATCACATTTTTGATCAATGTCCCTCCGCGTCCTCCTCCTCCTCCTCTTGTGGTGCCTCCTCATTGCGACGTCGCTACGTGCTGCTCCTCCACTTGCCGGAGGTGACCAATTCGATTCAGTCTTTGAAACGTTTGATATGCTTCTTGTTTGTTTTTATGGCGTTTGTGTAAGGATTAATCTCCAGGTTATTTCATCAACTGTGGCGCATCCCAAGAGGAGACGATCGGAAGTGTGCAATGGATCCCCGACCAAGGCTTCACCAACGCCGGCAACGTCTCCGTCATTACCACCCCCGGCCTTGTCCCCTTTATCTCCACCGTCCGGTACTTCCCTGACACCTCCGCCCGCAAGTATTGCTTCGTGATCCCCGTGACCAAAGGAACCAAGTATTTGATCCGCTCCACCTACTACTACGGCGGATTCGACGGGGGGCAGAAGCCGCCGGTGTTCGACCAGATCATTGACGGCACCAAGTGGTGCACGGTGGACACAGCTGCGAACTACGACAACGGGATGAGCGCTTACTACGAGATCGTGGTGGCGGCGCAGGGGAGGACGGTGAGCTTTTGCCTGGCGAGGAATGAGCAGACGACGGGCAGTCCCTTCATCTCGGCGCTGGAGCTGGTGAACTTGGACGATTCAATGTACAACGGGACCGATTTTGGGAAGTACGCGCTGAGTACGGTGGCGCGGCACCGATTCGGGCAGGACAGGGACATCATCAGGTATGCAAATTGTTTGCCTAAAAAAACAAATTTTGATCGATGAAACTAAGATGGAATCGATTCTGTAACTAGCTATCCAGAGGATCCATACAGCCGATACTGGGAGGCCTTCACGGATTCCAACCCCAGGGTCGAATGCCACTCTAACATCATCTCATCGGAGTTCTGGAACCACCCGCCGGAGGCCGCACTACAGCGAGCTCTCACCACGAGCCGGGGGAAGCAGCTGGTTGTGCAATGGCCACCAGTGGCGTTGCCGGCTGCCGTGTACTACGTTGCGCTCTACTTCCAGGATAACCGCACGCCGAGCCCCTACAGTTGGCGAGTCTTCGACGTCGCTTTGAATGGCCGTGACTTCTTCCGGGGCCTCAACGTCTCCAGTGATGGAGTAATGGTGTTCGGCGCGCAGTGGTCACTCTCAGGGAAGGTGGAGATCGTGATGTCTCCGAGCACCGATTCTCCGGTTGGGCCTGTGATCAATGCAGGGGAAATCTTTCAAGTTGTGCCTTTTGGTGATAGAACTCTCACTAGAGATGGTAACTCAACTCAATCATGAACTTTTAGTTTGTTCCTGCAAAGAACAAGATTCATAATTGTGCTAATAATCGTTGCAGTTATTGCAATGGAGGAACTGGCAAGAAGCCTGAAGAATCCTCCACCAGATTGGACTGGTGATCCATGCTTTCCCAAGGAGCACTCATGGACTGGAGTGCTTTGCTCTCAAGATGGTACCAACAGAGTGGTTGCATTGTGAGTTCTGAAGGATCAATCATCTCTAATGTTTCTCATCATGAATCATCAACTTGAGACTCTTTGCAGGAACCTCACCAACTTTGGCCTTTCAGGAACACTGCCAAATAGCATCGACAACTTGACCGCCCTCGCAAACATGTAAGCAGCCAAGTTATGAGTTCATTTCCAATCTCACTCGACTCAGATTCAGTTGTAAGCTTTGTGTCTGGAACAATTCATGCGAAACATGTGTGCTTGCAGTTGGCTCTCTGGGAACAAATTGTATGGTCCAATTCCAAAATTGAGTTCTCTGAAGAACTTGGTTTCTTTGTAAGCTTGGGCTTCAATTATTTCCTCTTTTTGTTGCCTTTGCGATGCAAATTATCCAACAACTATGGTTATGTTTGATTAGGCGTCTGCAAGACAATGAGTTCAGCGGACCGATTCCATCTTCGTTGGGGGAGCTTCCAAGCATCAAAGAGATGTAAGCAAGCCTAACGAGATTTTCTTCCATACAACTTCTTGATTGTCTTGTGCCTTCTCTTGCCAATTAACAGATATCTCCAGAACAACCAACTCACCGGACCTGTTCCGGACGATCTGAAGAACAAAACTGGTGTCGACATCCAGTAAGCTTCGATCATGAAAATCTGTTTCTTTTTTTTTTTTCCAAACAATCTCTTGCGCATAACTTCTTAACTGTGTCGCTGACAGGATTCTACCTGGGAACCAGATACACTAACTTATTGAGAACAATGAAGTCAGGGATGAAAAAGATTATCAAATTCTCTCGTGTGGAACTAGAAAATGGAATTCACTGCATTTCCACTCAATTTGTCATCCAAATGTTATTGTTTTGTGTACATCTATCATATTTTGCTTAAATGCAGCCAACTTTAACACGCCCTTTGCAATTCTGTCTCCTCTAAACATACTTTTTTTATTTTTTTTTCCAAACTACAATCTCCTCAATCCTGGAAGTCATAGTCAATTGATTGCGTGACATGAACAATACTGCACACCTCTACACAACATCAAGTCATTTATATTTTTTTTTAAGAATACAATTGCACTACATTTTTTATTGCTATATGAGGCATGCTACTCATTTATTCAGAGTCTATCTTTCATCAGAGAATCTAAAAGAGCTGCCCTTCAAGAGCCCAACTCGGAGATCGTTTGTTTCACTATATTTTGGAAGGCAATGAGAGATACAAGATGAGTGGAAGCAACTTTCACTTGGCCACATACCTCGACTCAAAGGATACAATCTGTTTGAGAGACACTGCTTTCTTTACTGATCTATCTCCAGTTTCATTACTGATGAATGTTACTTGGCATTTCAAGGCTCTTTGCTCCTTTACTGATGGTGGAGAGCTAAAGATATTAGCGTTGTTCCCTTAGCTCAGAAGAAAGACCAACTACAGACTATCACGAAGACAAGTCGGATATAGGTATAATTGTTCAGAATGCTTAATGTGGAATAAAGTGCAGACAATTGTAAAATAAAGGTAGAGGGAGAACCAAGTTCTCTAGAACCAGACCTAGTCTTTCCTGTAGTATCGAAGAAGAATAACAAAAATGAAGAGCCAACTAATCTCCTAAACATAACAACTAGACTCACAGAAGGGGAAAAAAAGCACGAGACCAATTAGTTGGCACTGAAGCATGGACAGAGTATCTGAGTTGTTGAAGTTGCTCCATGAAGACAGTCATGTGTATTTACCAGCAACAGATTCCCTCTTAAAAGCTAAAAAAAACAAAAAAGTAATAATACCATCAAGCTTTCCCCAATCTCTATTATTAAGGGGGGAAAATTGGTCCACCAGTCCATTCAATGGAACTGAAGAACACAACAAGCACATGCTGTGTTCCCAACTTCTTGGGTCAGTCTGTCATTTCTATCAGAAACAAGAAGACAGTGAGTATGAACAAAATGTGATTTTGCAGGAACAAGAACAGGCGGACCTTGAGATCGGACACCATGCGACCACATGAACAGGCATTATTGAGTACTCGAAGACAAATCCCAGATTAAAATAGATTATCTGGGTTACAGATCAATGTAAAATTAGCCCAAGCAATGAGCTGGTAAAAGTGATAGTTATCAAGATGCGAGTGATGCAATCGATTTGTCCTTGGGCAATGAAAAAACAGAAACAAAGCTGACCTCTTGACTGCCATGATGGATTAGATGGCGAACAATGGGTAGGTTACATCTAGGGGAAGAGTAATCTGAGAAGATGGTCATGGAGGAGAGGTCTTCGAGATCACAATTTGTCAAAGTGGCTCCTTTTTCTCTTGCTGAGGAAAGCCATCGATGATTTCGACGGGGTATCTGTCGATGCAGTCCTCCCATGGATTTTGGGGTGAAGACTTCACATGTCGAAGAGCCTGCCACACGGCGCTGTTGCACTTGAAGCCGCTGCCGAAGGCAATCTGCCACACGCGGTGGCCTCTGCGCATCCTCCCCTTGGCCTCCATGTACGCGAGCTCGTACCAGATGGAGCTGGAGGAGGTGTTGCCGAAGCGGTGGAGGGTCATCCGGGAAGCCTCCACGTGGTCGCGGCGGAGGTGGAGATTCTTCTCCAGCTCGTCGATCACCGCCCGTCCTCCGGCGTGGATGCAGAAGTGGTCGAAGGCGAGTTTGAAGTCCGGGATGTAAGGTTTCACCTTTCCGTTGAATAGTTTCTTGGCGACGAGGGTGGCGAAGAAGAGGAGCTGCTCGCTGACAGGGAGCACGAGCGGACCGAGAGTGGTGATGTTGATCTTGAGCGCCTCGCCGGCGATGGCCATGAGGTCCTTGGACAGCGACACGCCGACTTTGCCTGCCTCGTCCTGCTCCTGGTACACGCAGCGGAAGGCCTTGTCGTCGGCGCCGCGGTGGGTGCGGACGACGTGCACGAGCTTGTACTTGGCGCGCCGGCGGTCGGCAGAGCGGTTGGAGAGCAGCACGGCGGCGGCGCCGACGCGGAAGAGGCAGTTGGGGATCAGCATCGACTTGCGGTTGCCAAAGTACCAATTTTGGGTGATGTTTTCCGTGCTGACCACGACCGCATAGGTGGCGTGGTGGATCTGGAGAAGGTCACGCGCGAGGTCGATGGCGATGACGCCGGCGCTGCAGCCCATGCCGCCGAGGTTGAAGCTCCGGATGTTGCCGCGGAGCTTGTAGCGGTTGACGATCATGGCGGAGAGGGACGGGGTGGGGTTGAAGAGGCTGCAATTGACGACGAGGATGCCGATGTCCTTGGGCTTTACGCCGGTGTTCCGGAAGAGTGTATCCAGCGCGCCGAACATGACCTGCTCCGCCTCCTCGCGGGCGGCGGCCATGGAAGGGCGGGGCGGCAAGTAGTGCAGCGCGATGGGCAAGCAGGTGTCCTGGCCGAGGCCGGACCGCTCCAGGATCCGCCGCTGGAACTCGAGCGCCGACTCGTTGAACCCACCGCAGAGCTGCGAGTGCTCCATGAACCGTCGGAACGGCGCCTTCAGCTCCGGCTGCGGCCGGTAGCAAGCGTAGTCGACGAGGTAGACCGGCCTCGGCCGGCTCATAACGTAAACGGTGGTGCCGAAGACGAGGAAGACCAAGCACACCAGCACGCTCACGAGGTTGTACTGGAGGTGGAGCCAGACGTGGCGGAGCTCATCGGGGTCGGTCCGCGCCGCCTCCAGCAGAATCGCCGCCATCAGCGGGACCAGCAACAGGGTGAACAAGTGGGTGATCAAGTAATGGTACCCCAACTTCACGTACTTGAGATTGACGCTCTGCAAGAAGTCCGGCAGCCGCCGGCTCTGCCCGCTCAATCGCTCCGCCTCCATCCTCTTTCCTTCCGCCAAGATCTAACACCAGAAATAGTCAAAAAAAAAAAAAAAGGAAGCGCAAGACGGCGATTTGCTCACCAATACCCTAGGGACTCGATCTCCAGGAAAAAAGATGTTTTTTTTTTAATCAAGAATGGGAAGCGCAGGTCGACGGCGGAACGAAGCGGTCATCGAAGCACATGGAAGCTTAAATAGGAAAGAATACAGTGAAAAAGAAAAAAAAAAGGGGGGAAAGAACCCTGGCACGCGGTCGCTATCCGGACAATGACATAGACGACGCAGCAAAGGCGTACGTTCTTATGCCTCAGAGAAATCGCACGCCGGCGCTCTCCACCTGCGGCGGAGCACGCGATGGGACGCCTACGCCGGCACCGGCACCTCCGCCGCCGCGGTTGTGGCTGAGCGGGGCGTAGGAAGCAGAAGCTTCTTGCCTGTTCTCCTCTTCCTCCCCGCTCGTCGCGGCGAAGGGCACGGAAAGGGAGAATGATTATAGAGACTCCCGGTACCGGCGTGCCTCTCGAGGAGTCGCTGCCGTCCAAACCAGTTTATCCTGTTCACCAGCTGTTTGTGTAAATTACCGTGCACATTTTTATTTATTTATTAAACCTTTTTTTTTTTTACCTTTATCATAACCTTTTTCATTAATTTTAATTTTAGCTCTTATTTATTCATTAGACTTTTTTTTTTAAAAAAAAAATACTCTCACCTCCTTCCCTTCCTAACTAAATATTAATTAAAAATTTTAAAAACTAAAAGTATCAATTAAATTAATTGCGAAGTGAAAATATTAAACTAAAATCTAGTTAATTAACAAATATTGATATATAAATTTGACACATAATTATAACGAATATTAGAAATGTATAATATAAAAATTATTTACACCAGCTAAATCACAAAAAAAAAAAAAAAAAAAAAGCACATCCAGAAAGCACGTGATTACGAAATCCACGCGATTACAAAATGTCAACATGTCAAATCACATTAAAAAATACAAGGAAGGACAACGAGTCGAATTTCATATTTTTTTTTATCCTTATTTATTATATTGATCTCCCTCGAATATTTAATTTTCAACCACATTTTTATATTTATCGGAGGATCAGACCACTATCTAAATTTATATTATTATTTTTTTCAAATTTGAATAATTTACGGATATTTAACAAATTATTAGAAAAACAATATAAAAAAAGATCAAATATAAAAAAAATAAGAATAAATTAAACATCATGAAAAAATAATAAAATATTAAAAAAAATTATCTTAAAAAAAAATATTTGAATGAATAGGGTATGAATTGAAGTCTATGAAATTCATCTTCGTATTCGGATCTAAAAATTATCATTTTTGATTATCTAATTATTTAATTGGACTTAGAAAAATTCTCTATACTCTCCCCTGCTTAGATCGGATATTGAGTTCCCTATAAAAAATAGGACATTACCGATCCTTCATCGTTGTCTCTATATATGAAGAGAGATAAATCAATAGTCTGATCGTCACCTTTAAAAATCGATTCCTTATCATTTAAAGGTTGTACTAGCCATTTGAATTTACTGAAAGGTAGATATTGAATTCCCTATAGAATTCGAAGAAAATTATCATTACTATTACCTATTACAATTTGCGAGACTCTCTCAGGCAATCATTTGATTTTTGAAAATTTAAGGGG
Source organism: Wurfbainia villosa (assembly GCA_025175895.1). NCBI lineage: Eukaryota > Viridiplantae > Streptophyta > Magnoliopsida > Zingiberales > Zingiberaceae > Wurfbainia > Wurfbainia villosa. The sequence goes on along the minus strand of CM045991.1, from coordinate 18,814,145 downwards.
TGAGATTGACAAAGTGGAATGCATAGCATCCCCAAGCACCTTGATTTATTTATTTATTCATTTTTTTTAAGTGGATGGACGGGGATTATTGGTGTCAAAAGCTGGGCCCACAGGAGTACGTCAGACAGTCAGTTGGTTCGAACCGACCAATTTGACAAATTCAAAGTATTTATTTTTTTTATTTGAACATTTTATTTAAATTTCACCTCCAATTGGAATTTTCTAAAAATATTCTCAAACTTTAACAACTATGCCGCCGCTGGTCCTGGATTGCCAAAAGCGACTTTTTTTTCGTGTGCGCGTGTTTTTTATTTTCAAAAAGTGTTTTTAATTTTAAATAAATGAATTGTTCTGATGCAGCACTTACGCTGCGCGATCATCGCCCGCAAGAGAGTCGACCATCGTTTGCTCATAGAAGTTATGCGATCGTAACGTAGAACTTTATATTTGTCTAAAAAAGACGGATCATAGCAAGGATGAAGAGTGCGACGACAGAGAGAATGAGGCGCAAGACGGAGAGGAGAGAAGCATCGCTATCGACGAAGTTGAATCGCGACGGGGGATGGTGTGAGGAGGAGAGGAGAGATACATCGTTATCGTTATCGTTATCGGCGATAGAGATAAAAGAATTAAAGGGAAAATAAATAAAATACATCTGAAGAAGCTGTCACTATAATCGCACAACATAAGTGCCGCAATAGAACAATTATATATACGTGTATATGTATATATTCACCTTTAATTTCCCTTTGGAAGGGTGTGCTTTTAGCAGTGGCGGGGAAAAAATTTGAAGGAATATTCTTTTATAAATTTTTTAGTGGTAGATGGATCAATGGACGAAATATAAAATTTAGATTTTTTTTTATTGGCATCAACATATTCGAATTTTTGATCCGACTAATCCATAAGAGTGATCGATTCTATTCACAGATCTTCGAAACGTCTCGCAAACAACTGACCCGGATAAGATCGGAACTCAAGTGGCCTCTATCGACCACTGAAAGTAAATCAGAAAAGTATTCATAATTTTTTTCATGGTTTAATTCGGACTCCGTAGTCATATTATTCCTCTGATACAAAAGGTTGGAATCCACCAACCTAACGGCTCCTACTAACCCGCTCTTAGACCATCATAAGGAAGGTAAATCATGGTAGACTTTTCTTCACTAGTAAATAATACGTAGAGATGGCGACATCCTCGCGTTTACGGCGATTAACCTGTTATCCTCCGATCAACGTATGTCTTACTACTTGAGACTTTTTCGCGCTATATCGTTCCTAAATAATAGTCTAATGTCGAAATTGTATTCTATCTATCGGATAAATTCATGGATCTTATAACCGTCCGAATAGATTTTTCGTGAAATCTAGACTCTTTCGTTGGCAAATGCATTGGGGATGAACTTAAAAAAAGTCAACGACCGATCCAATTTTAAGTCAAAGATAATTTTGACGGGGAGTTGTTGGATTTGGATTGATAGAGAGAAACATTGACCGCATGATCGTGTTCAAATGGGATAATATTTATTAAATTGGACACTTGTTGATTCTACTGGAATGCTATAGAAAGTACGGTTGATTGTTAAATTAGATATATTTTATTTATTAAGAAGGAGGCGGAGTTACGTACGTAAACAATCAATTAATCACTTTGCATTATTTATTTAAAATACGAGACACATTTAATAAGTGGACTGAGACCGTGGAATGTTGAATTCTATTTTTAAATATTCATTTTCAATTATGATGTATCTATAGAATTTTCTTTTCAAATGGAGTAATAAATTAAGAACGTTGTAGTTGTTGAGACTCCTCACATAAATACTTTCTGTTATATTTTGATGGAAAAAATTTTATGAAAAAAGATCGATCATCTTCTAAATTACATGAGTTTAGGGTCATGATATCTGATGTTAATAAAAAAAACACTTTGACGTTGACTTATTCCTCCTGGAGGTCAATTTTTTAAAAAATTTGGAATTTGAATCCTCATGAAAATTAGAATTATTTGGGCCGTTCAATTATCTATCAGTCTATCTATACTATTCGGATTTATTTCAGTGGTCAACAAAATTAGTTGAACTATCAACTTCAAAAAAAATCAACTTAACAATTCAAATATCAAAGTTAAAAAAAAATAGAAACTTTGATTATATAATATTATTTTTTATTTATTTATTATAAAAAAATAGACGACAAATTGATTGAAGATTTTATTAATAGGTTTTTTTTTTTAAAAAATATATTTTTTATTATATTAAAGCCAAAGGGATTGCAGAAAAAGAAAAGAGAGAGGTTTAGTCTTAATAAAGATTTTATTTGGCCTCAGCTTGTACCTAAGTTTAAAGTTGCGACATCGAAATCTTCTCCTCTATCGGTTTGGAGGCTCTTGGCTGACTCCCTTTCGGAGCATGGGAGCTCTGTCTCTATGACGACTCCCTTCGCGATCTTCATCTCTTAGATGAGTTTCTTTGATAGAGAGGTGACTCGAGACTTTCTGAAAATACATGAAAAATCTAAATCCATGAAATAGCGACTCTGTCATACACCCGTGTGAAATTTAAACACACGTCCACCCATGTGTCCCTCGGGAAAAACTACTTTGTCGTATCAAGAATCCACGATCGACTGTCCTTTCTTCATAATGAGATATGATCATGTGTATTTCACACAGTCTATCGTGTTCTTTTTTGAAATCTCTTCGAACTTTGTTTCTTTTGTCATGAAACATATTTGTATATTTGGGAGACGATCTGACCATATTCCCTTTCTTTCCATGTTAAATTATAAAAAAAATATTTATATATCTCACCTCTCTCCCTTCCTATTTTTTCCTCTGCCTGTACCCAACCATCCCTATGCCCATCTCACGACGCATTCATCCCTCATTGCCTCATCTCACCCGCGCCGAGACCTCCTATAAAGAGGGTAAGGATTCCCTCTTTTTTTCTTCTCTTTCTCTTCTCAAGCACGACAAGGAGCAATCGACTCCTCCCTACACAACAGTTCAAACTGTCCTTTTCAACCGTCAGAACAAAATCGAGATTGTCGTCGGAGCTTATCGGAGTTGATCAAGGACACTGACAAAGGGAGAAATGCCCACCCTTTTTTGTTTTACTATTTCAGTAGATTTTTATTATTGAGGTTAAAGGCGTAAAGTTTCCTAATAATGAAATAGCTGTATTATTTCATCTCTTAAAAAAAAAAGTTGTAAGTTATGTGTTATTCTAATTGGTTCCATTTATGTTGGTCAAATATCGTTGCTATTAATTAGAGAATAGTAGGGGTCTCATATATAAAAAGGGAATATATCGATATAATGAGAGTACAATTCGATAAGTTGAGTAGGGATGTTAGTCATTTATTATAATTGTATTTTTATCATTTTTTTTATATATTATTTTGAATCATTTGAGTTCATATTATTTTATAGATACGAGTTCGAGCGGAGTTCGGTGATCGACTGAGATTCGATGGCTTTTGCTATATATAGAGGTAAGTACATCTTATCCTTGGACTCTTTACATGTCATTTGTGCATGAATAAATAAGATAAATGGTTTAATTATAGTTATATAACTGTTTTTGAAATGAAGATTAAAGTATAATTAAGTAATTAAATTACTGAATGGTAAATAATTGACATTATTTCATATTCATGTGGATTTTATATAGGGTGAACATGGGATGTATTGTTTTAAAAATTTAAATGGATACTTTGACCTATTCTTCCGTTGATACTTGTTCTATTTATATTGTTTGGCATTCCTTACTCATGATTATTTCATCTGTTGATACTTATACTTTTTAATGATTCCACATATACATATAAATCTTACGTTGGTAATTAAATAACTTGAACTAAATTAATCATTCAGATTTATCCCAAGATATATACATATAGTTGAACAAATATTATAACCGAATTAAAATTGAATAATTAAAGAAATGAAAGAGAAAAAGTAAAAGTAAAAACTGTCAGCCTAGCTTTATATTAGAGTACATAACCGTCCACTTGAGTAGTAGTAGCATGAGTTGTGGTCGGTCAGATTTTGCTTGCGCTTCAACGCCTTGTTGTTATTTCTTATTGCATTCCACCGTTGATGGGGCTTTTAGCCCATACGTCAGATGACGTTATATGTACTCTGATGATATTGACTCCAATTATTTACTATTTAGTTGATTTATTAGATTTTAATTGATATATCAGATTATAGTTGATTCATCAGATTCATACCATTAATGATGATTATAAATATAATGTATATTTATATCTATGTATGAGAATTTGAAATAAACTAAAAGATTTGAAACCGAAGAAATTATAATTTTATAAGCTCCCTTGACCTCTTAAATAATAATAAATTTATACAAATCTTTTCTTATTACCCGCTTAGCAATTTGTATTAATATTTGCTTTCTTTGACCTCCAATTTTGCAGGCTTGAGCACCCATTTGATATTTTACTATTTTTGTTGTATATAGAGTCGTTAAGAGATATCGGCCTACTGTCTTTCCAGTTTGGTTTCTATTTCTATGCACTTTGTTTTACTTCTTCGATTTTCTATCTAGATGCATTTGTAGTTTACGTAGAAAAATCTATCTCCATGAATATAGACATTTTATTAAATTCTTTGAGTTCTTTTGGATTATATGGTTCTTAAGTTCTTTATTTACACACTGTCACCGTGTAGGGTACCGAACTGACACCCTCGGAGCATGACATTCAATGTTTTGTAAGAAACTCCATTCTCCTTCAAATCTCCATCATATCGAGAGAAAAATAACGAAAGCATATCGTCAAATAAGAAAGTAACTTAATCATGTAAAACAAAGATAATATATAATGAATATCCTAAAAACTAGGTAAAATATGCACCAAAATGATAACTAAAATCATATATAAAATGCGCACATCAAAATCTCCTTGACTTAAATTTTTACTTGTCCTCTAGCTAGCAAATTTCGATGTTCAGCTCAATGCATATAAATGAATTGCTTTATTATTTAATAAGTTCATCTAATCCTATCAAATGTCACTGTTATCAAATCAAATAAATAAGTTCATCAAGCCTATCAAATAAATAAATATGATAATGTATATTTCACACATTTAATTGGATAATGTCTTTCATCATTCTCTCGTGACAAGCCATGCATTGTTCTTCTGGTTTATATAAAGATATATAACGGGAGAACATCGTGGGGGAGAGGGGGGGGGACTCTTTGATCTCATTTTTTTTTCCTCCGGCGATCCTCTCTTGTCTATTCTCATTTTCAATATTCTCCTTTCATTTTCCTGTCACTGACTTAAATGTCGAAAGAGCGCCGCCGAGACTCTTCCCGGTACTCTGTCACTCTTATTTGCTTGCAAAGGCTTTGGTTCTTCGTCGCTCCAATAGACGTCCATCAGTACCGCCGAAGATTCTTCTCATTGCCTAGATCATCGTCGGGGTCTCCAACGAAGGAGCACCCATCTCAATTCAGCCTGATAACCCATCGACTCACGATCGAGTCATTGAACTAGCTTCACCGCGTCACCTACGGCCGCATAACTGAGTCTTCTCTCAGGTCATCTCAGCTCCAATTAAGTCCCTCATCTCCGCTCTATGCTTTTCTGTGTTTCAGTTGTAGAAACCGATGATTTATTTTATCAATCTAAAACATTTTATTTGGGAAAATTTCATATAACACCATCGAATGAAGGAAAACTAGGCAGATATCAACGAATTAATAATAAGTAATTAAGAAATTTAACTACTGAATTTTATAAATTAATCATGTCCCTCAACCGAAACCAAAGAGCTGAGGAGGCTGATGGGTGGCGAACGGCGGCCGAGAGCTCACCCCGGCCTCTTCCTTGCTCAGTTGCTCCAGTCCACTTCCAAATCCAATGTCGCTGGCTCGTTGAGGTCGATTCCCAGTCCCTTCGCAGTTGAGCACTCCGTCGACGAGGACGACGGCGTCGCCACTGCGCTCCTAGACGTGGCTTCACGCTTGCCCTTGTAGTGGCACCTCATGTGCCCGCCCAGAGACTGCCCCGTCGGAAACGACTTGTGGCACACCGAACACTCATGAGGCCTTTCGCTACCTTCTCCTCCTCCTCGTGTTACTTCCGGCGGGGGCGGGGCGGCGGTGGTGCTGGCTTGTTTCACCGCCGGGCGCTTCCGGTGGCTGGTCTTGTGTCCCCCGAGGGCCTGGTACGAAGAGAACGTTTTTCCGCACTCCGAACATTTGTTGCGCCGCGGAAGCGAAGGAGGCGGCTGCGGGGACGAAAGCAAAGTTAGCCTTTGTTCTGGCGGAGGCGGAGTCTGGCTTTGCTGCATCAACGACGGCGAGAAAAGCGAAGGTAATTCTTGCTCCGGAGGCGGCGGTGGCGGAGTCTGGCTTTGCTGCGTCAACGACGGCGCCAAAAGCGAAGGCAACTCTTTCTCCGGAGGCGGCGGCGGCGGCGGAGTCTGGCTTTGCTGCGTCAACGACAACGCCAAAAGCAAAGGCAACTCTTTCTCCGGAGGCGGCGGCGGCGGAGTCTGGCTTTGCTGCGTCAACGACAGCGCCAAAAGCGAAGGCAACTCTTTCTCCGGAGTCGGCGGCTCCTTCTGTTCCTGTTGCACCAGCACCGGTGGTGAAATCGATGACGGCTCTTGCTCTCGTGTCGATGGCGCCGGAAGCGTCTGGTTCTGCTTCTCCACCTCCGGCGCCGTCAGATGCAGAGTCAATCCTTGCTCCCGTGTCGGCGCAGGCGTCTGGCTCGCAGACTTTTCTTTCTCCGGCCGAGTCCACTCCTCGCCGTGAATGCCCCTGGCGAGTGATAAGGCCAAGAGCGCATGGATACACTCCTCCTCGTCTTCGTAGAGGCGAAAATCAGACGAGTAGCGACAATGCACTGATCGCTTGCGCTTGCCCATCCTCAAGGCCGGCCGGCTGCGTAGACTGGCGGTCGCCGGCGGCAATGCTCTCCTCTGCCGTTGCTATTCCTTGCAGTTGAAGAATAAGAAAGAGGAGATTAGAAGAGCAAGTGTGGATTAGGGTTTAGGGTTTGGTGGTAATTAACATTTATAGATAGAATCGAAGAAGTGATCGGAGAAGACTAAACAAGAGTTCGGATATCATCATGGATTTGCACTAATGGACTAATCCACAGTGAAATAGTCTTACTATTCGTTTATTAATTTATTTATTTATTTAAATCCTTTTTTTTTTAAACTCATATGTATAAGTAATATATAGTTAATCATTAAGAAAAAACTTTTTATTTGTATGGTTAATTTGGATAGTGATTAACTATAGCAACACAATGAATTTTGATATCAAATTATCAATCAAATTTTATAAATATAAAATTTATTATAGTGATTTAATATTTTGAACTTTTATGTATTGTAATATTGTTTTATAAATATTATCATGTCAAATCATATAAATAATCAAATTATGTTCAAAATTATCAGTGATAAAAAAAATATTTCTATTATATATTTTATAAAAATTTTGAACACTCCTATGTGAGCACCTCTTTTATTCATTATCCAATTTTTATAGAGTTCAAATATTGAACTATAATACTCATTCGATTGGACGATGAATACAGTAAATACTCACAGATTATATATATATATAAAAGAATACAAATATATAAAGAAGAGAGTACCTCTACACGGGCCTAGAAATTGTATTATTTCATTTTATTCATTTTGACTTAATCATCACTTAAAAGGTTCTCCTAACTCATCTATGTTTTCTCCTTAAATGGTTGAAACACACACATACCATCAATTTAAATCAAAGCTCTTCTCTTTTGCAAAAGATTAAATTTCTTACTCCGAGAGCTCCTCTCATCTATGATCTATCCCACAACGAAGAGAGAAAATTAATCATGATCGATCTATGATCATATTAACACTTGAATACAATGGAAGTAAATACTCATATTTTCATATCCAATAAATGAAAATTGATCCTTGCTCACTTCTTTAATTTTGTATTGTATTAGTTATCTGATTTTGCCCATGAAAGCAACAATGCTCTTCTAGATATCATCCTTATAATGCCTCACATTATAATTTATAGTGAAATGCTAGCTAGACTATTTTAACTTTTAACTGGATTTAAATTGTTTTTTTGGTAATATTGTGCATCATAATCAATCTTAGTATTACACCCTTGTAGCCTTGTAAATGAAAAAACTTAGAAAATTTTTTATTTTTCATTTTCATTCTATAGAAAAACTAAAAAAATACAAGAAATGATATTTGATTGCGTTTTCCATATTCATTTTTTAAAAAATAAAAAAGTATTTTCTGAAAATTGAAAAATATATAAAAAAAATATTTTTTATTTCCTGAATGAAAAGTGAAAAATAATTTTTTTTCTCTAAACCAAATGCTCCCTTAACTATTCTTTAACCTTTTTTGTGAAAACGATTTGATTAAAAGTTGGATGCAATACCTTTTTGATTCATGTTTGTTTAGTTTTTTATGTGGATTTAATTTGTTTATCCAATAAGATTGTGGATGATACACATCTTAGTATATAATTTATATAAATAAATTTATATAAGTATATTTTTATAATTATCAATTAACTTATTTTAATTTATAAAATCGATTTATTATAATTACCAACTGATCGTGATGAATTTATTTTAATTTATAAATCAATTTATTTACTAAAAAAGATACTTTATATTTAATGATCAACAAATCGCTGTGAGTTATTACTCACTCGTTATTTTACTAATTACTATAATAGCATCGGAATATAATTTCGATTGTTAAATCAGTATGACTACTATTTAATTATTAATGATTGAATATAATTTTCATTGTTAATTTTATGTTAAAATTTAAATTTCATATTAAATTTAATGATTGAATTTTATTTTCGTTATTAAACTTAACGATGATATTTAAATTTAATGATAAAATATAATTTTTATTGTTAATTTTAACAACTAAAATTAGATTCAATTGTTAACTATTAACGATTGAAAAATAATGATCGATTAAATCGTTCACTAAATTTTTTTAACTGGTGAAATCGATCGTTCTAAAATAATGATTTTATTATATTTATATATATACAATTCATTCGTAAACATTTTAAAATAATGATTAATACTTAAGAATCGAGTTAATGATGAAATTGATCATCTTAAAATAATGATTATATATATGTATATATATATATATAGAGTCCATTTCAACTGAACGACAAATTCATGCGCGTTGCAGCATATCTGCGTGAAAGTGATTTCACTGTTCATCGCGACTTAACAAAGGAAATCAGCTCACCGAAGAAATCCGCGCACAGGTGCGTATAAATTGGGCGCTCACCTGATCAAGGTCATATATATATAGCACTCGTTTATGCTCTCTCACATGACCAATAATTTCGCTGCTCATGTAAACAGTGAAATTACTGTTCACATAAGGGGGCGCGAAAGAGTGCACAAATTCTCAATGTACAATATAAAATTTTCGTATATATATATATATATATATATATATATATATATATTCTTTTGCATGTCAACAGATTAGTGTCGTCGTGCACGCATGAGATGTTGTGCACAGTGAAATCTTTGTGCAAAAGAAGAGGTGCACATCGACGCATAAGGGATGACAGAGAAGAACAAACATATATATATATATATATATATATATTATTTATTTTTCTTTATTTATTTCCCGACATTTATTTTTCTTACAAATCCATTTTTTTTTAATTTGCTGCAAATAAATAAATAAAAAAATCAAATTTTCTGGCTGAGCCGGGTCCACCCCACCCATCTCGTGGACCCCACCATTCCTTGCCACTTCATCACTTCCCTCGAACTCGAAGCAACCCAACTTCTCCCGGTCCCTTCGGCGCTGCAATCACTCCCTATCGTGTCCGGTGAGCCCTATGTATCGTTTAACTTAAAACTGTTTGTACTGTATGAACCCCAATCACGTGACTTACTTGCCGTGCATTCTCTCCGATGTTAAGCAACTCTGGCGGCGCATCGTAAACTCCCTCTCTCCGTATTTATTTATCTATTTATTCGTCAGCTCACGCCCAGCGAGGGAGGTGGGAGGGGCGCGCTGCTCGGCTTCGATTGAAACCCTAGCGCAGGGAGGAGGCATAGAGATTTCTCGATTTCGGCAGAGGGTAGGGGATCTGTCGTCCGGTTTCGTGGCGGTGGAGGATTCGGTGATCGGATGGCCGAGGAGGATGGGCGGAGCGAGAGCAGCAACTACACGTCAGACGACGAGGGCACCGAGGAATATCGGCGGGGAGGGTACCACGCCGTCCGAATCGGGGATTCCTTCAAGCAGGGAACCTACGTCGTCCAGGCCAAGCTCGGCTGGGGCCACTTCTCCACCGTGTGGCTCGCTTGGGACACCGTCCACTCTGTGAGACTCCTATAAAATCCACCTTCTCTTCATCCTTTTTGCCTTATTAACTTTGTATTCCTCAGCCGTTGTTATCCTGTGTTCACTGAAATTTATCTGTAATTTCCGGTGATTCCCCCAATCACCCAAAACTAGCGACACAACGGCTCCCGAACGCAATAAACTTCTGAATGTTTTGATCTTAGAGCTGAATTGGATAGAAGCTTGTATTTTTTCCCCCATTGCTTGAATGTGGAGAATTATTTTGCTGAATTATGATTCGCGTCATGCATTGCAGCGGTATGTAGCGTTGAAGGTGCAGAAGAGTGCGCAACACTATACCGAGGCTGCTATGGATGAGATAAAGATCTTGAAGCAGATTGCGGATGGGGATCCTAATGACACTCTGTGCGTAGTGAAGTTGCTCGACCATTTCAAGCATTCCGGGCCAAATGGGCAGCATGTGTGTATGATCTTTGAGTTCCTTGGAGATAACCTTCTCACGCTTATTAAGTACACGGATTATCGAGGAATGCCACTCTCTAAGGTGAAGGAGATATGCCGTTATGTCCTTATTGGACTTGACTATCTCCACCGGGATCTTTCTATCATCCACACTGACCTGAAGCCAGAGAATATCCTCCTTATGTCTAGCCTCGACCCAGCCAAGGATCCTCTTCGATCAGGAACTCCGCTCATCGTTCCCACTGTCAGATCCGAAGAGCCCTCACCAGTGTCTCCTGCTCCGTCCAATGGCGACCTTACGAGAAACCAGAAGAAAAAAATCAGGAAGAAGGTGACTTGGGCAGATGCTGCTACATCAGGGAGCTCAACAGCTGTAGCAGGGAGCACTGATGGCTCAGAAGATAAAGGAGATTCAAGAGCAGCAACTGATGGTGGCCGTGGGGAGACACGCAATGGAGCATCACAAGGTCGTAGCAGAGGGAGTAAGGCTACAAGGAAGAGGCTGGCAATGGAGGCAGATCTCAGATGCAAGATTGTTGATTTCGGAAATGCATGTTGGACATATAAGCAGTTTACTAGCGATATCCAGACAAGGCAATATCGGTGTCCTGAGGTGGTTCTTGGCTCTAAATACTCTTCTTCTGCTGATTTGTGGTCGTTTGCTTGTATATGTTTTGAGCTGGCCACAGGTGATGTGCTATTTGATCCGCATAGCGGCGACAATTTTGACCGAGATGAGGTGAGTTCCATGTAACTCTTGATTTGAACTCTCAAATACTCAGTTTTATCAAGTAAACATCCCATTATGCTGCTGCTACTATTTCTGCAAGTTGAGTATTTGCATTATGTTCAGCTATGCCCTTGTCTTAACCCTCAATACTAAAGAATGTTTGATTATTAGAAACACTAACACTCCAAATCATGCTGCCAAAAGAAAAGAATATTAACCTCCAATTTATTAGACTGAATATCATTCGACATGTTACCAATTATTCCTGGTCGAAGGAATGCAAAGTATTATATTTGTATAGGAAATTGTGCGATGGAACCGATAATTTGGAATTGTAATTGCCTTGTTTCTTGTTCACTCTTTGATATTGGTCAATGTTTGAACTTTGAAGCTAAATAGTTCATTCGGTTCTCATTAATTTACTGCTTTCCTGCAAAGGATCCATCTTTTTCTTCTCTCCCTCTTATTCCCTGCTTTGCTGCTATCCTTTAAACTCCATTGCTTCAAACCTCAGGAATATATTCTAATATCTCTTGCCTGCTTGAGTAGAGAGAACACATCTGGTTCCTGTTCCTTCTAATCTTCAATCACCAGATTTATAGAGATCATATATGGTGATGAAGATGGTTTTCTTTCTGTTTACAGCACATATCATTAAAGCTCTGCTTATATTTCAGATTACAAGTGCTAATTTAGCGAAAGCTTAGCTGTGAGAGAATGCTTGTTTTTACTGAAAAAGTCATCTGTGCACTGCTCTTGATAGATGCGATGTTCAAATCCTTTTCTTAGGCATGTACAAGATCATTTTGAGAAATTCAAATATTTATCGAGTCTATGCAACATATTACTCTGGGAAGATAGTGGAAGAACTTACTCATCATTAACATGTGGAGGAACTGCCTAGTATTGCAAAAGGCTTCAGATAAATTACTGCATACTTCACCATTTCCAACAGGCTGAATTTTTTTTCCTATATTTTATTATTTCACAGGATCACTTGGCTTTAATGATGGAACTACTAGGGATGATGCCTCGTAAAGTAAGTCCACTCGAGAGACTTTTTTCACAGAAAAATTTTGTTCCTGAAATCTTTTTTACCTTTTTTCAGATTGCATTGGGCGGACGATATTCGCGTGACTTCTTTAATAGGCACGGTGACTTGAGGCACATCCGGCGATTGAGATTTTGGCCCCTCAACAAAGTTCTATCGGAGAAGTACGAATTCAGTGAACGAGATGCCAACGACCTGGCTGATTTCCTTGCCCCAATACTAGATTTTGTCCCCGAGAAGCGTCCCACAGCTGCTCGATTGCTTAGTCATCCGTGGATTGACGCCGGGCCATGCATCAGTCAGCCAAGTTTGCCGCAGGAAGATCAAGCCCAACCTCCAACAGCAGCAGCTGCTCCTCCTTCAGACAAACAGAGTAAAGAGAGGGATGAAAGGGACGAAATGGCACTAGGACTGGGTAATATTGTGATCGATGGACCATCAAAGCCAATAGAAGATCCTCAACCTAACTCTAAACCATCCAAGGGAAATATTTCTACTCCTCGATAGTGTGTTTCTCTGCATATACATGCAATGAAGAGTGTTAAGATCACTGCTGGAGAGTTGTTTTTCTGTATCTTCCAACAATTTTTCCCTGTAAGAAACTCCCAAGTTGTTGGCCAGGTTAGATCATTCAATTGTGTCAATGCAAGTCAGATGTTCCAAGAACTTATTGATCATGTTTGTTTGTTTACAAGCAGTTTAGTGGATAAGACACAGAAGCTGGCGTCTGGAAGAAGATCGATGCAAAAGGTGAGCATCCATTTCTTTGTCGACGAACATTGACATTTACAAGACACTAAAACACTCATCTGATTTCAGTTGTTGTTCCCCTTCGGTGGCTTCACGATCAGCACCGGGCACTTGGCATGGTGAGCACAGTAGTCACTCACACTCCCTAAGATCGCTCTGCAGTACCAAACAGCAGACCATCAACATCGAACAAAAAAACATTAAAATGGATTTTTTTGTTTTACCTTTTGATCTTGCTTAAGCCACGGCTTCCTACGAGGAGAAGATCTACGCCCATTTGCTCCGCCACGTGGCATATCGTCTCCTTCGGATCGCCCTCTACGATCACGATCTCCGCTTGCACCGGCTGCTTGGCTCTGCTGCGGCAGAGCTGAGCTGCTCGTTCCAGCAGATGGCGTGAGTTCTCCTCCTGTGCCATCCTCACCGATTCAAACAGCGATGACGTGGCGTAGATCGCTGGAAAAATGAAATTAATAATTAAAATATATATATATATATATATTGACGAGAGGGAGAGATGAGGAATCGATCGATGCGTGCATGGTCCGACGGGATGCATGAAGTGCTGCAGGGGCTGCTGCGCGTGGAGGAGGATGAGTCTGCCGAGGAGCGCTGCCGCCGGCGAGTCACCGGAGGTGGACGGAAAGAGGTTGTCGAGCGCCCAGGAGAGTGCGTACAGGCTGCCCTCGCTGTCGTCCACCGCCGCCAACACTTTCATTTTCTTACTGAACTCGCGGCTCCCGGCAGCCTCATCCGCAGCAGCAGCAGCTTCCGGCGGCGGTTCTTTATCCTGCGGCTCCATGGAAGCGCCGCTCGATCGTCGTCTGCCGCGAACACGAGCGTTGTTAATGATTTATGAGAAGGGGGGCGGGGGGAGTGGATTGTGTTTGAGTAGGCGGCTGACACGAACGCGGCCGTCGCGGCGTTCATGCAGAGGCTGTCCTGCGATGGCTTCTTGTCGCGATGCGAACCGAACAGTCAAGTTTTCCGAATTTGGAAGAAAAAAATAAATTCTTTTTTTTTTATGGGAAAAATATCTGTATAAAATATTCCATATATATATATATATATATATATATATATACACACGGATTTGATCTTGCACGTTCGATTGCTGTGCGTCCGTCCGCGACTGAGAAATTATACAGTGCACTCGTGCTCGATCCTCGGCATTGCGCCATTGGCCTTGCCCGGCCATTCCGCTCACCGCCGTCGTCGGCGGATGCATTGAAGCGCACTCGCCGTCCGGATGGGCTCGGCTTCTAGTCACAATCCAGTCGGAAGCCGGTGCAAATCGACCGCGATTCGATCGAATCGCGACTGATTTGCTCCGGTTTTTGGCCGTCGAGCTCGGCCGGCCCGCCGACGAGGTGCGCTTCCAACGCCTCCGATCTGACGGCTGGAGGCGGTCGGACGGCAAAGCGGCAGCGGCGAGGTGTACGACGCGGAGTCACTGTGTATTTTACAATCGCGGTGCTGATCGAACGGCTGGGAGCGCGTCGCGGATGGGTGCGCAGACGATCAAAACTTTATATATATATATATATATATATATATATATATATATATATATATATATATATATATATATATATATATATATATATATATATATATATATATATATATATATAGAGGAGCGCTGAAATTGTCGATGAAGCCCATGAGAATATTAATGATGAATGGTATTTATTCCTTCGAAGATTTGTGGGGCCCATTCATCCGATCTTAGTGGGGCCATTCGGTTAATACGCCAGGTAATTGCCGCAAATTATCGGCTCTCTCGACCGGCTCTACCCGCATGACGTGCCTCTGTTCTCTTCGGTGGGTCCGGAAAAAGCTCCCAAGGGCCCCACTTGAATGCGGGACATGCAGTATGGGTAGTTCGGTAAGCATATTCCTTTTCGTCCACAGATTCGGAATCAAGTAGTCGTTGCACCGTTGAAACGAAACATGTCTCCGAAGATTCGAGGCAGAAGAATTGGGGAGAAATCGACCGATTCTTCGAAGCGCCCTCGCTCCGATTCGAAACACGGCCAACAAACCCTACATTTTGTCGCCCAGATCCATCGCTGTTTCGGTTCCTCCCCTTCCCTCTCCTTCCCGGCAGCTGGCATTAGAGGAGCCGGGGATGGAGGAGGTGGCCTTTGAGCTCGAAGAATTGAGTCGCATGTGAGGTGCGGACGGAAAAGGGCTCCTTTTTCCTGTGTTTTTGGTTGGAATCCATGGATTTTTCAGAGGATTTCAGGGTCCCGTCCGGCAGCGGTGGCGCCGCGGGAGAGGGACCCATTGTTGGGACGTTCTCTCTGGGACTTACCCCTTCCAACGCCCTTCGTCGGTCTATGAGGCGGAAGATGGACGCCAGGGGAGCCGGCTCGTCCTCCGGCGTCGCCAGGGTGGAGATCGGGAACGAAGCGGCGGCCCTGCGCGAGGCCCTCTTCAGTCACCAACAGACGATCCAGAAGCTGCAGGAGGAGCTGGAGGAGGAGCGGAGCGCCTCGGCGTCAGCCGCGCAGGAGGCCATGTCGATGATCGTCCGCCTGCAGCACGAGAAGGCGGAGGCCATCATGGAGTCCCGGCAGTTCAAGCGCGTGACCGAGGAGAAAATGACCTACGACCAGCAGGAGATCTCCAGCCTCGAGGACCTTCTGTTCAAGCGCGAGCAGGCAATGCAGGCCCTCTCTTGCGAGGTCCAGGCCTATCGCCATCGCCTCCTCGGCTACGGCGTTAGCCTTGACGGCGACGCGCCTCCCTCGGAGCCGCAGACGCCTGACACGGCGATCTCCTCCTTTTCCATTCCCGCGATCGAGTTCCGGCAGGAATATCCTCCGATTAGGTGCGTCAGCGATGCTGGTGCCGAACTTGATAAGTACCCTCCCGGCGCGACTCCACGCGGGCACCTCCGGAAGCTCGAGCAGCGCATCTTCCAACTTGAGCGGACGCCAAGTAGCATGTCTGGGAGTATCAAGGAAAAGGGAGTCATAGTGGGGCATTCACCTCGTGCCCGGCCTAGGCATCTTCGAAATATCTCATACGGAAGCTATGGTTCTGTCCTGGAATTCAACAAGATGGAGGAGTTCCCGTCATCCACTGATGGTGCGTCAGATTACGATGATATGAGCGACAGAGTGTACACTGTGGATGCCGTCCACGGAGCCAGCGACGACTATGTTAGCACACCAAGGGAGCTTCAGAACAGAAAATTCCGGATGGGCAGTGGGGTTGAGGAAGTAGAAATAAGCAAGCTTCAGATGAGGCTACAGACACTTGAAGCCGATAGAGAGTCCATGAGACCGGCACTGATTTCCATGGGTACAGAGAAGATGCAGATGGTAATATTGAAAGAGATTGCTCAGCAAATGTGCAAGGAAGGGCCAGCTGGAGATAGGATCATAAACAAACCATCTTCAAACAAATCTTCTTTCGTAGCGACCATCAAGGTAATGATTTATTTACCAATGTTTTCTGAGTGTGCAGTTCTCTCATGTCTTTTTTCATATTAAAATTAGTGTTCATGTAACTTGCACATATGGAAAACTTATGTAGTGAATTAACATTCCACTATTTGCAACCATTATATTCATGCATGATGTTTACCAATTATCTGAAATTCACTGCTTCATCTTTCTTTTTAGTTCCCAATATTGATTTATGTTAACTCTTACAACTGCTAAATTCAATGGTGGTGCAAATATGGAAGAGATAAGAGGATTGTCATATTAAATTCAAGACTTCGAGTAGTTTTGTTTCCAAAAGATGGACCTTTTTCTCTTTTATGGTTGATTTCATTGAAAAAAAAGCAATATCATAAAAAATAAATAATGGTTCGAAGTTGACTAGATGAGTATGACTTTTGCTTCTATTATTTTTGCTCCTACTAGAAAAAACCAATCATTAAGTGGATGACCGATTGGTTTCAGAACCAGTAATCCACGAGCCATTCAGTGACTGATAAGGCATTTGTAACTACTCTTTAACAAAACTTTAGATTGTATTGATTTCGGACAGACAGAAGTGAATTGTTCAGGATGAAAT
The DNA here is from genome assembly GCA_025175895.1 of Wurfbainia villosa. Lineage (NCBI taxonomy): Eukaryota > Viridiplantae > Streptophyta > Magnoliopsida > Zingiberales > Zingiberaceae > Wurfbainia > Wurfbainia villosa. The sequence goes on along the minus strand of CM045991.1, from coordinate 18,796,739 downwards.
GTATCAGCAAGTCTCCATAATATCTTTTATGGTTCATTATTATATTGACGAGGTAAAATAAATTGATTGGTTAAAACTAAAAACTTGCCATGTTATAATGTTTAAGATGCAGAAGAGACTTCACCACGGAATCCACCCAACCCAACCTATTTTAACTTTTAAGAGGCAGCAGACTTCTTTTGTTGCAGCCTTGTAGAGTTGTAGGCATATGCCATATGTCAATTGAGTTACTTGGTTTGTGATATATATAATTTTTATTGATTTTGTGGATAGGAGGATTGCTACTCAATCTTTTGATCTAATTTTATCTTTTCGTAAGAAACTCTACTATATTTTACACTGTATGTTGTAACTCAAACTATTATTCCAGTGCCTCTCAAATCTTCATTCTGATATACTATATCAGAATGAAGATACAAATTTTAATGTATTGGGGAAATAATAACTTAAAATGTTGGATTATGACTTTCTGAATGAGTAATGAATCACTAACTACAATCTACAATTATGTTCTATGGAAACTATCGATGCGTTATGCATATTAGTAATCTCTATTTTCAATGTGTGACTGTTTAGTTGATTGCAGAATAAGGAATATATATAGTTGTTATAGGAAATAAATTCCTGCATTTATATAATCAGTCTGACTTGGCTGTGTGGATTTAGGTGTCTAAGATATGATTTTAAAAGTGGATCTAGGCCTCCAATTCATCATAATCTTTACAAGGGCAGTCATTAATCCTGTTATTTCATGTCAACAGTTGTAGGTGGGAAAATGGAAATCACTGAGGCCAAGTAAGAGAGATCTAAACTGCTTCTTTGAAAGAATATGCAACTTGCAAATATGCTACATTAATAACATGAGAGTGAGCACAAACTTGGTGTAAGTATACCAGCAGTTATCTTTCTCATCATTTTATTGTTTCGTTACCTGTGTTTTCTTGTGCTTTTATATGAAAATTAAAGCTTCTCAAGAGCTTTCATGAACAAGTTCGAAACTATATTCGATTGGACAAACTATGCTTACTACAATTCCTGACTTCGTTCTTTCTCTGTATTTAAAATCTTTGATACATTAACATGCCTAGGTCATCTTGAAGTTTAAGCAACTCACCATATTCGATTTCTGATATTTGTTTTTTCTCATAGAGTGCCATCTCATACCTTGTATTCTGGAGAAAGAAGCCATCTCGAATCAGGTGAGTTCGTGATTTTTTTTTTTCTTTTTTTCTTTTTTTTTTTTTCAGATAGTTGCAATAGCTATCGAGTTCTTACTGTGAATTGTGGCCTGATCTATTCTTGTAGGTATCCATTCGGGATTACAGTCGGCACTGTTGGTTTACTCCTGCTCTTAGACAAGTCCTGTCGGGCAAGGCAAAAGAGGCTTCTCATTAGAACACAGGTCTAACGACTGCAGTTAATTCAGTTAGATATCGACGACGACAATGATGTTAGCAATTACTCGAAAGCAATTTGGGAGAGATGAACACTAACTTTCTGATCTATATGAACCTGGTTTTTGCTCTCATTTCTTAATTAATTAGGTGATGTGTTAACTAGCTCATCTACTCTGAAGCATTGTTTTTTTTTTCTCCCACGAAGGGAGAAAGATTGGGTTAATATTACCTTTTTTTTTTTAAACTTATCTATGTGTAATATTGTGGCAAATTATCAAACTTTATTGTTTATTCTCTTTTCTGAGGATGAATTCATATTATTATCAGAATTAAAAGCAGCACTTCATTTATTCTTCAATCTTATGCACAAAACATGCATTAACAAAGAAGAGGGGAAAAGTGCAAGTTGAGTAGATAAAGTCATTCAAAAAAGTTTTTTGTTCCTTTTTTTTTTAATGCATTATCGCAGTTTAAATCTATTAGATGCTTTTAGGTGTTTTTTGAAATATTAAATTATCAATGCCTATAAGATTCATATACCGATATTTTTCATTTTGAACCTAAATTTTTATGGTTTTATTTTTGGGCTTTACCTAAGAGATTTCATATCAATGGAAATATCATTTCATCTTATAAGCACATGATCTTTTACATATTTTACTAATGTAAGATTTTGATTGTATTTTCAATACTCTCAACAATCATTTTCAAACTAAGGATCACATTGGACCCCTTCGAGCCTTATCTCTCTTTGAAGGACTCCCTTTGCTTGATGTTCGATCTTTAATCCACCAAGACTTTCTTACCAACTATCTGGTTCTTTTGACCTAGTTGGACTTCTTGTCTGATGTCTGGTTTTTTTGATCCGGATATGGGAGCTCACTTCCTTCGTTCGAAGTACATGGTTTGACATAGACCATGACTCTGATATCAACTGTTAGTGTCTATAAGATTCATATATCTCCATAATAATATAATATTATCCACTTTGGACTTAAGTCCTCATAATTTTTATTTTTGAACTTTATCTAAAAGATCTCATACTAATAGAGATATCATTTCATCTTATAAGCACTTTTGAAACTTTGATTATATTTTTAATACTCTCGACATTTATTACAAGATGTTGGATGTAATATTATTTATGAAATTGTATAAATTTTGCGGGGGAAAAATGAAAATTTCCTAAATAATTATGGAGATTTTGTGTGTGTGACTTAGGACCCGGTTCCTTATTGCTTCCGTACGCGACAAAATAAACCTAGTTTTTTACTCGTGGAGGTGTCGCGTTTCTGAACCGGAACCTCTGAAGATCTTCTTCAATTTGCGGGTAACGTTTGAGTAGGCAAATACAAGTATATCTAATAAATATCCGGACAAGTAACTAGATCCCCACCATCCTTCTTTAAAAATCGTGAATGGAAAAGAGAGGAATGAAACGACCGACACGCGGTTCTTCCTACTCTTCTCTCCCTCCCTCGCTCTCTCTCTAGGGTTTCTGGATCGGTACTCTCTCGCTGATCAACCGCTGGCGTAATCGGCAGCCGGTGCTCCCACGCAGTGACTCGATCCTCTCTCTGCTCCGGTCTCGAGGCGCTCCGTCGGAGGTATTTGCTCGATCTGTTTTCTGCTTGCAGTCGTATTCTTTCTCGGATCCTCGGCGGGTTGGTCCGATCTCAATCTGTTTTGCTAAATTGTTTGCCTCCTGGTCGATCGATCGACTCCTCCTGAGCGATCTCAATCTGGCTTGTTGTTTAGTCGTTCCTCTCTTCTTTGTCTGTTGCCGTATGCAGTGTTTGTTGCAGATTTGCGATTGGACTATCCTTGGGGTCTGGGGAATTTATTTTTCGAGTTTTTATTTCCATATTTGGATTCAGAATTGAATTTTTAGTTCGCTCTTATTCCTAATTGAACGGCGTACTTTCTTAGGCTCGGTTATGGATGCTAGTGCAAAGATGCAGAGCCACTTATCATCTGCTGCGGCTTTCGTGGACGGAGGCATCCAGGATGCTTGCGATGATGCTTGCAGCATCTGTCTAGAAGCCTTCTGCGAAAGTGACCCTTCCACGGTGTGTGGTCTTTAGGGTATTTTTATTTATCCAGAATTTGATAATAACTCTGCTTTACGGTACAGCTCAATAGATTTATGATCTCCTCTTTCATTGTTTTTCAGGTTACTAGTTGCAAGCACGAATACCATCTACAATGTATTCTTGAATGGTACTGCTTTTGTTATTCTCTCTGATTTTTTTGTCCTGCGTGTGTTACTGAACTTGTTATTTTACTGTTTATTTCTTATACATTCCCTCGTTTTGTTGGAGCTGCCTTTCATAAGTAATCTAGAGCAAGTGATCACTTGACTTGGAGTGTATATTCTCATAATAGTTGAACCAACTTGTGCGTTGGTTTTGTTTTGCTTTATTACATATCATTACCACAAGCTAGTTTCCTGTTTTATCTTTTCTTTACCTAAAAATTTATTTCTTAAATTTGGTCTTAATTAGGTGCCAAAGAAGTTCTCAGTGTCCTATGTGTTGGCAGACTATTATTTTGAAAGATCCAACCAGGTACACTATTTAACAAGGACTGGTCAAATGTGCTTAGAAAGGTCCTTATCCTTTTTAATCTTGATCATGGCAGCCAAGAACTACTAGAAGCTGTGGTGCGTGAAAGGAACCTAAGACTTGACCATGCACGAACTACCACCATTTTCCATCATCCAGCGCTTGGTGATTTTGAGGTGCAGGATGTGGGCACTTTTAAAATGCTATTGAATTTTCATGAGTGATAACGAAAGGGCAATAGTAGTCATTTCCAGTTACACAACGATTGTTTCTTTATGAGCTTTTTGTTGCAGTTGCCAATTGGTGGAAATGATGCTGCACTAGAAGAGCGTATCATTCAGCATTTGGCTGCTGCTGCCGCCATGGGAAGAGCGCATCACATTACCAGAAGAGAAGGGCGAGTTAGATCAGGATCTCATAGCCGTCCACAATATCTAGTTTTCTCTACAAATTCAAATGTTCCATCTGTGGGCTCTGTGCCTGCTTCCTCTCCTTTAGGTGGGGATAATGAATCATCTTCTGCTTCAATCACTACTGCTAATACATCAGCTCCAAATAGTAGTCCAGGAGGGGAATCTGCTCAGGTAACCAATGATCTTCCAAGTCAGGCTACCCAGGTTCCATTTTTGACATCTGAGGCCGGTAGTTCTCCAAGCAGGCCTATAATTTCAAGTCCTAGGTACTCATTAGTGCTATGTATACATAAATTTATTTTTATAATTTCTTTTATATTCTTGTTAAACTACATTGGATCCTGATCACCACTAATATTTCAGGGCTCCTACTGGGCATTCTTCTCCTGTTAATCATGAAAGACCAGGGCCTTCTGAGTTGCAATCCTTCCCAGAAACTTTGAAATCTCGCTTGAATGCTGTCTCAATGAGGTATTCCGAAGATTGTGCTACATTCTCAATTTCCATTATATAAAATGATGATTATGCTATTTGGACTTTTGCAATTAGGTACAAGGAATCGATAGCGAAAAGTACTCGAGGATGGAGAGAGCGGCTATTTTCACGAAATAGTTCTGTGGCAGATATTGGTTCTGAAGTCAGGAGAGAAGTCAATGCTGGAATTGCTACTGTATCACGAATGATGGAGCGCTTGGACACAAGAGAAAGTAGAACTTCAAGTTCTTCTCCTTCACCTAGTGCTGAAGTACATTCGATTGTAGAACCGAATAATGAAGGTGTTACTGCCAATCAAGCTGACACTTTTGTGAATAGTGGCACTTCATCAACATCTGATGTGGCAACTTCAGAGCCTAACTAAGGTGTATTGCATTTTCTAACTCTGGGCTTGCTGTAGTATTTTTTGCCAAAGCTCTAGCATTCTGCTCTTTTATTGCATTGCTTGCTTTGTTTGGATGAAAGTTCCATGATTTCGATAGGGGATCTTATAATTCCAATTTTCAAATGTTGTGCCTTCTATTGCCCATATCTAAACGAGCTTGCAAATTAAGCTGCTACTTGCTTGGGTTCGACTCTACCTATCTGACTATTCGAATTAAATGTGACTTTTTTTACTTTTAAAATGTTGCTGGATCTAATTTAACTTAATTTGAGTGTATTTGGATCGTGATGTATTTGATAGTTAAGTTGCACAAAAGTCACATCGAACACGATTTGATTGTCGCATAGAAACTTAATCATTTTTCTTATTCAAAATCTTACTAGCCCTGTACCAACTCTCACATGAAAGATTAGCTTTATCTGTGACAGATTCATCTTGTTCGAATGATTTTGTTACATTTATTTAATTATATAATTTTCTATTTTCTGGATGCCCATACAATTTGTATAATTAAGATATCAAACGTTGGATTAATAATATCACCGTCATGTGGCATTATCCTAGTTGACTCCAAATCATTCTCGACATGCACACACATGGGCACACTTGTTCTCAATTATATAATGTTAATGATAGAGAGAGAATAGAGAGTGATGTTTGCAGCCAAATATTTATCTTTAGTTGGGTTACTTGAACTTTTGTTGGTTGTAGCTGCCCATTTTTTTAGAACCTCATACTTATTAGGATATTTGGTTCAATGAGCTTTCCATACCTTGCAAAAGAAAATGCATCCTGAGGGAGGTTATCCTGTTTGACAAATTTAATCAACGATAAATGGCTAGACTTGGAGGAGTTGCTCATATAAATCTTCTCCTACTAGGGGATTTTGTCTATGTGATATCTGGATTTTTCTTTTCTTCCTGCCAACATGCTTATAAACTTAAAAGAAATGGACTTAAACCAATCTGACCTAAGCATGAACTTACAATACATTTAAAAAAGCACAGTCATCAGTGATGTGTGGTTATCTAATATTTGAACTCTTTTTATTAAGATTCAGCATATGGTGAGCCAAAAAAAAAATTTCATTTCATTTCTCGAAACATTTAATTACACATTCAACAGTAGCAAAGCTTTACAATTTTATGATGTACTCCACTTGTAGTAGCTTGGTGATTCTTTCAAACTTTATAGCTTTGGCATGAAAACTGAGAGAAATTGAGTTTAAATTCTTCAATTATGTTAAATGATTATGAACCTAAAATTTCCTCCAACTTAATCCTCCTCTTTTCTCCATATTGGTTTGAAATATTATAAAAGGAAATTCTTTTTGTTATCTGTCCAGGTGTTATTAGTGGTTCGTGAAAACTCTGGCTCATATCGTCATCTCTACCAGACAGTGAATTCTACAACCAATCAAGATGCTAAAAGTACAGGCTACAAATCCTGAGGCTCGAGAAGCTTTTTTCTTTTTATTTTATGGATTTAATTGTTTTTGCTTTCATCTGTATAAAGCTATTCATAGAGAAACTCTAAACAATAATTAGGGATGCATTACTCTAGTGCAAGGTTATGATCCTGCAATGCCTACAAATGCTGTGGATTGAACAACCAACTTTCTGGATTCAATCATTAATGCATAGTGGAAAAATGTTTGAAGTCGTTTTGCTGTGGTTCTATTTCAAGTTGCTAGATTTGAAATGACTTCTTTAGACCTAGTTATGAACGATGTGATTAATGATAGACGTTTGCATTGAACTAACAGGGTGAAATCAGCAGCGATATCTCTTTCTCTATGGATCAGTGCCTTTGCAGCTTTGGAACTCCGGAGAATATAATGACCTTTTCATTTTGAGCACATCAAATGCAGGATTCTATTTGCGGCCGGCATAATGAAAGGTCTTCCCTAGCCAAGAGAACTATGCTCCACTCCAGGTAAGATGCTAATATTCGCAGGAGGAAGAATTCATGACACAATCACAATCTCTTGAAACTATGGACTGTCTCTGATATCATACGGTGGTCACCATTGACCATAGCTCAACGAAAGAAAGCATAATACGGCTTGGCTGGCTAGAAGAGGCAGGGAAAGTTCAGATTGGGAAATGATCCTATCCATCAAATGCTTTCGAGGCTACGCTCCTATTCTCTGGTATGCATTGCGGCCACTCCTACGCCGCTGGGAAAGTCAGCAGCAACTAGTTGAGGGGAAAGCAGATCACTTCCAGGGAAGAGCTAGACATGGTCAGGGACAGAGCTTTTATCCTATTGTATTGTATGCTAACAAGGACTGACAAAGAAGGTAGCGATTCCAATTCTATGTATTATAGCTGGTGCAGCAGCGGGAGAGTTATCATACGGGAAATTCAGTTCGTACAACTAATCATTTTGACATAACAAAACTATTATTTATTGCATCGTTAAAATTTAACGACGAAAATATCCTATTCGTCGTTAAGCTTAACGACGAAATAACTTTATTCGTCACTAACTTAAATCGATTTAGCGGTGATTTTTATTAGTTTAGCGATGTTATTTTTTTATCTTTAATTTTAATGAAAAAATTATAAAAAATCATTATTAATGTCTTTTAGTGATAAGTTTATAGCGACTAAATTTTCTCGTCGCTAATATAATTTACCGACGAATAAATCGAAAATACTATTAGTTTCGTAGGGATTAATTGATTTTGATCGTATGATGTAAATGTTGGAATCTTTCAATCTAGCGGTCTATATCAGTTCGTTTTCGGACCATCATAAGGAAGGTAAATCACGGTAGGTCTTTGGTCCTTGAGATTAATAACTAGTTTATGGAGGAATGGTCTTCTCGCATTTGCAAGAAATTGATCCATTGTTCTATGATGCAATATCTGTATATGTTAGCCACTAGACTCTTTCGGCGGAGCGATTTTGATTCTATATATATTCATGCCGTGGGCATAGCATATCAGGCAAGATATTGCATTGTTTGCCGCGTCTATAACCTTTCTATCTATTTTATCTATCTTTATCCGTATTCTAGTTAAAGCATGTTTAATAGACCAATCGAATCGGAATCAATTCGTTAAATTTAGAATGAAAATCGATTTGAATGAATCGGTTTTGGAATCAAATCGGAACCGTTTCGATTCTAATTCGGTTCGGTTCCAATCAATTTCAGAATCAATTCGGAATCGGTTTTAGTTTCGATGTGGATCTAATTCCGATTGTTAATTTATTGTTAATTTAAAGATGAAAATTCTTAGTATATTAACATATTTATAAGATTATTTTGTAATAGAAAAAAAAAGAATATGATCATTAATACGTTAGATAATTTGAAAGTTTATATTCGAGGAAAGTGATTCGGAATTATTTCAGAATCGGTCCAGAATCGATTCGGAACCGATCCGGATTGAATTGGTTCCAAAGTTAAAATTTTAAAATGGGAATCGATTCGGAACCGATTTTGAATCGGTTCGGACTGATTCGAACATCGATAGATCCAGAATCAATTAAAATCGAATCGGAATAGAAATCGAAAAATCAATAAGCATGTCTAAGCTAACTGTTTGAGTTAGGTTGTATTTTCGTGAAAGAGGACCCGCTGAACAGCCAACCGGCCGGGGACCAGACATTTTTTCCATTAACTCTGTACCTTTCTCTTTTCTTTATCATGATATTTGGAGAGAAGTAAATTAATATAATTAAGGTCACGAGGCATGGTTTTTCTTTCCTCTTAATTTCTCCCTGAAGATTAAGCTTCCAACTCAAGTAACACAATCGAGTCAAATGATACACGTCAAGTTAATTGGAAATTGAACAATTAAGCAATGTCGTCTGAAACTCTCTCTTTTGCACTTGTAAAATTAATTATATTAGATTATTAGGGTTCTTTCTCCCACGTTTTTTTTATTTTTACACGAAAAGGTGAATTTTAATGCCATTTTAATGAATGAATCTTGACCTGCAGCATGCTCATATTGCTTGTATAAAAGCTACGCGAGTACCGAACTGCCGATGCATGTGTTCGACGACCAGCATGGCTCCGACCAGTACTTCCCTTCTTCCCCTCCTCTCCTCCGCCCTTCTCCTCGTTGCGGTGGCGGTGCGAGCGTCTCCGCCGGGGCCGGTGGTCACGTGCCGCTCCGGCAACGCCGACTGCACCGTCACCAACGCCTACGGAGCCTTCCCCGACCGCTCCACCTGCCTCGTCGCCGCCGCGGCCTACCCGGGAACAGAGCAGGAGCTTCTGGCCGCCGTGTCCGCGGCCGCCGCCAAGGGCCAGCACATGAAGGCCCTCAGCGCCTACTCCCACAGCATCCCGAAACTGTCGTGCCCCGGCGGGCCGCCCGGGGAGGGGCTGGTCATCAGCACCGCGCGGCTGAACCGGACGGTGAGCTCCGACCCGGCCCGGTTCAGGATGACGTTCGAAGGCGGTATCAAGCTGCGCGAGCTCATCGACGCGGCGGCGAGGCAGGGGATGGCGCTGCCGCATTCGCCGTACTGGGAGGGGGTCACGCTGGGGGGCCTGCTCAGCACTGGCTCCCACGGCAGCTCGGCGTTTGGGAAGGGGTCGGCGGTGCACGAGTACGTGGTGGAGATGCGGCTGGTGGTGCCCACCGATGAGCCGGTGGCGGACACAGGGTACTACGCCAAGGTGGTCACCCTCGGCGAAGATGATCGGGATCTATCGGCGGCAAAGGTTTCTCTCGGCGTCCTCGGTGTTATTTCTCAGGTCATCAATATCTCTCTCTCTCTCATTAACTATTTTGCATTTCTTTCTCCAAACAAAATCAATAAAAAGAAATAATATGTGGTGCCCAATATTGTTTATTTCAATTTTAAAACATTTTTTAATGAGGGAAAAAAAAAATCAAAAGCTCCTTTTATTTTCATTATTATTAAAAGAGTCTATATTTTTCAATCAAAAATGCTATATTACGCTAAGATCATTTCAAGTAAACTATATATATATATATATATCCAATTCTCTAAGATTTAAAGATTGAACTATAATACTCATCGATTGGATGATGGATAATGAAAGTACTCATTGATAAATTAAATAGGGAATATATATATATATATCTTCTACCCAACTAATATAACGTGAGAAGTGATATAGATGAAAGATGTATATATCATTACTTTTATATATATATATATATATATATATATATATATATATATATATATATATATATATATATATATATGGCGCGCGATCGCGCCAGATCACCGGTGACTGATTGGCGTCGATCGCGCCCGAGTCAATGGCCGAGGTGGCGGACGGCGTCGGCGATCTGAAGCGATGAAGGTGGGTCGGCCGCGTTGTTGGCGCGGACGATTCAATCGCGGAGGAGAATAATTCTATATATATATATATAATAGAAGTGAGATAGAATGATCTCAGTATTTATGAATATATATATTTATTATCTATCGTCGGATAGAATGAATATTATAATTAAAATTTTGAATTTTAGAAAATTAGATGAGGATAATAAATATGCTCACGTAGAACCATAAAATTATAAACTCTATCGTAGCTATACAAATATAAAGCTTTATATTTAGAGACCCTTGTCACTTCGAAGATTTGACTTGCAAATTTTAATTTATAAGCAACTACTATAATGGCACAATCTACTATTAAAAAAAAAAGGTTTATCTTATTTTATATATAGATTATCTCGATTCTTTAATTTCAATTAATCAATTGCCTTTTTCAATTAATCTATTGTTATTTCATTTTAATCAAAATTCAAATGTTGTTAGGTGGGGTTTTAAGTCAAAAAAGTAAAATACAAACAAGTTGAGTTAGAATAAGTATGCAATTAGCGGCTGCATAATAGTCAATTCGTTTACAATTCTTTTTCTTAATTATAATTCGATATAATTGTTGCCCAAAATTATGGACTTGAATGAGTCAAGATTTTTTTAAATATATATATATTTCTAGCTAAGATAAAATATTTACATATAAAAATAAATAAATTAGTCGTGCTTAAGTCCATGCTAATGGTCCAACTTGACCCGCTGATCAATTTATTTTTTTATCAATAAATATAAATTTATTAATCTAACTATCAATATTAAATATCTATGTCATCTTGTGATAGCGACAATTTTTTTTTCACATTTTTTATGAAATCTAAGATTATAAACAAATATAATATTCCCCTATAATTAAGAGTATTAGCAATGGAGCTTCTTAGGGATTAAATGGACAGACGCTCCTTTTTTTTTACAAAAATAAAATACAATCAAATAATTTTATAATTATAATTTTTATTTTTTTGAAAACTAATTAATTTTTTTTTAAAAAATAAAATCGTTGTTTAATGATTAAAAAATTAATTATTAACATGTTGGACACGTAGAATGTTCAACGTAACACGACTATATATATATAAGAATTAATATTATATTATATAATTCATTCATGAGTATTTGTAAGTATTTTTATTATTCATCGTTCAATCTTTTAAGATTTAAGGACTGAACTATAATGTTCAATATAAGAGATCATTCATATATAATATAAATAAAAAAGTTATTAGAAGATTTTTAGAGAGTAGAAAAGTATTATAGGTGGTAATAACATGATAATACTGATATTAAATAAAAGTAGATAAATTATGTAAGATTTTGCCCGGTACAATTATCTCTTTGTATAGGAGATCAAAAATTATCTACTGAAAATTGATTTCAATATTTCATATGATTTGTATCATGTTGTAGTTATCAGCTGAGACAATAGTATAATTAAGGATCATACAAAAACTATCATATCTAGTGCAATAGATGCCCTAAACTTTAGAATTATTTTAATAAAAGTTTATTTTATTTTATATTGAATAATGTAATAATAATAATAATTCGCTTGTGAGCATGAAACAGGTGACGCTCCAATTGGAACCGATGTTCAAGCGCTCAGTCACGAACAGAGTGGTGACCGACGTCGCATTCGAGAACTCGATCTCCTCCTTCGCCGCCACCACCCCCTACGGCGACATCATCTGGTACCCTTCCCAAGCCGTCGTCGTCTACCGGGACGACTTCAAGCTCCCCGTCTCCGCCCCCGGCACCGGCCTCAACGACTTCATCGGCTTCCGCGCCCAGCCCACTCTCGTCATCGCCTCCACCCGCGCCGCCGGTGGGTAAATCGTCCGTCCATCTTACGGAACATAAGTCAGCTTCGAATTAATGCATTCGTCGTTAATCCATCGATCGTTCAAAATCGCAGAGAAACTCGCAGAGGAAACAGGGGATACGAACGCCAAGTGCGTGTTGTCCAAGCTGAACGTCAACACTCTTCTCTCGCTCGGAATGGGCTTCAAGAACAGCGCCGGCGGGCTGATCGAATTCACTGGATATCCCGTCATCGGAAACCATAGCGACATCCAATCCGCCGGTGAGTAATTTTACTGTTTAATTCCTCAAAAGCTCCGGCGAGGTTCAGGCAAGTGATTCCGTTCGTGCATTAAGGTTCGTGCTTGCGGAGCCGTGAAGATGGCCTCCTCTCGGCGTGCGCTTGGGATCCTCGCTTCAAGGGGCGCTTCTACCACCAGACCACTGTCAGCGTCCACTTAGTCAACGCCACCGCCTTCATCGCCGACGTGAAGCGCATCCGCGACGCCAGCCCCGCCGGCGCCCTCTGCGGCATCGAGCTCAACCTCGGCTTCTTCATGCGCTTCGTCCGCGCCTCCTCCGCCTACCTCGGAAAAACCGCTGACTCCCTCGACATCGACATCACCTACTACCGCCCCCGGGACAACCCCCGGCGGGCGCGGCTGCACGAGGACGTTCTCGAGGAGATCGAGCAGTTGGCGCTGTTCAAGTACGGCGCGCTCCCGCACTGGGGGAAGAACAGGCACGTAGGGTTCGTGGGGGTGAAGGAGAAGCTGGGGGAGAGGGTGGACGAGTTCGTGAAGGTGATGGAGAAGTACGACGGCCAGGGGCTGTTCTCGTCGGACTGGACGGACGCGCTGCTGGGGCTCCGGGGTAGGGAGGTGTTAGTGGAGGCCGACGGCTGCGCGCTGGAGGGGCTCTGCATTTGCTCCGCCGACAACCACTGCGCGCCGGACCAGGGATATCATTGCCGGCCGGGGAGAGTATACCAAGAAGCTCGCGTGTGCAGGAAGATCGAAGAAGAAGAAGAAGCAGCAACAGCAGCAAGCGAAGGTCTGATTCAGTGTGAATGAAGGGCGTTTTAATGATTTTTAAATTTTAATTGGTAATTCTGTAAAAGAATAAACTCTAGGGTGTGAAATGGATTGTTTGCCCGTGTGAAATTATTCGTTTGCATTATGATTTATGAATGGATAATAATTAGCCGTGAGACAAGATTTAATTGTTGTTATAATAATTAATCGCGAAGTAAACACCTTTCCTTTCCATCCAAGTAAACAGTCCTCGTCTAAAAGAAGCCCATCTTCCCCTTGACGACGGCGGCGGCGGCGTCGTAGCTCCTGCTGCGCGGGCCCAGCGCCGCCATCTTGATCATCTCCTCCTCCTCCTCCTCGAAGCAGCACGGCCGGTCCTCGTCGATCCGCAACGTCGCCACGCTGCGGCTCTTCGACACCGGCGCCGGCGAGGCTTTCACCGGCATCGACCGCATCTTGCTCTTGCAGGCCGCGCGGATGAGCTCGTCGAGGTCCTCTTCTGCTCCCGCGCCGGCACAGCCGAACCCGGGGGCGCCTCCTCGAGGCAGCGAAATGATGGGGCCCAGCCCGCGCCGGGGAGTCTTGCCGGCGACCGCGCCGGCCATTGTGCTCTCGTACAAGTTCCGAGCGTGCCGGAGCGCACGGTAAGGAGCCTTCATGTACTGGCTCAGCTTGCTCTCCGGCGAAATGGCTGCCCCGTTGCTGCTCATGATTTCAATTATTTCTCTCTGACCAAAAAAAGAAAAAAAGAACCAAAAAAAAAATCGAAAGATTAATCGGATCGCTATTTTGATTGGGGAGGAAGAAATCGTTGCAAAGGCCTTAATTTATAAGGACTCTGTGAGTTTAACGAGGATTAATGACGTATAATTAACGCCGAAACGTTGTTGTTAGCTAGAAATTCTATCATTATTAACTGGTCGAAAGAGAAATGCTTCTTGTTCTTCACGTGCATAACTTGTTACTTACGTTGTTAAGTGCTTCTGTTACATTTTAATCTCTCTAAAGAACAAAAGGAGGGAGAGATTGAATCACGTGTTCACGATTGAACTCTTTCGATCGATTGAGTGTAAACCGAATCTATCTCGGAGGTCCCGAGCTAGTCAGATCTGATGTAGGTGTGACTTTGAAAGCGTAGGTGCTCGTATGGTCGACATGTGCAAAATCGATATTCCTTCGATTGGTCTTTGAAATATTTGAAAACGGTAAGAAGGGGATCGAGATATATTTTGACAAAATTCCTCCGATATTCAAGTTTAAAAAAACAGAAAAAAATAAAGAAAATGTGTAAGCAGTGAAGTAGAAAATTGGAGCGTACATAATTCTCGATCCTACCTTTATACAACAGAAGAACCGAAAGGGGATGAGGGAGGGGGGGATGTGTCGTGGAGACATGACGTCTTGAAGAAATTGTGAAGATGTGATTTTCTAAAGAATATTGCGAAGATGGAGATCATGAGATCGTAGAAATATGACTTCGTGACGAAGATCATGAGGACTGAGTGCCAACTTGAGCTAGCGTGGTCAGCTACCCAAACTGAGCTAAGATAATGGTCTTTGAAAGTCGAGTTGACCTTATTGCTGAACCGAGATAAGGTGAATTCAGATGGACTCGAATTGACTTGACCTTGTCACTCGACGCGAGGACAAAATTCATCGTATCAAACACCATAATAATTTGCAGGACTATAAGCAAGCATCACTAATTCAGATTTAGACACACGTAGAATTATTGTTAAATTGGTGCAACATGTATTTCAAAGCATATCCTCCAATGCCACTCTTTGCTCTACTCTGTTTGCCTTGCAGCTTGGTTTGCAGTTTGTAGTGGTGCATCATTCACAGCGTCGATGCCAGGTTTTGATCTTCTGGCCGTGAAATCATCGTGTTGGTTGTCGTCGTCGTCGTCGTCGAATTCTGGGCTCGTGAACTGGTCTTGTTCAGGGCACTAACTAGAGTTTGGTTTCCTTTCGGAACAATATCTGAATTGTTCTTTTCAGAAATACGCAACGGTTTTGAAGCTTTTTCTCTAGGCAAATCATGAGCACTAGAATCTTGATCAGCAGCACCAGCAGCAAGACGATTGCCACGCTCGGCTACTACCTCGCTCGATGCATCGTCCCCTTTGAGGCTGTCCTCTCGAGCCGCCCGAGAAGTATACTCGAGCTGTTCGTTCTCGACCGCTCTGAGTTCTTCGACTCCATTCTTATTATCACCTTCTGTGGATTGACTACGGTTGATGAATTCTCGACGGTGAGTCTTGTTCGAGTGAGGCAGATTCTGCTTGCAAAATTCAGGAGTATCGAGTGAGACCTTGGAGCTCTTCTCCTCGTATGTTTTCTTCTTCTGATGAGAAAACTTGAACTGGTACAGAATCCAGGCAAAACCAATGATCATCAGGCAAACTTTTAGAGTGTTTATAACAGTCATTCCTCTCGATCTCAGATTCCGAATGGTTGCCTGCCGCGACATGGTAATCCTCTTGTCGAAAAATACCACTTTCTTCTTTTTCAGGGATTAAGAATCTGTCAAGTAAACATAATCTGAAACCTCTTCGGCATGAGAATTAATAGCTCCAGTGCCTGTTCAACAAAGCAATAACAAGGAGGTTTCTAGCATTCTACAGATCATTCATTCCACACAGGAAGAAGACTAAAGAACTGATTAAAATTATTGCAACCACATCTTCTAGATCCAAAACAAACAAACAAATAAACTCATAAATACAGTTTAAAGATAGTAATTCAGTATTTTGTTTGCTCGAAAGTAAGAATCATGTTGTAAGAAACAGTTCTAATATATTTGGAACAGCAACACTGGTCTTTTCCTGATAATTAACTCAAAGCAATGGAGATTAATTCTACAGATCATTCCACACAGGAAGAAAAATAAAGAACTAATGAACATTATTGCAACCACATCTTCTAGATCCAAACAAACAAACAAATAAAGTCATAAATAAAGGTTAAAGATAGTAATTCAGTATCTTGTTTGCTCAAAAGTAAGAATCATGTTGTAAGAAACAGTTCTAATATATTTGGAATAGCAACACTGGTCTTTTACTGATAATTAACTCAAAGCAATGGAGATGAATTCTATAGATCATTCCACACATAAAGAAAAATAAAGAACTAATTAAAATTATTGCAACCACATCTTCTAGATCCAAACAAACAAACAAATAAAGGTTAAAGATAATCATTCAGTATCTTGTTTGCTCAAAAGCAAGAATCATGTAGTAAGAAACGGCAGTTCTAATATTTTTGGAAGAGCAACAATGGATAATTACCTGGGGAAAATAAACACTGGTCTTTTCCTGATAATTAACTCAAAGCAATGGAGATTAAATAAAAGTGAGCACCAGATTTAATGGGAGTTCCTGGGGCGATTGCTTCCTTCCATTGAGCAACAATAAACGTGAGATGTCTTTCTCATTGCCAAGTGCATCATATCTAATTGAGGTTGTGAGTTCTTTGTCAACTATCTTTTCAATATTCAAATATATAATCTACAAATATATACACAAATAAATACATATGATTAATCCAAATATTCATCATAAAGAAGAAATGTATAGTTGTCAATTCAATAGGTGAAGAAAAAACTTTTCCTTAATGTTGACATTTAATCTGCACAAAGTGAAGCCATCAATCATGAATTACATTATTTTAAAAGAACCCTATGAGCTCATGGAAAAGAGATCTCATTCCTACCAACAAATTCACAGGAAAAAGGAGTGAGGAAAAACAAAACAAAACACAAACTTAAGTGTACTAGATGGGATAGGGTACCTTTAAATTGGCCCTGGCAGTTCAGCCTTCACTAAACACTGTGTGCTTTATTTTATTTTATTTTATTTTAAATAATACATTTTTAAAAATTCTATATTCCTTTTAATTTTCATAAAATATTTCGATATTTAGTTAGAAAAAGAACCCTAAAATGGCAATTGCTATAGCTATTTCTTTCTCTATTCCAATTTATTCCTTATCTGTTTTATTTGTCAAATTGTTCATATGTACCAATGGTTAGGTTTGGCAAACAATAAATTAAATTGACCAGAAATGTATCTACTACTAGAAATGGAAACTATTATGATACTTCTCAGAATAAGAAAATACGAATTGAAGCATAAATCTAGCTAATTGCTGAAAAATGTTATGTCCAGCCAACAAAATAAAAAATGAGATATCCAATAACAATGCAAAAAAAATAAAAATAAAAAATGGTAGGTCCCACCGAGATTCGAACTCAGGTTATTGGATTCAAAGTCCAATGTCGTAACCACTAGACCATGGGACCAGTTGAGAGAAACTGTAAAATATAAATTGAAATGAACTGATTAACTGACAAATATATATACTATTTATAAATATAGCCTTGCTGCACTTTTTCATATTTCACACAGGATTATAGTTGGGATTTCTGCATCAAGGGCAAAGAACACCAAACTCACATGTCAAATCCCAGTTTAAAGAGAATTATATAAAATTCTTCTACATGAAATTTTAAAATACAGATGAGACCTCAATAAATACAATTTAGTAGATGCACAAATAAAACTATACCTTTTAAGCCATTCATGGGGAAGTGAATGACGATCGAACTGCTCGATCACCCAATTTGAGCTTGAAGATCCACGGCCAATGCATTATGTTTTTCTTTTCATGTTAGAATGTTGAACAAAACATAAGTTATTCCTAAGAGAATTCATAAAACCAAAGCGTTCAACAATGTTCGAAGATAACATCGGCAACAAGAGCATAATAATTGTCAAAAATTTTAAGACAAACTCAAAAGCATAATAATCTCAGCCATGTATGAATTTACTTACCCCAACAAACAAACGATGCTGGCAGAGCCTACCATTTCATATTAAAAAAAAAAATAGTGCAGAAGTTTAAAAAAAAAACTATGCACAAACAGCTTTAACTAATTTGTAAGATAAGCTGAATAAAAATGTAAAGGTCAAGGGTCTGAATTTCTCTAAAAAACTGTGAAGTCAGTGGCAGATCTTGAATTGTGAAGTCAAAACCGATCCATGCTATGCTCCAGCACCTTTGAAAATGAATTGTAGCACAGGAAATTAGCAGTGTTAACAAATATAATTGCTATACCAAACTTTAACAAGCAAGCAAACTTCTCTAACATTAGCTTCCTTGAACAGAGTAAACTCCATAATACCAGAACTTAAACTCCAAACCAGAGTGTAGGAACAGTTCAAAAAAGATGCATTAAACATGAGTTCAAAAACTAATATGGTGCCAATATACACTTACTTTCCAGAATTTTCATCTTTGCTCACTTCTTAATCTTCAAAGATCAGATCATCAGAAGAGGAGACATTCCATCCTTCACGATGGGAATTAAGATGATGAATCTAAATTTTGGTTGATGAAGGTTCCAACAACTTCAGTTCTTAAATCCTTGCTCCAGCCATCAACTGTTCTGAAACAAGATTACTGACAAAACAAACATATCACAATAGCCAGCAAATTTAAGATAACTAAACATTTAATTACTCACAGCAGAGCCATGCAAACACATTCATGCTCGATTGATCTGCTCAGAATCTCCGTGGGTGATGGACCATTAGAATCTTGAGCTATAGCATGCAGATTGTAACTACTTCGTGGTGCTGCTATATTGCAGTATATATGATGATGCATCAGCTTCAACAGTTGTAGTTGCAAAACTTTGCTCTAGTCAACAAATACTCCCAATTCTCTTGTGGCATCCTCAGCAGTACAGTACAAAATGAAAGACAAAAAACCTAATTCTACTTACGGAATCACTATATGGCATTTACACTAGGTGGATACAAAACTGTCCCAGTCCATAAATTACACGAACAACATCAAACTGTGTCCCATATAAAACTTAAAAATTGGACACCTTAGAAGTACCAAATAACATTTACTCAATCTCATAACAATCAAATCTACAAATGAACTAGTGTATAATACTTGTTGTGATTCATTTATCATCTCTGGTGATCATCAGCTAGAGAAGTTATTCTTATCATTTATTGTCATTATGGTTTTATAGTCATTCCCTTACTGAAATTTGAAATGTTCTTTCACTATTAGCCAAGTTCTTCGTTGACATACTGAGAGGGAATTGACTAATGCAAGTATGTGTAACACTATCATTTCTTTTGCTGAACAATGACTTGATTGGAATTCCACAGCCTCACACAAACAACAGTATTAGCCGGAAACAACCATTTCAATGCCTAAGATTTTGAGGAATTATGGATGGAGCTTTTGATAAATAGACGGCCAGAGAATCTAGCGCAAACAACAATATTGAACATCTCAAGCTGTGCAGAAACTAATGGCAGATGGCCAAACCAACTGCTGTGCAGGAAAAATTGAAACTTAAAAAAAAATGCACCTCATAATCCAACTAGTACCTGTTAATATTTAGAATTAATACCTTAGAATATCTGATTGATACCAACATGGAACATGAAGCTATGCGCGAGCTAGAAGATGGAACAGATACCAACATGGAACATGAAATCATGCACAAGCTAGAAGATGGAAGAAGCAGAGGAAAAACGACACAGTAAAAGTGGAGGAGCACCTAGGGATGAAAGTAACTGTCCCGTGAGATCTCCCCACCAGCACAAAAAAATATAAACTTATTGAGCAATAGTGACCTACCATGCGAGCGCACCCAACATGGCAAAGGCCAGTGTAACACAAGTCCAAATGCAAATTACCTTCCCAATGAATCAAGAACCCAACTCTAATTGTTCCAACCACCAAGAAATGCTCACTGCGATTCATCGCCCAAGTTCCAAGCAATGACCTAATTGTTCCGGCACCAGCCTCGTATTTCCCCTGCAAGTCGAGTTCAAGCTCCAGAGACTCGATCAATCATGTACTTCCGGTCATCGACTTGACTCGACTTCGGAGGAAGGCTCGCGCTGACCTTAGATATAGGAGATACATACAGCCCACCGAATGTTAAAAATCAACGACTGGAATGAAAAATTCGTAGCTTAAGGAACCTACCAGCAGCTCACAACCAAGATCTAGAAGATCGCCTCCAAGTCGTAGATACGAAGTCTGCAAGCGATAAAGGACCGTTCAACGACGAAGGCGGAAAAGCTTCACCATTACTCAGATCTCCAGAAAAGACCTACTTACATCGAAAAGTTCTACTTTGAACAAGGTTTCGAGATGAAAGGAGAGACCAATCGACATGTAAAAAACCCAGAAACCCTAAATTCAACGCTTTGCTGGGCGGTCTAGATAGAGCCAGGTCCGGAAGAGATTGCACAGTGACAGCAGGGTCGTGATGGAATGACCAAAATAAAATATACTTTTAATCATAAAAAAAAAGTTTTCTAGATCATTATTCCCCCCAAAAAATAAACTTTATCGAGTTTTGGATTCAACTATTTCTTAATTGTGATCTGACGAGACGAAATCAAAGCGTGCAAGTAGCTGGGAACCTTGCCCCTTCTTCCAAGCAGCTTCAAACCAATACGTGTGGACAAGTACAATCTTTGAAACTTGCATTTGGTCTTCCAGGTCAAATCCATGGAATTTAATCGAATTAATCCGCGTGCGCGGTGCGCATATATATAAACGTGAAAATTGAATCCAAATATTCTCGAGAATTTAATTGGAGGAGGATCCAGACTCCAGAGGCATGTCGGTGGGAGAGAAAGACCTCGAGGCGGCTGCGGCGGTAGTTCCGGCCTCAGGCGACGCAGCCTCCTCCGGGAGCCACAGGCGCGGCGACGGCAGCAGCTTCAGCGTCTACGAGCGGTGCGTCTCCGGGCTGGAGCTCGCTCTGGAGGCCGGCCGGCCGCTGAGGGAGCTCGACCCGGAGAAGATCAAGGAGGAGATCAAGAGGTGGGCGAAGGCCGTCGTCGCTTACGCTCGCCAGCTGAGCTTCGGCATCAAGCAGCAGCGATCGGAGAATTGAATTGCAATCGATCATGTATATCGATATCGATCGACGATAATCATAGTTCATGGCTTCATGCCATGGCCTGCGACGGCTCTGCTCGTTGACTTTCTCTCGTCAACGAATGATCGTACTGGTCAGAGCTCGGCTTCCAATCGGCGCGACGAACCCAAAAACAAGTTTTTTTTTTATATATCTAAATAAATAATCGTTTATTATTCTTATGTACATAAATGTAAAAGCACAATTTATTAATTCAATTTTTTTATTAAATTAGTAGCTATTCATGAAATATATAAATAATATTGCAGCATCGATGGATGGATTAAGCACGTGTAGAATTTCGAGGTCAAATATGTAATTCAGTACATTAACAGGCAAGCCGAATTCACCATTACCACCTTCCAATTTTGTCAAATTACATCCCAACGTCTAAATTGAACGTACATAATACAACAATTTGTGCATTGTGTCGTCTAAACCTTTGTTGCCCTTCCCAATCTTTCCCTCAGTATCTTCACGCCCATATACCTGACCACAATTGAAATAATAATAATAATAAGGTTTAGAATAGATAAAAAAAATGATCCAATATTTTATGGATCACAAATGTCATGGAATCAGTTCAATAATTAGTTAAAATGACATGAAAAGTTAAATTCATATCGCGTGTGAAAAACATACAAGGCACGTGGCATATACACAAATTCATAGATTTAAAAATAAAGAACCGCCGTATTAACGATTTCACGTGTGAAGAGAGATAAATCAAGTACTAAATGATTAATATAGAAATGTGGAATCATCACAAATTCATAGATTTAAACTCGAGCCTTCTTTGGCTCGATTAAATCGGGTTTTAATATTCTGCATGATGATTTTGTACGCATTATAGAAATACACCGTGATTAAAAATCCACACAACTCTTGACTCGTGAGCCCATCGAAATCGTCGTCGTTATTTTTTTAGTCAAATCACGACCAACGATTACGATACTGACAATCACAATTCAATCGGATCGAAATTCGATCATGGTCAAATCGAACTCAAAGTTCGATTGAATCATAATTGTATTCCGATCGAATTGCAATTAAATCAAGTCGGATTCGAAGTTCGATAGAATTTCGATCGTTCGACAACGATGCCGAATAATACGGATGACAAAATTACTATGCATTCCGTTCGGTTGTGCACGAATGCACAGATATTTATCACCCATGTTATAAAGTTTGGAGATTTGTTACTCATAGACATGCTTAATGGACCGGTTCGATCCGGAATTGAGTCGGATCAATCCGTTAAATTCGGAATCGGAATCGATTCAGATGAATTGATTTTAGAACTGAACCGGAATTGTTCCGATTCCGATTCAATTCGATTCCAATCGATTTTGAAATTGATTCGGAATCAGTTCAGAACCATTTCGGAACCGGTTCGAAACCGTTTTAGAACCGATTCGGAATCGTTTCAAATTTCGATTTGGATCTCGTTCCCGTTGCTAATTTAAAAGTGGAAACTCTTAGCATACTAATATGTCTAATATAATTATTTTATGATAGAAAAAAAAGGAATATGATCCTCAATGCGATAGATGAATTTGAAAGCTCAAATTCGAAGAAGATAGTCTAGAACAGTTTCAGAATCAGTCCGAAACCATTTCAAAATCGGTTCGAATTTGATTCAGAATCGATCCAGATTGAATTTATTTCAAAATTAAAACTTTGAAATCGGAATCGATTTTGAATCGATTTCAATGTCAACGAATTCAAAATCGATGAGAATCGAATGCGAATTGAAACTAGAACCGAAAAACTATGCCTAAAGCATACTCAAAGGGGTTGGAAGTTTTTCTTTACCTGCCCAACATCAAGACGGTGGCCTGCGGATTAGTTCCCGGGGATTTGACGAACGTGGAACCGTCGATCACTCTGAGGCCATCGACGCCGAACACTCTGTAGTGTTTGTCGACCACCTTGCCGACGTGAGCGCCGCCGTGGTAGTGCCAGATCGTGATCACGGTGTCTCTGCAGAACTGCTCCACGGAGGCGGTGTCGTTGGTGTGCTTGGGGACCATGTTCAGGTTGGCCTTGACGCTCATGTTCAGCAGCGTCGCCATCGAGTACTCGGCGTCTCCGGTGAGCTCCGCGATGTGGCTCGTGCGCACGATCCTCTCGATCGTGCGTATCCCGCGCACGCACCGCCGCAGGTCTCGCTGGTCGCTGAAGTAGTTGAAGGTCACGGAGGGGGTGGTGTCGACTTCGGCGTCGACGAGGCGGAGCTCGCCGGTGGAGAGTGGGCCGTCGATCTTTTCCAGGATGAAGCCGCCGCGGAAGGCTTCCCAGGGGAGGTTCCGCTTGTTCCTGGCGTACCTTTGGGCGGCCTCTAGGGTTCGCTGTTTCGGAGGGATAGAAGAGAGCTGTCCAATCTGTGCAAATTCGCAGAGAAAAAAAAAATTAAGACACCAATTTTCGATCCGTAGTTGGTAAATCTAAGCTGAAATTGTACCTCGCCGGACATTATGCCGTGGTGGCAGCGGATGCTGTCGGAGTACTGGCTGAAACCGCTACTGGCCTCAATGAATGCCCCCATCTTGGTGATGCCTACAGTCTGTATGAGGGATTGCCGCACCGGCTTCTTCGTCGGAATGAAGATGGAGTTCATGGGGTTATCCGACATCCCTTTCCCCACATATTGGTTATCGAGAATCAGCGGAATCTTCATCTTCTCCAGGTCCTTCCGGGGACCAATCCCGCTTAGAAGCAACAGCTGAGGACTTCCTATCGCGCCGGAGGACAATATTACTTCGCCTGCTCCATTCTTGATGGTTGCTTTGTGTCGCCGGCCATTCTCATCCTTGAACACCACTCCTATCGCCTTTGGTTTTGCTCCTGCCGCAGGTTTCATCTTTAGCTACATGTCCCTCAATTGGCTGATAAAATGCCTCAGACATCTGTTTCAGTCATTACCTTGAATATTGAAGACAATCTTCTGCACAGTGGCGTGAAGCAAGACGTTGAGGTTTTTGGGGTTCCCACCTGCAAGCAGATCGGCAGCAGTGTGCCGGAAACCTTTCCAGTCGAAAATGGTGCCGCCAACCTTGGTTCCGTACAAATGGTCGAAGGTGTATCCGTTGAAAGGTGATACTCCAGCTTCTAGCAGCCCATCCCTTAGTGCAGCTTGCCATGGTGCAATATTTGGCCAGAAAACTATCCTCTTCTCCACCCAAGGATATGACTCATTTACTAAGT
This sequence comes from Wurfbainia villosa, assembly GCA_025175895.1. NCBI lineage: Eukaryota > Viridiplantae > Streptophyta > Magnoliopsida > Zingiberales > Zingiberaceae > Wurfbainia > Wurfbainia villosa. Next base: position 18,772,158 of record CM045991.1, on the reverse strand, counting down.
GAGCATCCCACCCTGCTGCATTCACATAACTTCAAATGAAGCTTTATCAGAGTTTGGCATGAACCAAGTGACAACTGAGGTATGCATAAGCACACCTTGATTTAGCTGACTTTGTTAAACATAAGTAATAAAAAGGTCTATGGATTAGGATTGGAGATGCCCAATTATTAATTAACCTTTTAAAATCATTCATATATAAATTGATTCCTTTCCTGTCAACTTATTGTAGCGCCAACACCATAAATTCATGAAGGAAGCCATCTGTTACTTCTATTATGCTGCTTAGTCAAGCTTGCTGTCCTATGTTCCTATGATTAAGTAATGGTCTAAGCTTTGAACGTGAGATGATGTTAGAGATTATAGTCCTGTCTTGTGACATCATAGATATCTAACCTCTTCCCTGATAAAATCTTGACAAGATACATGTGCATTTATTTCACTGTTTGGCTATAAATTGAAAGAGTAATCTATTTGCTATCACTCTGCACAGATCATTTGGATTAATTTTGACTAATGCCAAGGGATAGGTAGGGGAAGTCTCTAGTTGTTGGAATCTCCTGCCTGGTAGGTGAGCACGTCATCTGGTTTGCTGCTCGAACTGGTGGAGCATTGGTATGCATTTGTTTCCACGAATCATGCTTGTGAACAAGCTCATGCTCTCATCCGAATAAACCAAATCAATACTTAAATTTCAAATAGTTTTGGATAATAATTTCTCACTTACCTGAGAAATTTATTTACGATGATGGTGTACTCACAAAATAGGTCATCCATGTTCTTATTCAATCAATTGGTTTACAAAAACCAATTTCCAATATCTCTGACCAGAGACTCATAGATTAGAGAGGGGACCATGTCTAAACTTAGAATGAGTTTATTAGCTTATGTTGAATTTGATATTCTATGTCATCAAGACCAACCACTAATAGCACCAGCACACTTCTTTGCAATTCAAACCATATCCAAATGTGGGACGCATATCAACTTTTTAAAGTCTTTCTCAGCCAACTTTGGTTTTTTGCATAGAAGAGTGTTGTGTTCTAGTTGGGCACCAAAAAATTCTGAGCTGTCTTCATCGTCTGTCAAAGCAACATTATTCAATAATTTCAGACTTGGTTTAGATTTTATAAGTGTAATTATTTGGAAGAAGTACTTCACTGAATTGTTGACATGGAACTAGAAAATGGACAATCAAAAAGGAAATTTTGCAGACATGCCAATTGATAGGCAACATGAGACCATCTTTGATCTAAGTATACAAAATAATAATAAAAAGGTTAACCATTCACACATAAAGGGAGCAAATTGAGAGTATAGTCAAACCATACCTTGGGCTGGCCCTGGAATAGAAGCCAGCATTGAGGCAACTCCCACCACCCAGGACTCTAGCTCTAGTATTGATGACCCCATCAGTGGAAATGAATGGCTGTGAAGGAGAAGAAGGGGAGGTATCTGCTAGAGAGATGTGGAAATTCTGCAAGCGGGAGATGTTGAGGTTGCCATACGGAGAGCCTCCTCTCTCAAGCAGCAGAACCTTGAACTTTCGTGAGAAGGTGGCAGCCAACGGACACCCTGCTGTGCCGCCTCCCACGATGATGTAGTCATATCCTCTTTCTGATGAGGATGAAAAGCTGCTTGCTTCCTTCAGATAAGGGTGCCTTTTTCTCACGTTGGTGAACTCCCTACCTGAAGTGACAAACATCAATATTTTTGGTACATAAATTGTAATTAATTCTCAAGGAATTAATGGAATTCCACTGACGTGCAAAATAATTGCACAACAGAGGAAGTCATAGATTATAGTAAGCATAGGTTCACTTTTATTTTATTTTATTTTATTTTTGTGGTTGGTCATATTTCACAATCACCAGTTAACTAACTAACAGCACCCGCATCCTTTTCAGGCATAATAAGCCAAGTTTTAGACTAAATGATGCTGCAAAAAAAACCAAAATATTTATGAAGAATATTCCTGAGGTAGACCTTGCCAACTTTGGAACTGGTTCAAATGCAGCATTGAATTTTGACTATTTTCTTAGACTTGATGGTTTGAAGAAATATCCCGGACCTTTAACCAAATTGGTTCCAGTAGCATAGTAACATCTCCTTGGGTGTGTAATAAGTTAAGTTAGTGAAGAAAAATAATTTAGGATGCATTGGAAAGAAAACAAAATTTGCACATTACTTTTACCTTGAAAAGTTAACTAAAAGAGAGAAGAGAAAAGAGAAGGGTATTTGAGCAATGTGGAGAGAGAGAGAGAGAGAGAGAGAGAGAGGGACCTTGGGATGATATCAATACGCTTAGCAGCAGCAGCATTCTGACGAGAAGCTCTTCTTTCTTGGAAGCCATGTTGATCTCTAACAAAGCACCAAAGTAGTGTCTCTGTCAACCAGCACCACCTCCTTTTATAAGCGAAGCCATAGTCTCCTCCCTCGGATTTTCAAGAATTGGAGACCATTAGGAGATCCATTTAAATGCAACTTCCCTGCATTGAAGTTGGTAACTCTCACCATGGGAAACATTTAATGGGATTATTAACACTGGCCTGCTCAGGAGTTCTTAAACAAAGGAAATCACATTACTTCTATAACCACCCCACCTTTACTGGCTGGTGGAATTGTCAACTTATGTAAAATTATGGATGAAATTTAACTCTCTCCAGATTTCTTTTTTCTCAAATCTTCACATCCTATAACTCTGCATCTCCTGCTGTTTTTGAGAGTGATAACATTCCAGACTAGTAAATGAAACCTTCATGTGTACTATTTTTATCTTGTTACATAGCAGTAGTTTTATGATTTGGGTTTTAGTTAGGTGTGAAACAGTACGACAGTTAATACTGCTCAAGATCCAAACCTGCAGGTCTTTTGTAATCGCTTTCTATGTTGGCTGTCAACATCCAACACAACCTTCAATTTGAATTTTGTGAACTAATTTAGTACCCATTATTCTTCACAATATATTTACTTATTTTTCTTATGATGCTTTGTCTATTTTGTGTGGATAATTGAGTTTTCAAATTTCAGGATAATAAGAAAGCATTAAGCTTATACTGTTTGCTGCTGCAACAGATCCAAAGGAAGGTGCTTATATTTGGACTTATACGATGCTTTTAGACTGACAGGGGAGTTATCACGCACTCAATGTTGATTCTTAAACAATCCATTAAATATTGCACCCCTGCCAAATCTTTCCACAATAACATTTTCAGTGCAACTCACAAGAATCTGTTTTACTTTCCAAGGAACACTGCATTACTGCAACCCAAATCACCCGCACAAGATCATAATCCATTTCTCTCTTGCATCCCTCCTTTTGAAAGCTGCCAACAACCTACCATCTTCACCTCTCCATTCCTTCATTTTCCATTGCTAGCTCAACAGATAAAAGAAGCTCTTAAGGTGCAGACTTTTGCATGAACATAGAGTGACCAAAATGTCTCATGGCAAACAAAATAAAGTCGCTTTGCCTATCTAGCTGGCAGGATTTCTGTGACTGGCTCCGTCATTGAAGTGCTGGTGGGGAAGAGGGCAACCACCTTTGGTCCAGCCATTAAGGAAACAAAAGGAGGTGGGATGGAAAGCTTTTGGGCACCAGTATAAATTTTCTCGGCATCAGTTATTTCCTGTGCAGAAGGGTGGTAGCCCTTAATGAATTCCACATGCATAAGAATCAGAGGATAAAACCACTAATGGTATAAAATTGCTATAGAAGTAGGCAGAAGAATTGGAGAAGTTTCCTCTGTACTAAAATCTGTGCCTCGATAAGACAAATACAACGAGTGAACTGAACTGAACTTCACCCCAGCTGCAGGTAAATCTAACTAATTATTCTGTGATTTTTATTGGGAGGCCATCTTGACAGGGAAGTGGTCACCAGGGGCAGAAGTTGGCAGGCAGAGAGACTTGCAGGAACTATGTATCTTACCACGATATATCATTAACTTCATTGAAAAGGAGATTCGACACTACTGCTGCCGGCATCTTGAGCTGACCCAATGCTCTTATAAATGTGGTGATAAAATAAAGGAGAAAACAGTGAGGTAGGTAAGACATTGCATGCCAGTTACTTTCGACTGCAGGCATATGGTGACCGTAGAGATCATGGTAGCTGAGTGTTTCAATAGGTCTGTCCTAGTGTTGCCGCTCAGGTATTAATTGTTGCATCCAACCAACTACATGCCAAGGAAGGACAGCTTTTTTGCTGTTTTCCTCAGTTTTTGGCAACCACTTCTAAAACTTCTATCGAACTGATTTCACTCTTTCAGTTCTTCACACCATATCTGTATATTTGTGGATGCATATGTCAAAATAATAGTAATAATAATAAATTTATCGAATGTAAGTAAATATTGTATCTAGGTTAACACTTTTGTTACAGCTTGGCTTCAAATGAGATGATAAATCAGGAAAATTAAGACTGCATATTTTTCGATTTATTTCTCTCTTTAGATATATAGTCTTCTTTATCATTGTTTGACACCCTTGTCTTTCTTGGATTCAACAGGAGCAACAATTCTTATGGTCGGACGGCGGCCGTGCGATGATTGTCGATGATGTTGACTCGAATCCTTCCATCGAGCGAGTGAGCAGCGACGACCAACGACGAGTGATGGTGTGTTAATAATGTTCACATGGAAGAGTGAAGGACTCAATGCAATGACCTAGCGGATGGAATCCTAATTGATGAGATCGGGCCCAAGGTTGAAATTTTTATTTTGCCCTGTATTTTACTAACTTATTCATTTTTAACTCCCATATTTTAAAATATATTTTATTTGACCTTAGCATTGTCTTCGCTTGCACACAAATTCTAGTTTCTTTGTCACATTTGTTATTTATGTGACTTCATTTTTAGCCATTTAGTTAATTGATGATGAAAGATTAAGTTGCGTTGACTTTTGACTTTTTAACCAATTTTAATATTAAAAAATCGCAATTGTTTTTTTCTTCTAAGCAAACTCAATAATAAATTGTAGGCACTCTGTGACCTTTTATTTGCACTATGTGTTTGAAATCCATATTTTATTTGCACGATATAGAACAAATCCTTTTAATATTAACTATAGGAAACATGTAATATTCAGAAATATAAGGGCTAAAATACATGGTAGGTGAATCGAATTATTTCCCACCATTACCAAGAGAGAGAGAGAGCGCACTTGTCCTTACTTCCGTGGGTACCATGCAGTCGATAAAAAAGAAGTATTTGATGAAAAAATATAGTTCTATTTGCTGTTGTTATGTGATTCATGAGTTTTTCATATTTGTACGTCATTCAGAAATGACGCGACTGTTGAGTCCGAATTTAACTGTAAAAAATTATAATTGCTTTTCTAATTTATTTTTATTGGCTAATAGAGGTCAATTGCGAAGATTTGTGAGATATGAACGATCGAATTAATCAGATAAGATAATCCAAAAATAAAAAATAAAAAATCTTGTCCTTTTTACAAGTTGGACCAAACATTTCATTAATGTTAGGGCTGAGCATTCGATTAAAATCGATCAAACCAAACTAAATCAAATCAGAATTCGTCCCAGTTTTTCCCAAATGTAGAGTGTTCATGGCATTAGTATTTGATATCCACATTCTAGTCTATATTAAGCATGAATTTCCTCTCTTAAAATGCAACAAACAGTAGTTTTTGATCGGCGATCTCGATTAATGGTTCTTGGATTTGGAAGGATTTCTGAAACTGGATTTTTGGGAGCAATGGTGGAATTCAAGCTGATTGAGTTAACGAAGCAGTCGGAGACAGGCAGCGAATGGCGAGCGCATGCTGATTCTCTTCTTCGGCACTGGAACTGGCTGCTGCGGCTCCTCTTCCTCCGCCGGCTTCCCCTTCTGCTGCGCGGAGAAGGGGACGGGGACGCTGTCGTCCGGCGGCGGCGCGAGCACCCACTCGCCGTCGGCGCCGAGCACCATCCCCTTGTTCTTCTCCACCCACCACGACCCCGGCACCAGGTACTCGTCCTTGAGGTACTCCGACGACTTGTTCACCAGCGCCACGCTCCGCTTCACCTGCAGCTCGAAGTCGCCGTCGGCCCCGTTCCACCCGGCCACCGCGTGAAGGATCCCCTGCAGGTTGTGCCAGTCGGCGGGGTTCGTCGACTCCTTCAGGTACGGCGACTTCCGGCTGTCCACCTCCAGCACCGTGCCGGTGCCGACGAAGCCTAGGAGCCCGCTCGGGTACCGCGGGATCACGTCGAGCTTGTTCTTGACGTGGAGGACGCGCAGGTTGGGCAGCTTCTCCAGCCGCTCGTTGAAGGCCCTGTGCCCGACCTGCGGGCTCCCGAACACCACCGCGCACACCGGGAACGTCTCCCCGCCGGGTCCGGTCTGCGGCAGGCCGTTCTCCACGATGTCGAAGGCGCTAAGGACGGCGAGGGCGGCGCCGAGGCTATGACCGACGCACACTATGCTGAGGCTCTCGTCCTTGTAGAGCTCTACCAACGCTTTAATGGCGGACATGAGCTGGCCCCTGGCGCTTTGCTTTGTGTACGGAGAGTTCGGGTTGCTCGAGGTGTAGATCACGTACCACCCCTTCATCACCTTGCAATCCGCCGCCGCCGCCGCCGCCTCCTCTGTTTTAGAGGAGAGAATGGAGTCGATGTTGACGGGCTCCGGCGAGAGCGCGTCGACCCACTCCAGCGTCCTGATCGTCCCCCGCCAGGCCACGTAGATCTCCCGGCGTTGGCAGTCGACACCGCGACGTAGCCTATCCAGTTGGAGTCCTTGCTCCAGGCGAGGTCGCCTGCGAGAGAGAAGCAGAGGAATTCGTCCGGGAGGGGGACTGCAGAGGTAGCGTAGAGGTAGTCGTAGACCGCATAGTCGTCGGCTCCGGGGAAGGAGACGTCGGAGAGGAGGCTGCGCTTCCCGTAGCGGCAGCTACCGCAGTACTTGGAGCGGGGGTCGCCGTCGAACGAGTCGTAGGTGACCTGGCACATGTCCCCGCACTGGAGGATGAGGCGGCGGAGGGAGAGGTCGAGGGGGTCGAGTAGGCCGGACCAGTGGTCGGAGCCCAGCAGCTCCCTCCATGGCGGAAAGCGCTCAGTCTTGCCGGCAGGCTTTTGCTCCATGCAGTGCGAGTGCCGCAGGGTGGAGGATCGCCGGAGAAGTACTGCCGGTTGGCTTACTCCGGGTCGATAAGGAGAGTTTTAAGACGTGGATCTGTCCGTCGGCGAGCTCCAAACACGGTTTCAGCTCTGTATACGAATAGATGATTTTTATCTTTTATTATATTTTTTATTTATATTTAAATAAATTTTATTTTATTTTATTATTACTCATTGAGTTTCTTTGATTTTTTTTTTAATTTGATTTATATATATAACAACAATCAGTCTTATCCTATTAGGTAAGATCGACTATATAGATCTTTCTATGTCATTAGATTCTATTCCCTATTATATCATCATTTATATTTAAAAAAAATTTATCTTATTTTATTATTTTTAACCAAGTCTTTTTTGATATTCCTTTTCTTTGTTTGATATGTATATTTTTTATTGTTTCACATAGTCTGCTAGAAACATTTATTTATCGTCTGAGTATATATCCGTATTATCTTAAATATGTCTCTCGAAGCTTTTCTTCAATAGATATAATTTTGACTTTCTCTCTAATATTTCATTTCTTATTCTGTCCATTCTCGTATGTTCCGTAGATCCACTTTAACATTTTCATCTCTGCAACTTTTATCTTTTACTCATGTGTACGAATCATAGCCAAATTAATTTGATTGATATATATTTATAATAATTTCATATTATTTAACTAGAATATTTATTAATTGTTTAACATTCAACTTCATATAACATAAGAAATTTAATTGTCGTTTCGTAAAATTCTCATTTAAATTTCAAAAGTATTTTTCAATCACAACATTTCCATTTCAACGATCTTATTTGTATTCTATGTAAAATATCTCTCTTAATTTTTTTATATTTTTATAAAAATAATCTTAAATATTTAAAATTTTCAGTTACCCACCTTTTGCTTCTAATTTATTAAACACAAAAAATTTAAATATGATTCAAAATTTTAAATTAAAATATAGAACCAAATACAATATTACAAAGAAAGCTCCATTTGAAGGATTGATGACAAGGAAAGCTCCATTTGAACAATCTTATCATCAGCCTGCTCCATTATTTTGCAATAAGAGCGGTTGCAACTTGCAAGGAAGCCTTTGAATAACTCTCACCCTCAGGAGTTTCGATATATTTATACATTTTCAAGATAATTGACGAGAATTAAAAAAAAAAGGGAAAAGGAAAAGTGAAAGCATAAATCCAAAAAGATGCATTTTTTAGTTCTAGTTGTGTAGTATTATAATACCACTCACCCAATTATAATATGGGATAAGATGACGAGCCAAAATCAATCAGAAGTTAACATTATTAGTAAAAAAGTGATTCGTTCGTCTTCAATGTTCTTATCAATCAATTCCGCAGTTAATACAAAAAAAATAAATTACGAAAAATATATTATCCAATTCAAGACTAGCACGGCAAAAAGATAGACATCCCGAAATGTCAGCCCTCGAAGATTGATTATTGCTCATTGATATAATTTTATTACCGCGCTAATCACAAAACAAGTGGCGACTGTGCTATAGCACCATGGTTTCTTGGATTCATTTAAATGTTCTTTCATTAGTATGCTTATGCTGAGGAGAAACCCAACCACCATCAAATTACTACAAAAAAAAAAAAACTCATGGAAAATTGCAGCAAAAGTCACAAAGACAATTTACATGATACTATACGGTGACTTGGAAAATTAAGAGCTCTCAGAAACAAAAGAAGAGCAAAGGAAAAAAAAAATAAAAGAAAACAAAAGTCATTGACGAACTCGGTTTCAGCCCTTGTGAAAAACAGAAGGGCGTTGCATTTAAGTTCCATGAACAAAACCATCCTAAGATTGTTTTGGATGGTAAATCTATCAGGAAGCAGAAGAAATTTGAACTCGCGATCTTTACAGTAATCTTGTTGCTTTGATGTTCTTTGGTTTTCTTTGTACATCGACTCTTTTGCAGCCATGTTCAGCATCATTTGCGAGTCCAAATCAGCGATCTACAATCTTCGGACCTCTATACTCTGCCCCACGCACGACGAGATCATCTGGCTTGCTCCCCCTCTCTTCGAGCCATGCATACTCCTCGTTCTTGCCCGACAGCAGAGTCTCATCGCCTGAAACAAAAACAAAAAAAAAAAAAATCACATCGATATGGATTCGCAAGCCAATCTCAGAACGGGATCGGAGATCAATAGTCGATGCCATTCTATTGCATTTTTCTATTATAATTGTCTCCTAGACAATTCATCAAGTTGCAATATCTACATATCTAAGAGATTAAGTACTGGCCGTGGGTTTATGCAACTAGAAAGCTTTCTGAGATTCGAAGAACAATTACAGAAGTTTTATAGAAATGAATATTCGAGTTATTTTGGTAACATAAATCGGCATGGGATCGGACATTGAAGCATCACTAGCTACTAGCTTTTATCAGTCAATCCATTTAGAATGGTCAAAATACCATATGGATGTACTATACACAGAAGAATCTCCATTCTTGAAGTAGAAGAGGTAATCGAGTGGGAATGCGCAAGTAAATATTCGGTAAAATAAGTAAACTTTATTTGGATTCAATAGCACAACCTAAAATATTCAAAAGGAAAAAAACAACTGCATCGATCAATGTCACATATGGAATAAGAAGGTATTACACTCTACTAGGCTCTTAAGTCATATAGTTTGTTCATGCATTTCATAATCACATACATAACCTTGCATTATATTCATTGATACAAACATTGAGCAAAAGGTCACTGCGAGTCAAAACCAACATACCTGGGAAAGTTGAGAGTGCATATTGCTTGTAGTACGTACAGGTGCGCCCTTCGTCGTCATTATATGGTGGTCCAAGGACATCTAACACTGCACATGAGGTTACTGCAGTAAAACAATGCAAGTTGCCCCCAGAGGTAGGGTATAAAACGGATGTCCGACAGGGCGCTGTAAAGACGGTATCAGTGTTCATCTTGGCTAGACATGCACCTGCAGAGATGAACAAAAAAAAAATGGCTGACATAGAAAGGAACAATCTTGGTCGGTATCTGTTTCAAACTAAACTAGTCTAACAGCTCACACACCACTAGAGGATTTGATATTCTCATTCAAGCCCTGAGTAACCCAGTCATATGATTTAATGTGCATGGACCCGAGAAGGATTTTACTAAACACAGTCATTCTCGGGTGATTGTGAAGTGGAATCGCAGCTGCTTGTGGCAAGCAAAAGATACCAATCTGCAAAATGCGGTATCAGATGAATGAGAAATGCCGAAATGCCTAACAGAATTAGTAGTATAAACTAAGGTCCAGTCAGTACTGAAAAATTCGGGCACTCGTAAAGATGCAAATATGTCACAGGAGGAGGTCCATCAATCCCAAAATTCTGAAAATATGGCAAGTTCAGACTTAGACCAACATCACCAGGCTTCAGAGTATCTGCTCAGAAGGAAAATACAACAACCGGATCAAACAGACAGATAAAATGCAAACACATAATCAGGAAATTGAACAGAAATGCTGAAGCATTTCTAATTAAGATGTTTGGCTGATGTTTTCTTATAGATTTGAATCTAAGAAGAAAACATCAGCTAAGCATCTTAAATGTACAAGTGAAGCTTCTCTAAAAACACAAAATGTTCAAATGTATATAGGTGGTAAATGATTCTTCAGTTCACTTTGATACCATTCCCAATAAGATATTACAAAATCACTGCAAGATGATCTAGAAAATTAAAGGCAAGACACCCGAGGTTAAGATTCATCTCAATGAGCTTCAGTAGGATACACAATGAAGAAATAGGCACAACCAAATAGCTAGTTTAAGCTGTCAACAGTTGTCTTCATGACACATTGACGCAGGTTGGCATGAGAAAAGCTTTGTACTCCATGTATAACAATATCAATTTTGATCATAAACAATAAAATTAATGACACTAACACTAGACATTGAGATATTTTAACAACTGTAAAGCAATTTAACTGATCTAAGCAATCACATTGTTAAATTGAGGTGGAGATCGTTCATCCAATCTTAAAACGATAAATCATTAGGAGGAGAACCTCTTAATATTTAGACATAATGAACCATTGTGTCTTCGACATGCTGTCTCGTAATGACTAGAAGGTCGAGGCCTAGTCGCGATACTATATTAAATTAGTATAAACTTATTCAATTCCAAAACGATCAATGATTCAGGTGGAAAGATCAAATAATAAATTAACGAACTTATTCATATGGAACTAATAAGCGAGCACACACTTGTCTATCAAATCGGAAGTAGCAGAATGCTCGTCGATCAACAAAGTTGCATTTAAAAAAAAAAAAATACTACAAGTTCATTGAACTGGATAAGTACCAAGTAAAGATCGAAGGCGTTCGACATCCTCCGGTGAAGGAATGATTCCGGCTGGTCCGCCCTCAGAAAAAACCTGTTTGCAAGTCTCAAACAGCCTTTGCACAGCTCTTAAGGCCTTCTTCTGCCGCCGCTTTCCCTTCTTGGAAGGACCCTTGCTGTTCTCGGGGGCCAATTCTACCCTCCCGTCGTGGTCGTCGGCAGCCAAGTTTCTGGCAACCCTCATCCAAAAAAACGGCAAATCCCTAATCGGAGAAAAAGAACTCCAAAGAAATTCCAGGGGCTATCAAAATCAAAACTTTTAAGCGAGTGCCCGAATGCCGAACCGCCGAGCTCGACGTACAGGAGAAAAAACAAAGGATTTGTTTTGGAAGCAACAAACAAAACAAGTACTTAGGACCACAGTACTGATGAGCCAATTCCGTCCTTCATTTTCCGAAAAGGGAAGAAATCTAGGTTCCCGATCCCTAATTCGGGAGAACAGGATTTGGACGATTCCTGTTCGATGAAGGCGATAGCCGATAGAGAGCGGATTGTTGGGCTTATAAGGAGAAGAAAGCGAGAAGGAAGGCATACCATTTTGACGGAGAGCAAGGGAAAAACCATGGGCGCCATGGGCAGAGAGGTTCCCTGCTTGTCTGCTTTCCTGTGGGCTGCCATAAACTGCCTTTGATTTTTCCCCCCTCTTTCTCTTTGTTTGGTTGTAACGGCGAACGGTGGACCTACACAACCTCCAATGTAAACTTCACACGTGTTACTAGTCAAATTTACACATTCGACTACTTTTTTTTTTCATTTTTCACAAATAAAATTTTATACGTTGCTTCTAGTTCTAGAATTACTCACTTGCCGGAGCGTGCGACTCACGTGCCGAGATCCGGCTGAAGAGGAGAAAAAATAATAATAATAATAAAGAGGAAAGAGGGAATGATAATCGCCCGTTCGCTAGGGTTCCTTGCTCCTTCCCCTTCCTCGCCTTCCCGCAGGAAGCGCAACTCATGTCGATCGCGCTGCGCCCCCCTCTCGGTGTCTTCGTCCTTCGATGACGTCTCTGGTGTTGCGGCCTCTCCAAGCTTTCGCAGATTCCCCGTACATGTCTCGCCATCCCTTCGAGGAAAAGCGCTGCCTGCGGATGCGAGTCGCGCGCTTCCGACAACTACGATCGCATCCCCCGGGAATTCCTGGAGGAGAATCTCAAGGAGGGAAGTAAGTTTTTTTTTTTTTAACATTTCTATCAAATTAACATCACCGATTCAGATTTTCTGATAGTTTGCGAATCAGTGGACTATGTTGCTTTTATTGTGATGACCACTATAAAAGGCATACATTTCTTGATTTTGGTCAAATCTGTCGAACTTTTGGAGGGTTCTTTTGCATCTCTGTATCAGGATGAAGTTATATAGATCAGAAGTTCGCTTCTATTAAGATTTGCTGCAAGACAGTCATACTACTTTCAAAGGGATTTTCTTGGTTTTATATCGACAAAAAACACTCATTCATAAGCTTAAGAGTCATTGTATTAGTACTTGTGGTCATAATATATGATTCAGATTAAATTCGATTTGAGCATCAGGTTCGAGTGAATTATAACTAAGTCTGAGTTCCAAATTTAATGAACATCTAAGCTCAAGGTGCACTTAGATATTTGTCGTAAAAAGCATAGTTTTATTTGAGCTGAGATTGATTTCAACTCAAATTACAGATAGATCATAGCTTTAAAAAGCGGCCTAGAAGTTCGCTTCTATTAAGATTTGCTGCAAGACAGTCATACCACTTTCGAAGGGATTGGCTCATTCATAAGCTTAAGAGTCATTGTAGTAGTACTTATGGTCATGGATATAAGATTCAGATTAAATTTGATTTGAACATCAGGTTCGAGTGAATTATAACCGAGTCTGAGTTCCAAATTTAATGAACATCTAAGCTCAAGGTGTTCTTAGATATTTGTTGTAAAAAGCATAGCTCTACTTGAGCTGAGATTGATGTCTAACTCAAATTACAGATAGATCATAGCTTTAAAAAGTGGCCTAACTGGCTTTTACATTGCTGTTCTCATCTGCAGAGGTAGCAGCCCATTTTATCCACAAGAAGTTAGTAACTTGTTTCTTTTCTCTTTCTAATGTTTTGGCGTGAGGTTGAAGTAGGATTCAGTTTCTTAGAAGGCATAGAGATGCAGTACGGGTTTTAGTAAATGCATTGATATGTGGTAATGATGTAGAACATATAGGGAGTTAGAAGGAAGTTGATAAGATAAAAGGACAGGAAATAGATGGTATTTTCAAAAGGATATCGTTTAAGACTTGTCCTCCAATATATTTTCTTTAAGAAAGTAGGTCATCATTCTAAATTTATTGGATAACTATCACGTCCTTGATAGGTTTGCATTGTCAACCATATTCGTCGACTTCCTCATTCATGATGTTGAATGTCGAACAAAGACTTTAAGGTTCCTTGCACCCCGTGAACATTCTAGGCTATTATTATCTGTTTGTTTCCCATATGTAAAAGTTCATTATGTAGCTACATGGTTCCCTTAATTATCGGGCTAGTTGTGTGGTAGTAAGTTATGTCTTTTGGGGCAAATTAGTGGCTGCACTAAATTGACATAATGTATTACTATATGAACCATCTTGTGGAATTGAGTTAATTTTTCATAAAGTTCATTATACAAATACGAATGTCACATGTAAAGAAGAGAGGAAGAGAGAATGAGTCAGTGCTTGTCTAACAAGCTTCTTATTTTGCTGAATGTAGATGTCAAGAGATCTGACATCGCCGAAGGTTATTTTGTTACCAATGAATTAACTGGACATTAACTTATCTAATTTCTTCATATGTAAACCTCAAGAATATGAGTGGCACAGTATGCTTAACTGGTACCCATGTTAAACTCCTCGGCTATGTTATACTGCACAGACTGCCCTTTCTTCCAATAGAAATCACGATCCTTTGTTTATGATTAGACTTCCTTGGGTAAAGATTGGAATCCGTCAATCTACGACCCCTACTAGTCCAGTCATCGTGAGGGAGGTAAATCACGTTAATAAATCGCATGGAGAGTTGACACCCTGCAGAAGTAGAGGATTGATCCTTGTTTCTTTGGACAAATTCTACATGTGTTTACCATCCGAACTAGTTCGCACGAGTTATGATTAGACTACCATTCCATGTGGTGTAGAGAAGCGATTCCTAAAATGCTAAGGTAGCGTTTGGTTCGTAGGAAATTTTTCATTTTTCGTTTTCATTTTATGAGAAAACGAGAAAATACGAGGAATGATGTTTGGTTGACGTTTTCTATTTTCGTTGTCTAGAAAATAAAGGAGCATTTTTTTGAAAAATATAAAAAAATCATTTTTTATTTTCTAGAAAAGGGAAAATGAAAATGAAAAATGAAAAATTCTCTCCGAACCAAACGCTCCCTGAACTTTTTGTGTCATGGTTATTATCTATCGCTTGCTAACTTCAATCATATATTTTGTGAACTGCAATACTGAAACTAAACATGAATTTCCTTAAAACAGAACTATGATGTGCAACTTGCAAGATCAAAAACCATGAGTAAAGCAGCCGGAGCTGGTCCACAGGCAACACCTTCAGGGTTTGGCTAAAATAGATGATAGATCCTAAATTTATACACGTGTGAAGTTAGGTCTGTGGTGAAGATAACTTATGTTTCTCGTAAAAAAAGAAGTTATTTTCCAGGTAAAAGAAGTATTTAGCTTGTAAGTATTGTGCAGAAAATACCTGTCTACGATCAAACTCCATGGCTAGGTTTTAACAATGGAATATTGCTTCCTTCTTCGTCGGATCGGCGACACTCAGATTGCTGCTAGCAGTTCATCATGCCGAAACTCCAGAAATGATCCTTCCACTGGATTTTTCTTCTCTTTAAAAAGTGACGTGAAGCTGTAATTCTACAGCGAGAATGCCAGAAATATGGGACCATGAACCAGTCCCATCTGCAGAGAAAGAATCACAAACAAACGAACAAAAAAAAAAAAGAAAAGGAAGAAAACCTTGAAAGAGAGTAAGCAACTTGATCGAGAAGTGCATGTTTACTTGAACACACATATCCTCTGAAACCTTGGAACTTTTTGCCGTCCGCCACTGAACACCCGCTTTTGGCTCCCTCCATTGAATCCGGCAGCTCTATATCAAAAAAGTAGATGCAACCCCAATGCTCCAGCTTGTCACTTTCTCCTCTGCTATTTAAAAGAACACGACGCTGAGGATTCTGGAGCTCAACCTACAATGCAACCTCTGGAGTAGTCCCTCAATGGCAATCGTGGATGCTGCATGGAACCGATCACACGAATCAATGAGCACTGTATCAGCTCGCACCAAGAGCAAACCTATGACGCTTCCCGTGCATTAGGTTCAGCCCGACCTGTTCAGGGTTAGACAAGCACAATGTGCAACAGAGCAACTGTTTGACAAAATAAATAACGAGAAGAATGACAACTTCTTTCATTCGCCTGATATTTTATTGCGTCTCATGATCCAAACAAAAGGCAAGTAAATTGATCAAAGTTTATTAGCTGTGTCAAATAGACTATCATATTGAATTATGAATCAATCATGGCAAAAATCAGGAAATAGGATATGGGACGGTATCATATATGAACTCTGGAGTTCTTTTTCATATACAAAACGATTACCAAACTCATAAACAAAGCCCACACAGACCATTTTTGCATAAAAGACTGACTGCAATAGAGCACATTAAGAAGTGAGAGAGAGAGAGAGAGAGAGAGAGAGAGAGAGTTACATATGGCTTGCAGTATTCGTCACCTTCACTCTTGCATGATTCAGTGATGGTTTGCAGAACTATGAATAGGATTGATGCGGCGGGCTATCTGTATGAATATCCATGGATGTGTCGTTGCAGCTGAGGGAACTGGTATCCCGGTTTTGATCTGAATCATGGCTCCTTGTTGCTGCATTTCCAGTAGGTGGGGCATGATTTGCATAAAAGTCACTCCCATCGTTAGCAAGGTGATAAGGCTGAAGACTCCTGCGCACAGGGCTGGAAAGAGCATTTGAGAAGACCGAGTTTTTTGCTTGATCAGTGTGGCCATTTCGAGGGACTGGCTGCCCAAACAAACCGGATGGAGCTTGGAAGGTCGGGTTTATTGGATGCATTGGCGCCGGCGGTTGTTGATTTTGGAATGGTGTTCTTGGGGCTGCTAATCCATCTTCTACAACATAGTCCATCTCAGTCTGTAAAGTTCGATGAACAGAATTTAGCGAAACGAGTTTTATCGAGTGCCAGATATCGATCCATTAGCAACAACAAACCCATAGATCAATCTCAACCTGACTAACAGCAGAGAGACTAAAGGAAACCATTGATTATGATTTTTATGAGGCGCCACAAATAGAGAGATAATAGTCTATAATTATATATGCATGATGGAACACAAGCATATTTTGGGTGAGGCAGAAACTTCCTAGTTCAAATTTGACAGCTTATGCTAATTTAGAAAGCATCTCAAAAGATATGACTTTGATTTTTGTGATAATATCAAACTTCACATGAAACAAAATGGTGGATCCATTAAAAACATAAAAACTACTTACCATGACATGACCCTGGCAGGAATATATTGTGTCAAAAACCTAGATCATGAAATGTGCTTGATACGTAGATCAATACCTATGTTATTTACCATCACTCAAGTCTGAGCAATGCTCATCTATTATTGGATTGGCAACGAGCAATAAATGAAGGCACCACCTCTTAGTTAATGAAATAATGTTGAATATGGACCATTAAGTTTCTTCGCATACAACAGTAGGCTTAAGATCCCAAATCATGTCCTTAAAAAGATGTAATGAAAGCTGTGTAGTAGAGCGGTCTAGATGGTGTTAGAGCCTAAATGTGGCTAGAACAAAAACTATTTGAATCTATACTAACACTATAGGAACCAACCTTATGCAGTTGCTAATGCTGAGAATAAGCAAACTCAAATTATAATGGTTAGTAACTGAACTAACATTTCAAAAAGACACAAAAGCATAAGTTATTATTATAATATAACCTGAATATGGCAAACTATATCAGCTACTGTGATCCTTGACCCTTCTTCATGCTTTCTCATGATCCATTGATAAAGTTTGTCCTGCACAAAACATATGTAGGCGTCATAAACAACTAACAATAACACAACTTGAGTTCCCATTGCCAGTGGTTGAACATATGGAACTTCAGGTAGAAAAGGCAATTTTTTGATGAAAGAACTAATGGTTTCTCGTAAATATGACAAAGATAGTTTAGCAAGGAAATGTTGGCTGCAAAGCATAAACTGGGACGCAAATATCATAATTACTAGTTTCACTAACAGGAGATTAGTGCAACGATAGTGTTACCTGACAGGAGGGGATTTTTTTTGTTTCTCTTTGTCAGAGGCTCGGCTGAGCAACAATGTTTACAACAAATAAATTAAAATAAGATTGGAATGTGCAAGAAAGTCATCCACTCTAAACTTTGTGTTTCAACAAGAGTCAAAACCGACATCTTCTAGAAAATTACTTTTCCCAGCCCAAAAACCACTCAACGCGGAATAATCTCAAATCCAATATAGAGTAGGGACACCTCGTGGTCAAGATCTCAAAAAAAAAAAAAAAAAACTCAAGATTCTTTTGGAGGGAAGAAACCAAAGGAATTAATCTGGAAACCATGGCAATAAGGCCCCTCCATTGAGAGAGAGAGTCAAGGATGCTTTTCTTTTTGCTGGCTGGAGGCCATATGTCTATTGTTTAGATCGGTGATTGCCCCAGTAGGGTGCTTCTTGCCCTCTCTTATTTAAACAAACTAAATAAGCATCTCGAGAGCCTTACAAAATCAAGAAGCTTATAGACCTTGCGCATTGCCCAATCAAGGACTAATAGAACTGATCCAATCAAATGGCATTGAAGAAAGAAGACTTGAGAGTATATTGAGAAATATTCTCAGGTTGCTGAGATAAAATTGAATCGTGAAGAGAACTTGTGAACAATCTCACCATCTCTTGATCTCAAATCAAGGTGGTCCATTCCTTTGCCATGCTCCGACTAAATGTGAGGTATCATTTCACAACCATTTGACTGAAATAAACCACCTTCTTGATACCCCCATTGCAGCATAAACACTTAGAAAATCAAGGTGCCTATGGTGCTTGACAAAGTATGCATATCTCATACCCATTGGCATGAAACCCTTTTTGCTTTGACAACAGGTATTTAAAGATAAGAGGAATTGACTAATCTTGAATAGCGATATGCCGTCAAGCGGAGCTAGATAAATTTAGCAGCCTCTGAAATGCTCATTTGCAAGTAACTCATGTCTTAGTTGACATGCAAAAAAGTGAGGTGAGGAATTTTCACTAGGATTTGCACCACTAGTTGTCTCCATTGGACATTTATGCAAAAAAAAAAAAAAGAAAAAAAAAAGGAGGAGGTGCCTAAGGCATGCCTCAGGATTTATGTCAGAATATCAAAGGCATTGAACCGACAACTCCCACTGGATTAGCAATCCAATAGTGTTACTTGGTGGTGCTTAGAAAATAGCATTAGGAGATAAAATTGAAGGAATTTCTGCAATTATTGAACAGAAATGTACCACATCAATTGTTGCAACTTCCTCAAGAGCTCGTTGACTGAGACCACAAATAAGGAGTTTTGTTCCAGCAAAGAACGATTTTTACAGACCCACCTATCTGAAACACCCAAACTGCAATCTATGCGCTAGATACTAGATACCATGGCATCGGTCGCTAGATTCACGAATAGCGTTCGTAAACAGTTAAACCAATTCGTTGCGCTTTGATCCAATCAACCTGAGGGGCATTCTACTGTGATATCCTCACTTTCGATAAAAACAAAAAACAAAAACTTAGGTTCTCGATAACTTAATGTAGAACGGCCGTCCCAAGATGTCTTCTCTATTACTCCACTTCCTACTACTGTTTAAAAAATTGCCACTGCAACCATTATGTATAACAAATCACCGAACAAAAATAATGGAATAAAAATAGATCCGTTCTAATTTATTTTTATCACAAGGTTCTCAAGATCAGATTCGATAGGTTAGGCTCTGCAGGAAGAAAGATTAAAAAAGGGAAAGGGGGCCAAGTGCTAACCAGGGCATGGCGCTCTCCGGCCTGGAAGGAGACCTTCTGCTGGTTCATGGCCTGCGTGTAGAGCTGCGACAGCGAATTGGCGGCACCGCAGAAGGTGGAGTACAACGTGCGATCGGCCTCGTCGAGGCCCGACGCGTCCGATTTGCGCTTCCTCGACATGGATATTCTACCCAGAAGCAGCGAGGACAAAGCGAGATCGTCCGGGAAGGCGAAACCCTATCGTCCTCCTCACCCTCGCGCAAATCTCGATCAGTTTCGTCGGAGCGAATCTGCAAACAGACGGCAACTGAAAGGCGAGAGGGCGAGAGAGAGAGAGAGAGAGAGACGAGTAAAGAAGACGAAAAGACGCACGGGAGATGATCCGTAAATTTATAGAACGGCGAAACGCCTTCCTTTTCCTAAACGTTAAAGGCATTTATTTTGACCTCGGGTACGGTGCAGCGGTAATATGATTGAAACCTTTTATAAATTAATACAATTTAATTCTCTTAAAATATATTCGATATTGAATATAACTCTGCCTCCGCATAAAGGATCTAATGACTAATAAATACAGACATTATATCAGAAGACAATAATAAGATTGTCATTCCTTCATATGTTAATTACTATTCTCAAGTGTCAAAGATCTATCGTGATTTATCTCTCTTATGATAATCCGGAAGTAGATTGGTAGAGGTCATTAGGTTGACGGATTCCAATCTTTTTGTACCAGATATTTAATATAACCTTAGTCCTGTGTAAACGGCGTAGTGATTAACACACGGCGGAGCTTACAGATAAGATAATAATTTATTTTGAAGGAGGTCTAAAGTTTTTTTTTTTTTTGATTAAAATGACTCTCATTTGTCTTGACTACAATATCAATGCTCATATAACCCTATATGATTTACCTCTCTCACAATGATCATGGAATAGACCGATGGTGTCCGCTAGATTGACGGATTCTATCTTTGCAGATATTCAATATAACATTAGATGAATTCGAAATTTAACTTAACGATTTCAATATTAAAGACAATACGCCTCAATGAACACAGTGTGGATGTAAAAACAAAGAGATATTTTACAAAAGAACACTTTGCTATGATATTATTTGACAATGAATTTAAGAAAATTCATTTGAGAGACTCTAGGATCTAGAAATTTATCCGATGGACGAAATACGATTTCGATATTAGATCATCGTTCAGGGATATACGACTGTGGAGTCAGGATTAAACCGTAAAAAAATCGTGAACGTTTTTCTGATTTACTCTTGGTGACCGTGGAGGTCATTTGAGCTCCGACTTTATTGAGCTCAGTTGTTGAGGCTTTTTGAAGGTTCACTGAGTAAGATCGAAGATTGTAATATTCGGATGACAATAAAAAAACAATGCTATTCCATAGATGGAATTTGAATACTTTTCAAATTTATATACAAAATCAGTTCGATCGAATTCGAAAATCTAATACTAACAAAAAAATAATTAAAGACATTTATTTTTTTAAAATATCAAAATATTATGGAAATAAAAATAAAAAGAGGGATTTTTATTTTTGTTATAATCAAAACTTTAACAATCGAAATCCATTTTTTTTTCTTTTCTTTGTAGTCCTGAATGGACTATAGCCATGGACTCGTAATCATTCATGAGTGATCTAAGGGTTGAGATCAAGGTCAACGCTTCCAATTAGTAATCCAATGGTTGTGTGAAGACGATTGAGTCAGCTCTCTTTCCTTGAGTTCAGCGAGATTACTTCTCCGATCCGAGCTCCTTTGTCGGGTTGACCTTAACGGATCGACCTAATTAACTCGTTTCTAATCTTTAACTCAGCCTCTCAGGCAAACAGAGAAAAAAAAAAATCCTCCACTTCTTCATCTCATTTGGACTAAACATGGTTATCGATTCTTCGATTTCAATTCCGATTCGATTCTAATCGGTTTTGGATCTATCGACGTTGGAATCGATCCGAACCGGTTCAAAATCGATTCCGAAGCGGTTCCGATTCCAAAGTTTTAACTTTTGAACCAATTCAATCCGAACCGGTTCTGAAACGGTTCCAAACTGATTCCGAAATGGTTCCGAACTATCTTCCTCGAACTTGAACTTCTAAATTCATCTAATGTGTTGGTGATCATATTTTTTTTTATTGTAAAATAATCTTGTAGACATATTTGCATGCTAAGAATTTTCACTTTTAAATTAGCAATCGAAACCAGATCGATATCGAAATCAGAACCGGTTTCGAAACGGTTTCGAACCGGTTCTGGAATCGATTGGAAACGAATCGAACCAGAATTGGAACAGTTCCGATTCAGTTCCAGAATCGGTTCATCCGAATCGGTTCCGATTTTGAATTTAACGAATTGGTTCCAACTCAGTTCCGGATCGAACTGGTCCGTTAAGCATACCTAATTTGGACGATGGTCTTATATAGCTGAGAGATGATCCCTTTCTATCTCTCTTACGATCGATTACACCATTCTTTTATCTCCATGGCGATGACACATTGGTAAAACAGTACGACAATTGTAGAATGAGTACGAATCGATCTTCGATAAAAAATCTAAAACTCTTCCTCGAATTCAGAATGATCCTCCACTAGTATCGAAGTCAAAAATCACTCACAATTTATCTCCTTCACGAACTATCGCTAGGTCTTTTAAATTATGTTAGCTTTCAAAAAGTGAGTTCTATTACGTATTAGTTTTCATTTTTATTTATTTGTGCAATTTCAAACTTGAAACTCTCATTTTTTAAAAAAAAAAAAATATTTATGCTATAATATTATTTAGTAATTTGGATGACCAAAATTAAAGTTATTATTTAAAAAAAAAATAATTATGCTATAATTTTAATTAAAAATATGCAAGAATATAATGTTTTATATAAATTTAGAGGGATAAATTAAAAATTAGATAAGATACTTCTTAAATAATAAAATTAAAATAAAATTCCCCTTTAATGATTTTTTTTTCAAAAAAAAAAAAAAAGTGGTGCTCTTTTAATTTTTACAAAATAGAAATAATCATGCGAGAGATCCGGACGAGCGGTCTAATCCGGCTTAGCTTGGCCAACCGGTTCGATCCATGACGCGTTTGGCCGAGTTGCGGGTGGTTGGTCGGCGAGTTACGCCGGGTCCGCCCCTTCACGATCTCGATTTCGATCTCATCCTTCCCGTGTAAAGAAATTACGGTTTCGCGTGAAGCAGAGCCGTCGCTGCACCGATTAGGGTTGAAGAAGGGCGAGGATCCCGTCGATGGACGATTCCGACGACGACGCCGGGTACCCTCCCAATTCGCGCCCTCTCAATCCTCGCCTCCACCTTTCCTCTTCCTCCAATCGCCCGAAACCCCCCTTCGGCGACCCTGCATCTGCTCCTCAGTTCGGCCGTCGCTACGCCGAGCCGGACGATAACGACGACGAAGAGGAGCAGCAGCAGCAGAACTACCAGGATCGGCCCTCGGACGACGAAGATGACGACGCAGGCGGTGGTTACCGGCGCGCCAGGGATTCCAGCGGCGAGGACGATGATTCCTCGTCCGACAGCCGTGGGAAGCGGAGGAGGATCGATAAGCTCGCGCTAGGGTTTGAATTTGCACCGAGAGTGCCGCCACCGTCCGCCGCGCCCCCCGCAAAGCCTCCCACACGAACTTTGCCTCCTGAGTGGTCGGAAGATTCAACCTTTGTGCTCTTGGATGCCTGGGGCGATCGATACGTTCAGAATGGACGGAAGAGTCTCCGAGCGGATCAGTGGAGTGAGGTGGGTAAGAAGGTTTTGCAGGCTTCCAAGGTTCATCGGACGGACGCACAGTGCCGGAACCGGATTGATACCCTAAAGAAGAAGTACAAAAAAGAGAAGACAATCTTGACTGCGCATGGGAAATCTGGAAGCAAGTGGGTTTATTTTAAGAAGATGGACGCCTTGATGTCGCCCTCATCGCCAATACCAACGACAGGAAAGCAACCGCTTCAGCTGCCTCCTCCTCCACCACCGCCACCACCAAAGCTGCCTTATGGTGTTGATGCAGGAGAATATGTGTTTGCTAGCTCTAGTGCCCATCGAGATCGTTGTAACGGTAACAGTAAGATAAGGGATAGTCCAGATGACAGTGGAAGTGAGGATTACTCTGATGGGTTCCCGCCAAAGGTGAGGGACAATGGCTCATGGAGCTCAGATTCTTCCTTTAGGATGCTTGCTGAGTCAATTAAGAAATTTGGAGAGATTTATGAGAAGATGGAAAATTACAAGAGGCAGCAGATGACAGAGCTTGAAAGGATGAGGAAGGAATTCCAAAGGGATTTGGAGTTGCAAAAAAGGCAGATTTTGGAGAGAGCACAAGCAGAAATTGCTAAACTGAGTGAGGAACCAGGTGAAGAAGATGATGGTGAAGACAGGGAGGACGGCGACGACGACGACGATGGTTCTGCTGAGAATTTGAGCGGGTAGTGTGGCATCACTTCTGTTGAGTTAATTTTCTTTTCCTGATTGGTTTTATTTTATTGATGACAATTTTTTAAGGCAAGTAGATCATATGTTGAACCAATTTGTCTATGAAATTTCATCTTTTTATGGTGGGATAGGAAATTTGAATTTTCATGGTAATGATTTGGTTTTTAACTGTGATTCAACATATTTTTTAGTTCACACCTAATGGAGCGGGGAGTTCTAGTTTCAATGGGTATGGTAACATTAAAATGGTTCTTAATATTCTTAGGAAGGTATTTGATACATTTAGGTAAGTTTATTAATAATTTATAGGGTATCTCCTCAATCAATTTTGGTAGTTTAGTCTTATCCATTTGATTTTTATTATCTGTAAATCATAGAGTTTTATCCCAAATATATTAATATGAGAGGTAATTTCATCCATAAAAGGCTCAGAGCTAATATTTCACATGAATCTTATGGTTATATATTGTAATTGGTGATGCACATAGTTTGACAATAATTGCATAAGTTATAATCAATGAGTTTTACTTGTAACTTATGGGTGTATCTGGTATATGAGATCATGAAATCATATGAATCTGGATTGTAGAAATGCAAAGAGTTTCTTGGTAGTCATGTCTTTTAATGTTGGAGTTCTCTTTGAGGCATGTTTTACAGATTTTTTTTTATAGGACTTGGACAGTCGGATGCTTCCTCTAGAACTCATTAGCTTCTTTGCATGTGTTGACCTCTTTAAGCCTTTTCGTTTACTCTATGTTTATCCATTGCCAACATTTTCAGTACAGATTGTTCTGGGCTTCTGATATGTTTTTGTCTTGTAGGTTTATTTCTGCGTCCCTCTACCTTACTGCCTTCGTATGATAGGATCAAGCGATCGCTTAGCTTCGATTGGCTATTTGGGTTGGCTCTGTGTGCCTACTAGTAAAAATTTACAGCCAGATCTGCTTCGAAGTTGTTGTTGAATGTATTCTATTCGCAAATACTTCAATCAGGTACCAAGAATGGAGAATCACTCAGCCTTTGCTGGACAGTGAGCTTTGTATTCTATCATGTTGGTTAGCTAACTTAAGACAATTCAGAGTTTATGGCAAGATGTCTGTGAACTTCTACATTTACATTATTATTTATTTAAATAACTTTATCATCTGTCCTACTTCGATGCTGATCAAGGCTGAGTTTCTGCATTTTGTTTATTCTACCAACCTGCTTGTACTACCCTCACGAAATAGTTTTTTTTTTTTTATCTGTCAATAGCAGTGAGTGACGAGGTGTATTTGAAATTTAGTTTCTCCAGTAAGAAGTATGATCTCAGAGAATCATGCTGTCGAAGGGTTTTGAAAACCTGAATACTGTTTCTATGGTCATATCCAACATGATAGTTCTTTATTGCTGAACACTGTCAACAAACTAGTGTCTCCTCACGATCTGTTTGTAGCAGAGAACAAGTTATTACATTTGTTCTAATTATTTTGTTTCTGCATATTTTCTTGCACTGCTAGATGCTCGGCCAGATGTAGATGTTTTGGAGGTTTTTCATGTATTAGAAATCAAGTTAGTTTTTTTTTTCCAGCTGAGAAGAAGCTACTCTACAGGTCTTATGATTTTTAAAAATCAAATTTGGGATATTGTAAGTATACTGTATTGCATTTTTATCATTCCAACTTTTGTTTTTGTACAAATTATAAAAAAAACTAAATTTTGCACAGTTAGGTGGGATTGATTATATGGATCGTTCTACACCATTAGACTCTATCCCCTATTATATCATAATCTATATTTAAATAAATTTTATTTTGTTTTATTGTTGCTAATCAAATTTTTTTGGTCTTTCTCTTTCTCGTTTGATGTGTATATTTGTCATCGTTTCACATCGCCTAACTGGAACATTTATTGGTCGTCTAAGTATATGTTCGTACTACCTTAAATGTGTCTTTCGAAGCTTTCCTTTAAAAGATGCAACATCGATTTTTTTCTCTAATGTTTTTATTTCTTATTCTGTTCATCCTTTTATATTTGCACATCTACTTTAACATCTTCATCTCTGCAACTCTTATCTTTTGCTCATGTGCTCGAGTCGTCGTCGACATTCATCGTCATATAACATAGCAACTATAATTGTTGTTTTGTAGAATTTCTCTTTAAATTTTAAAGACATTTTACGATCACATAAAACACTTAACGTTTTCTTCCATTTCAATAATCTTGCTTGTATTCTATGTAAGATATCTCTCTTAATCTCTCCATCATATTGTAAAAATGATCATAAATATTTAAAGCTCTCAGTTTCAGACAACTCGTTATCTCCTATCTTAACACTTGTCTCATTACGTCTAATATTGCTAAACTTAAATTTTATATATTCTGTCTTTACTCTATTAAGCCTAAAACCTTTCACTTCTAGTATTTCCTACTAAGATTCTAATTTAGCATTTACTCCTTCATGTCTCATCTACCAAAATAATATTATCTGTAAATAACATATACTACGGTACTGTGTCTTGAATATGTCCAATAAATTTGTCCATAATTAATGTAAAAAGACATGGACTTAAAGTCGATAGATGTTTATTCCATGATTAAAGGTTGTTTAATAAAATAAATCTAGTCGATCAATGGTTTGTATAATTTGCTGACAAGATTAACTTAATCCAAGGTAGTTTAAGCTAGGATTATGTATAACATAAGTTCGCCGAGGAACTTGAAGGGGAAGGTCATAACAAGGTGCAGAAGGCAGCGCCGGTAGAGCAGTGGCTACCAAGAATCGCTGGCGCCGGTCTGCTACTGCAGCGAACTATCATTGGCCTCCCTAAGAACCACAGGGGGGTCACAGTGGCCGCAGCGCCACTGACTGTGAGCGAAAACCTACACCCTGAATAAAGAAACACCGCTGGCGGCTCCGGCGGTGCATGGTGGCTGTCGTGCTGCACTGCCAACCAACAGACTGGCATCCAGCCGTCGGTGCTGGTCGCCGTAGATCTCTGCCGGTTCCCACAATAACCCCTGGAACACCTTAATATTTTGAGAATGAAAGGATTTAGAAGAAGAGAGAAGTGATTGCTCTAATTTTATTCATATCTAGCAATCACCCGATGAAACACAATATAGAGATCTTATTGTAAGGAAGCTGTGGACCAAAGCTCCCACTTAGTAAGCAGCTAATCACATCATTTCTAAAGTTCTCGCTACCTTTTATCGATACCTATCACAATTGTGACATAGTCATTGTGCATTTCCCCTGTGAAAATCCCTTCTTGTTCTTCATTCGACTCTGCTGCATCTGTCGAACTGAGATGGAGTTAACATACAGAACCTGGAGATATCATGTCCAAGCATGACGAAGAGTATTAATATCATTCAAAAGTAGCTTTCACTGGCAGCTTGGCCATGGCATTCTCAAAAGCACCTGATAAATCAATCCATTCTTTCAGAAAGATAGCTCGCAAGGGAATCAATCGGCCTTTGACTATTTAGTGTTCTCCTCGCTTCGCCACATCTTATCTTGATCCTAACAAGGTAATCAGCTGCTATCCATGCAAAACTAAGTCGCGCGGGCACCAAATCCCAATCGGACTCTTTTGGTTCGAGCGACTTCCTAACCCACCGAGGATGATAAGTCACTTGGTACCATGCTGAAGCCTTCCGTTCGTAAAGCACTCCTTTTTCTTCATCTGTTAGTCGAAGCAAATCAGGGTCCATGGCGTCGAAAGCATGCCGGTACTCCTTGCGAAGAGAAGAATATGCGTTCTTCAGGCGCTCCTTCAATTCGCCCTGCTTCCTGCTATTGAATTTATGCAAAGACCATATGTGACCCGTAACAACCTCGCCTTCTGAGCTAACTCTATATTGAGCCAACAGTGCATTCAGTTGGCGCTCATATGCGACCTTGCTCAGCCATGCATCTGCGAGATAATCTGAAGATCCAGCAACCTCAAGATCCACATCGTAGGGTAAATCTTCGACCGCGCAGGCAGTTTCGGATGAGTCAGTATCATCTGTGACATCTTTAATGTCGCGATATAACTTTCCTAATACCTTTTCTGACTTGTAGGATATGTAATCATCCTTGCCCATGAAGTCTGGATAGCACTTAGGTCTAAGGGTAGGAGGCAGGGTGACCATTTTCCCTGTCTTCGGGAAATCGACAGCTACAGCGGCGAGCTCAGCCAGCTTAAGGCAATTCTCATCTAATGCTCCATATTCACTACGGTCAGCATGTACAACATGAGCATTGCAAATGACACCGAGATGCTCATTCACCATATTCTTCAAGTAAAAGTCAATAATGTCCTGTAGGAAAAATGTTTGGAGGAACATTGGTCAAATACTCAATAATTCTATTGGAATATCAACAATTCACAACAGGAAAGAATTCAGATTATATATATATATATTAGAGAACTTTTCCCTCAAGTAGTGAAATGGTAGAGTTTTATCTATCTTTTTCCTCGTGTTCATTGATGCAAGCATTGCAGCTTGCAAATGTCACAAATATGAATCAAATTCTCACTAACTAATTAATCAAAAACATAATTTTTTGTTTCTTAGACCTCTCATGTTGCAAGATAGATATTTTCTTTGTTCTGCTTGTTGCACAAACAACAGAAAGGCACAATAATAGTGTGGCAATTTAGTAGCTTGACAACACGATGTTTGGGTTAATTTTTTCGACATAGTAAACTGGACTAAAGTTGATGACAAGAAGAGACATATTAAAAGAGATAACAGGTAATGATCTTCTAGTGAGACTACCTATAAAAGACAAAGTCGGTGACAATCTTCTCTTTATTCTCATCCATCTCAATTATTCTCACAATTCTTTTCTTATTATTAAAACTGTATTACTACAACAAATTAAAGAT
This sequence comes from Wurfbainia villosa, assembly GCA_025175895.1. Lineage (NCBI taxonomy): Eukaryota > Viridiplantae > Streptophyta > Magnoliopsida > Zingiberales > Zingiberaceae > Wurfbainia > Wurfbainia villosa. The sequence continues at coordinate 18,743,309 of CM045991.1, read as the reverse complement.
TAAAAAAACTTCATTCTGAGTTTCAGAAAGCAAAAGCTTTGAATATTTAAAGTGCATAGTATATTCAACATACATTGAGGTTAAAATCATATAGCTTAATACTTACTTGATGAAAGACTTGTCGTGGTAAATCTTTGACTTTGGCAGGGGTGTAATCCATAGGAATCCAGCTCTTTTTGCTTGGGGGTATAAGATCTGGATCCCATGTAACAAAATAGAGATCACCATCCAAGTCACTTCCAGATGCTTCATTGCTATGCGGCCTGTCACCGTTTTGAGGGAATACTAAACAATCAGCAAGATGATGCAACGAAGGCACATCGACAGCCTCAAGGATCCTAATATCTCCGGGATGAAGACATGGATTCTTGGCTATGGCCACGGTACCCACAATGACTTGCCTATTCTTCTGTGGAGCTGAAAATCTTGAGCCATGCTTTGAAAAACAATTTTCAAGCGAGGGGTTTGAGGTCTGAATAAAGCATTGCCCTTGTTCAAGTACCCCAAGTTCATCAAGGCAGCCCATCAACCACCTGCCTTTCGAAACAAAGATTCTTGCTTTTGATAAGAGGTCACCTAGCTGAGATGATCTAATACATGAGATCATAGCCTTTAAGTGAGGTTCAGTTTGAGGTCTAAAACCAGCACTCAACATCATTGCTGCAGGGCTACCTTGCTCGGCGCATGATATTGTAAGAACCTCATATGCAACATCAGCATCCACAAGCATCTGGTTTAGTTTATGAATCATAGTTTCTTGCATTCTTTCAAAAACATTGTCAGGCACCTGTAGGGATGAAAGCAATGTGATAATCTGCCGGTTAAGAAAACCTGGCTGGATCTTAGTCCATGACACAACCTCCAACATTGTGTGATTAGACTCAAACTTATTCATGCTCGGTCTCAGCGACAGCCTGATCCCGTCACCATTTCCTTGCCAAACAGCCACAACTCCTTTGCAGCCAGCATACCTAATCTGATAGGCAGAAGGGGGATCATCAGTCAGTTGCAGTTTTTCAGCCACTTCAAGTGCAAGATCTGGTGTAATCTTCCCAATTCCATCTGAAAAGACATAGTCATTCCGCACAATATCTTCAAGGTCAGGGTTTACTTCAGTTGGAGGAACATTGACTGTCGCATACGTGGATGAAAAACATTGCCCCATTCTCGAAGTGCACTTAGCAACATTTCTATTAGAAAATTTTCCCATCCAACTCCTAATAATTGGCACAGTTATGGTGTAGGGAACCTCTGCAAAGAACCACGCTGATCGATCCCTTAGCTGGTTAGATGAAAATGCTAAAAAGGAATATTTTCGACCACATAGTTGAAACCCATTAGATAGAATCTCATTTACCCTCCTGAACACAGTAGTCTTCTGAGGAAATGAGCTTGAAGTTATGTCTTTGACAATAGGTGCCACATTGTAATTTAGAACGTTATTATTCAACTGTTGCATCCCTTCATCCATGAAAGTCACCCTCAAGAATTTATCTGCAACCTCTTTATACTTCCTAAGGACCCTATTTGAGAGTTCTGCCTCAGGAGGAAGACAGTATGCTTTTGTAGGAGTTATAACAAGTCTCCTCACTTCAACAGTTTCATTAGAAGGCTGCCTGAGAAGTTTGTTGTCCTTCAACAGCCAGTCCTGGACGAGCTTCAGCCTTTTTGGCGCATCAAAAATGGGGCGTTTGTATGACCAGATATGCAGTAAAGCAGCTTCATTTATTGTATCGCTCTGTTGCCTAAGTAAGGAAAAGAACTCTTCAGTAAGTTGATGCTGACTAACAATGCCTTTGTGCACAAGTGCATTCACTAAAAACATAGTCGAAAATTTGATTCCTTCCTTGTCTTGAATACAGAAGAAAGGATTGAACGCGAGCATTCCATAGTTAGGCTCGTCCCTTACGATTGGTCGGTGCTTTGGTCGGAAATCAGCTATCCTCCTTTCTCTCAGATAGGCGAGGGATCTCTCCATCTTAGGCCCAAAACGAGGAGAGAACAAAATTCTGTATGAGTTACACCGACCAACTGCATTGCTTGGAGTAAAATCTGTTGTTCTGATCCACGGATCCTCATCGTCTAACAGATTACATGGGACAGACTCGTAGATGTCATCATCGGCAGTGCGGTAATACAATGACGGTGCAGAGATGAGTTGGAACTGCATTACAAAGGGAACAGCATCTCCATAGACTCTCATCTCATCGATGTCTCTCACCAAGAACTCCAGCTTGAAATTGCATTTGATCAACGCCGAGTCCCGTGTCCCCTTGAACGAGAAAGCTGTCTTCTTTGAGAAAAGGATCTTGCAGCATCTATCAAAGGGATCAATCACGAAATCGGCTACCAAATCTGTTCCCTTCCAACCCACCAAGAACTCGTCCCTGCTGACTTGATTCCCGATCTCGACGCGCACATTGGAGAACTTGAAGGGATCACTGGTTCTCCTCCTGTTGACGAGGAATGAACTCTCCGTTCCGATGTTCGCCCTAAGAACGCGACCATTCAACAGAAGCGCTCTCCTTCCGGTCGCATCCATAGCTTTCATACCGGCGTCCGGGAGCGCAAAGTGAACGAACGCGTGCGGCACTACGCGTTCGTAGTCCTCCTTCCACGAGGCTTCCCCTCCGACGAGAACATGGAAGACGGGGAACGAGTCGGGCGGCGTCCAGGAGCTCTTCACCCTGCACCGCCATATCATCCCGACCTCGTCCTCCAGGAAATCCGCGAGCTGCTTTGCCGAGACCTTCGCGTCGAACCCACCGAAACTGACTTGGCTAACCGTCAGATTATTCCGCTTCTCGACCGTCGGCGGAAGATCCATAGCGACCAAAACGTCTCCTTTCTGCCCTAAAAATGTTCACGGAGACCACACCACCGCAGAATCTGAAACGACACACGAGGGTTGCTGCGCGTACCGATGCGATGCCGCTTTGCCAACTCCAATGGCGATCAATTGATGGGAAGACGGATCTCCGGCGAGAGCGACGGCGGCAGGGTTTCAAGCAGACGACGCGATCGGCGTGCAGCATCTGATCTACCCTCACGCGAATCTATCGACTATTTGTTAATTTTAATTGTGTACGGAATTAAGTGAGTGGATACACTTTTTTTTATTAAAAAAATATATTAATAATAAATAAAATTTAAATTCTTTTTCTACGCGGTAAACTAAATCATAGAGATCCGATATATGGAAGCTTACTGTCTAACTGCGGTTTCCACGGAGAAGGCGGGCCTCCACAATTTACCTCTCTCAATGATCGTGAAATAAATCGATGGGAGTCACTAGGTTGACGATTCTAATCTTTTTACGACTAATCGTTATGTCTTACGGAGATGACGTGATGATTAAGACACGGTGGTATTTATGGATAAGATATAAATCGATTTCGAAAGAGATTTAAAATTTTTTTCTGAATTCAGATGATCTCCACACGTTTTGGCTACCACATCAAAGTTCATAAAATCCTCCGTAATTTATCTCTCGACCGTGGAATAGACAAATAGAATTATTAGATTGACGGTTCCAACCTTCTATGGTTAATCGCTTTAGATATTAATTTTTATTTAAATTAAAAATAATTTTATAATAATGTTGAATTTTCTTATTTATAATTTTTATTTTCTATATATATAATAGTTTATTTTTTTATCGGCACTAGGAATCCGAACTTTCGGTCCGATTAATCTCTGAGAATGACCGATCATATCCTACGGATCTTCGGAACGCCTCGTCAATAACTTAGTCGGATAAAATCCGAATTCAAATGACCTCCATCGACCATCAAAGATAAATTAAAAAAGTATTTATAATTTTTTCACAATTCAATTTAGAATCCGTAGTCACATCATTTCTGAACGACGATCAAATATCGAAATCATACTCTATTTATCAAATAAATTCTTGGACCCAAGACTATCTGAATGTATTTTTTTTTAAATTTATCATCGAACGATATCACATCAGAGGAACGAACTGTTCTTTTCTGGAATACGTACGGGGCATAGTTTATTATTAACTTGGTGGGCGTTGCTTTCCAATGGCATAAATCGAATTTGTGAACCGGCCGGGATAAACGCGGCCCAGGTCTCATCGGACCGGGTTAACTGCCTGCAACATAATCCTTGCCGGCCAAAACGGGCTCCGGCGATCTCATCGCCTTCGCAATCCCGCGAAGGACTACTTTTGCTTCTCTGTCTTCCCTTTCTCGATCTCCCTGAATAGCCTCTCCTGTAAAACTATTCCCCGAATCCCTAGATTTCGATCCTGGTCGCGTGCCCCTTTCCGCAGCCAATCGAGCGACCGCGATTGGGGGTTTAGAAATGGGAAGTGGGGTGAGGCGATGGCTCGTCAACGTCTCCCTTTGGAACCCTTCCGTGGACCAGTTTGCATCGGTTGTTTCTCTTCTTCCGGAATATGAGCAGAGAGCCGTCACAAAGTCACTATTGTTTCAGACTTCGTTATTTCTACTTTTTCTTCAGTTCTAGTTATTCATTTGGGCTCAATTTTCTTTCAAGTAGCTTACTTTTTCTTACTGTGGATCAAGAAAACTCCAAAATATGTTCTTTTTTTATGTATTCTTTCAGTGGATTAAGCCTGTGATAGTTTTGCCTGTTGGCCTTTGTAGTCTTATGCAACAACAACAAGAAGGAGCTGCAAATCTAATGTAGCACGGTTGACCACATATAGCTTTAACTAATGACAGTATTGTATTTTCACCATGATTATGTGCAACTTTGATACTCGATCTCGGTTCCAACCTTTTACAAATCTTGCCTTCTCTGTCATGGAGATCCTAACAGAAAGGTGTAAATTATGTTTTGGAGGAATTTTTCCCCTACTCATGTGACCTTTTCAACAGTCATTGATTTGTTTATGTATCTCTGGCGTGGCTTAGATATTTGTGCTTCTATTGTATAGTTCTTCATGCATAATTAAGAATTTGGTCAAACATGAATTGCATATGTTCTAATGGAACCAGCATGCTCAATTCTGTAGGACTTTGAATGAACCATCTTACAAGTTTTTCTGTTTGATAGGTACATGAAGTTCGATGATAGAAAACGAGCTCTTGTAAGTCGACTACTTCAATACTCACTTGTGCATGAAGTTTTAGGTATACCTTATGACAAGATAATTATACGTCGGACACTCGAGGGAAAACCGTATCTGGTATGATTGTCATTCTCTTTGCTAAGTTTTTCTTTTTCTCTAGGTCACTTTATCCGTGATGGATAAGGGAAGAAAATGTTGGCTCGATAACGTGCAGAAGATCTCATTCTGTATGCATTCTGATTCTGGCTTGCAAAGTTGTCTAATTTGTATTTCATATAACCATTGCAGATTGAAAGCATAGGTTCTCCGTTTCCAAATTTCAACTTCAACGTATCGCATCATGGAGATTATGTGGGCATAGCATATGATCCTCTCTGTCTTGTTGGTCTAGATATTGTCTCCATTATGATACCGGAACGAACAACAGAACATGAGTTCATGAGAAATTTTTCATTATATTTAACTGCATTAGAGTGGAAGAACATTGCAAAAACTGGTACTTCAGAAGAAAAGTTGTGTGAGTTCTACAGGTATGTGAATCTGAACATTGTTGTGATTCTGTCAAAATTACTCGACAAGAAAGGAATTTGTGCACTAACAAGCCACTTCTTTAGTAGACGCTTACATATGGTTTAAAGGATGTGACTCTAGTGTTCTAATCACCTATGAAATTTACTTTGGGAAAGTTCAAACACATATTATTACTCTGATATTATGTTTCGGTGGTCGGTTATGATTAATTTCGCTAATTCATATAGAGTATCTGTGATCATTGTGACTTTTTGCATTATGAAGAAAGATTCACTGACTACTATCTGCTGTTTTGCATACTGAAATTCTCACTCCAAGTTTAGCTGACTCTTTCAATCTTAAAAAGAACAAGCGCACATGCAGACACCAGTTTGTCACTAATCCATTATGTGTCACAGTAAACTTGCAAAAGTTCTGATTACCTAGGAATTAAAAGGGAAATGCTTCAGAGCTATAGGTTGAACTATTTTCGTTTGTTTTGTAGATACTGGTGTCTAAAGGAGGCATTCGTCAAAGCTATTGGTGTTGGCTTGGGGTTTGGCTTTCACAGGCTGGAATTTCACCACAGCAACTGGACCAATATATCTGTTTATATTGATGGAATTGAATCAAGAGAATGGAAGTTTTCACTTCTCAAGATTGACGAACGGCACTGGGTTTGTTTATATGCTCATTCATCTTTATACTTATTGAGATAATATTTGTTCCTTTGAACTAACTCTAATTCTGCAATAGATCAATGAAATCTTTTGTTCTCAGCATCTCTGGAACTTGTTATCTTTTGGATTCATCATCTTTTGCAGTGTAAAATGAATTTGCAAATAAACATGGATGTAAAATTTTCATCTGGTTGATTGAATTGCACTTTTAGATCACAATGCATATCCACCTGAAAGTCTGTCCCTGACAAACTTCATATTTAGACATCTAGCCACTTTCTTGAGTTTGCATTGCTTGCTGCGCATGGCTCTGACTTGTGAGTTTGATTCTGCAGGCATCCATTGCCAGAGGACTTGCTACTGGAGCCGACGAGCAATTCGATGCTAGTTTACCTGTTTCGGAGGTTGGGTTCACTCGAAGAACAGTCGACCAACTCATTCAGAGCCTTGGCCATGGAGCTCCACAAAATTGCTTTTGACCGACTTAAATGCACTGTAAACTAGTTTTAGAGGTTGACTTTTGTTTTTCCTTATCATCTCTCGAGTAGCCTCACTAAAAAGGATTGCTTTTATGGGTGCAGAGTACTGGATAATCAAATCTAAATTTTAATAATGACAAAGGTTCAAAGTTAAATTATATTGATATCTTATATTTTATGTCAAGCTTGCCGGACTTAATAAGTTTGTAGGATCCGAAGTTAAGCTGAAAAGTTCAACAGGTCATAGGACTAGGGGTTTGGCAAAGGTAAGCTCTGTGTGAGGAGCGGTGATAAAGTTGCGTCCTCGGTATGGGGACAACTTTAGGCGTCGATCCGACTAAGACTTCTGGAGGAATATCGAGGACGAGATAGGACGGTCAACGATTGTCGTGATCATTATTATTGTGTACTTTGTACTAATTTTATGATGCAGATAACTAAATGGAGAAATCAAGGCACCAGTCGATTGACGAAATCAGCAGTCGATTGGTCCAGTCGACTGGAGCGTGCATTTAAGAGCCAAATCGCCACATCGAAATAAGATTTCCGGATAAGAATGATCCAGATCTAGATTTGGATTTGGACGAAATGAACTCTTTCAAGGCTTGGGAAGTTCTATAAAAAGAGGGGTGGACGCAAACCTAGGCATCAAAATTCTCCCAAGCGCTCTTACACTCCGTCTGTGTTCCTTCGTGCTATAACGCTACTCTGACCGTGCTTCTACCTTAAGTTCTTTTTGTCGGTATATTCTTGATATTTATTTTGTACTTAATTTATAAAAGGAGTCGTAAGATTGTTACTGCTTCTTTTATCTTTTGTAAGTCCGTGTCTCTTACCTCTTACAAGGAAGAGATCATATAGTGAATTATCCTCTAAAAGCAATCAAGGATCGCGAGCCTTGGATTAGCAGCCTCGCAATTGCGAACCAAATAAAAAGATCACTTGTGTTTGTGTTTTTCTATTTCTTTATTTATTTTCTGTTACAATCATACGAGTTTTGTCAAAATGAAAAGAAAGTTTTTAATACGCTATTCACCCCCCTAGCATATCTCAATTCAACAATTGGTATCAGGGCGAGAGTGCTTAAAATCGGTGCAATCACTGTTTTGAGCAACTTTTCTTTCGGTGTCATTTTTATTTTCATGTATTTTAATTTTTCTCGTCTTTGCCCGCACTGCTAATCCAAGATAAAGTCTTGGGACATTTTTTTATTTTGTTCGTGCAAGTATTTCTTTTCTTTTATTAAAAAAATATATTAATAATAAATAAAATTTAAATTCTTTTTCTACGCGGTAAACTAAATCATAGAGATCCGATATATGGAAGCTTACTGTCTAACTGCGGTTTCCACGGAGAAGGTGGGCCTCCACAATTTACCTCTCTCAATGACCATGGAATAAATCGATGGGAGTCACTAGGTTGACGATTCTAATCTTTTTACGACTAATCGTTATGTCTTGCGGAGATGACGTGATGATTAAGATACGGTGATATTTATGGATAAGATATAAATCGATTTCGAAAGAGATTTAAAATTTTTTTCTGAATTCAGATGATCTCTACACATTTTGGCTACCATATCAAAGCTCATAAAATCCTCCGTGATTTATCTCTCGACCATGGAATAGACAAATAGAATTATTAGATTGACGGTTCCAATCTTCTATGGTTAATCGCTTTAGATATTAATTTTTATTTAAATTAAAAATAATTTTATAATAATGTTGAATTTTCTTATTTATAATTTTTATTTTCTATATATATAATAGTTTATTTTTTTATCGGCACTAGGAATTCGAACTTTCGGTCCGATTAATCTCTGAGAATGACCGATCCTATTCTACGGATTTTCAGAACGCCTCGCCAATAACTTAGTCGGATAAAATCCGAATTCAAATGACCTCCATCGATCATCAAAGATAAATTAAAAAAATATTTATAATTTTTTCACAATTCAATTTAGAATCTATAGTCACATCATTTCTGAACGACGATCAAATATCGAAATCATACTTTATTTATCAAACAAATTCTTTGACCCAAGACTATCTAAATGTATTTTTTTTTAAATTTATCATCGAACGATATCGCATCAGAGGATTGAGAGGATCGAACCGTTCTTTTCTTGAATACGTACGGGGCATAGTTTATTATTAACTTGGTGGGCGTTGCTTTCCAATGGCATAAATCGAATTTGTGAACCGGCCGGGATAAACGCGGCCCAGGTCTCATCGGACCGGGTTAACTGCCTGCAACATAATCCTTGCCGGCCAAAACGGGCTCCGGCGATCTCATCGCCTTCGCAATCCCGCGAAGGACTACTTTTGCTTCTCTGTCTTCCCTTTCTCGATCTCCCTGAATAGCCTCTCCTGTAAAACTATTCCCCGAATCCCTAGATTTCGATCCTGGTCGCGTGCCCCTTTCCGCAGCCAATCGAGCGACCGCGATTGGGGGTTTAGAAATGGGAAGTGGGGTGAGGCGATGGCTCGTCAACGTCTCCCTTTGGAACCCTTCCGTGGACCAGTTTGCATCGGTTGTTTCTCTTCTTCCGGAATATGAGCAGAGAGCCGTCACAAAGTCACTATTGTTTCAGACTTCGTTATTTCTACTTTTTCTTCAGTTCTAGTTATTCATTTGGGCTCAATTTTCTTTCAAGTAGCTTACTTTTTCTTACTGTGGATCAAGAAAACTCCAAAATATGTTCCTTTTTTATGTATTCTTTCAGTGGACTAAGCCTGTGATAGTTTTGCCTGTTAGCCTTTGTAGTCTTATGCAACAACAACAAGAAGGAGCTGCAAATCTAATGTAGCACGGTTGACCACATATAGCTTTAACTAATGACAAAGTATTGTATTTTCACCATGATTATGTGCAACTTTGATACTCGATCTCGGTTCCAACCTTTTACAAATCTTGCCTTCTCTGTCATGGAGATCCTAACAGAAAGGTGTAAATTATGTTTTGGAGGAATTTTTCCCCTACTCATGTGACCTTTTCAACAGTCATTGATTTGTTTATGTATCTCTGGCGTGGCTTAGATATTTGTGCTTCTATTGTATAGTTCTTCATGCATAATTAAGAATTTGGTCAAACATGAATTGCATATGTTCTAATGGAACCAGCATGCTCAATTCTGTAGGACTTTGAATGAACCATCTTACAAGTTTTTCTGTTTGATAGGTACATGAAGTTCGATGATAGAAAACGAGCTCTTGTAAGTCGACTACTTCAATACTCACTTGTGCATGAAGTTTTAGGTATACCTTATGACAAGATAATTATACGTCGGACACTCGAGGGAAAACCGTATCTGGTATGATTGTCATTCTCTTTGCTAAGTTTTTCTTTTTCTCTAGGTCACTTTATCCGTGATGGATAAGGGAAGAAAATGTTGGCTCGATAACGTGCAGAAGATCTCATTCTGTATGCATTCTGATTCTGGCTTGCAAAGTTGTCTAATTTGTATTTCATATAACCATTGCAGATTGAAAGCATAGGTTCTCCGTTTCCAAATTTCAACTTCAACGTATCGCATCATGGAGATTATGTGGGCATAGCATATGATCCTCTCTGTCTTGTTGGTCTAGATATTGTCTCCATTATGATACCGGAACGAACAACAGAACATGAGTTCATGAGAAATTTTTCATCATATTTAACTGCATTAGAGTGGAAGAACATTGCAAAAGCTGGTGCTTCAGAAGAAAAGTTGTGTGAGTTCTACAGGTATGTGAATCTGAACATTGTTGTGATTCTGTCAAAATTACTCGACAAGAAAGGAATTTGTGCACTAACAAGCCACTTCTTTAGTAGACGCTTACATATGGTTTCAAGGATGTGGCGCTAGTGTTCTAATCACCTATGAAATTTACTTTGGGAAAGTTCAAACACATTGTTACTCTGATATTATGTTTCGCTAATTCATATAGAGTATCGCTGATGTAAATGATAACTTTTGTTCAGCTGTTTGTGATCATTGAGACTTTTTGCATTATGAAGAAAGATTCACTGACTACTATCTGCTGTTTTGCATACTGAAATTCTCACTCCAAGTTTAGCTGACTCTTTCAATCTTAAAAAGAACAAGCGCACATGCAGACACCAGTTTGTCACTAATCCATTATGTGTCACAGTAAACTTGCAAAAGTTCTGATTACCTAGGAATTAAAAGGGAAATGCTTCAGAGCTATAGGTTGAACTATTTTCGTTTGTTTTGTAGATACTGGTGTCTAAAGGAGGCATTCGTCAAAGCTATTGGTGTTGGCTTGGGGTTTGGCTTTCACAGGCTGGAATTTCACCACAGCAACTGGACCAATATATCTGTTTATATTGATGGAATTGAATCAAGAGAATGGAAGTTTTCACTTCTCAAGATTGACGAACGGCACTGGGTTTGTTTATATGCTCATTCATCTTTATACTTATTGAGATAATATTTGTTCCTTTGAACTAATTCTAATTCTGCAATAGATCAATGAAATCTTTTGTTCTCAGCATCTCTGGAACTTGTTATCTTTTGGATTCATCATCTTTTGCAGTGTAAAATGAATTTGCGAATAAACATGGATGTAAAATTTTCATCTGGTTGATTGAATTGCACTTTTAGATCACAATGCATATCCACCTGAAAGTCTGTCCCTGACAAACTTCATATTTAGACATCTAGCCACTTTCTTGAGTTTGCATTGCTTGCTGCGCATGGCTCTGACTTGTGAGTTTGATTCTGCAGGCATCCATTGCCAGAGGACTTGCTACTGGAGCCGACGAACAATTCGATGCTAGTTTACCTGTCGTGGAGGTTGGGTTCACTCGAAGAACAGTTGACCAACTCATTCAGAGTCTTCGCCATGGAGCTCAACAAAATTGCTTTTGACCGAGTTAAATGCACTGTAAACTAGTTTTAGAGGTTGACTTTTGTTTTTCCTTATCATCTCTCGAGTAGCCTCACTAAAAAGGTTGCTTTTATTGGTGCAGGCACTAGATAATCAAATCTAAATTTTAATAATGACAAAGGTTCAAAGTTAAATCATATTAATATCTTATATTTTGTGTCAAGTTTGCCGGACTTAGTAAGTTTGTAGGATCAGAAGTTAAGCTGAGAAGTTCAACAGGTCAGAGGACCAGGCGTTTGACAAAGGTAAGCTCCGTGTGAGGAGCGGTGATAAAGTCGCATCCTTGATATGGGGACAACTTTAGATGTCGATCCGACTAAGACTTCTGGAGAAATGTCGAGGACGAGATAGGATGGTCAACGATTGTCGTGATCATTATTATTGTGTACTTTATACTAATTTTGTGATGCAGATAACTGAATGGAGAAATCAAGGCACCAGTCAATTGACGAAATCAGCAGTCGACTAGTCCAGTCGACTGGTGAAAGGAGCAGTCGACTGGAGTGTGCATTTAAGAGCCAAGTTGCCACGTCGAGATAAGATTTTCGGATAAGAATGATCCATATCTAGATCTGGATCTAGACGAAATGAACTCTTTCAAGGCTTGGGAAGTTCTATAAAAGGAGGGGTGGACACAAACCTAGGCATCAAAATTCTCCCAAGCGCTCTTACTCTCCGTCTGTGTTCCTTCATGCTATAATGCTACTCTGACCGTGCTTCTACCTTAAGTTCTTTTTGTCGGTATATTCTTACTTGATATTTATCTTGTACTTAATTTATAAAATGAGCGGTAAGGTTGTTTCCGCTTCCTTTATTTTTTGTAAATTCGTGTCTCTTACCTCTTACAAGGAAGAGATCATATAGTGAATTGCCCTCTGAAAGCAATCAAGGATCGCGGGCCTTTGATTAGTAGCCTCGCAACTATGAACCAAATAAAAAAACCACTTGTGTTTGTGTTTGCTTTTTCTTTATTTGTTTTCTATTGCGATCATACTTTGATTACGAGTTTTGTCAAAACGAAAAGAAAGTTTTTAATACGTTATTCACCCCTCTCTAGCGTATCTCGATTCAATAATTGGTATCAGAGCGAAAGTGCTTAAACTCGATGCAACCACAACCACTGTTTTGAGCAACTTTTCTTTCGATGTCATTTTTATTTTCGTGTATTTTAATTTTTCTCATCTTCGCTCGCACATATAATCCAAGACAAAGTCTTAGGACATTTTTTTATTTTGTTCGTGCAAGTATCGAAAGAGCATTGAACGAACTAACCATGGAGGAGCATTCCACAAAGCCGAGAATTAAGGAAGAGAAAGGTAATAATGTAAATTTAAAATTTAAATTTCATATTATTTGTTTCAAATGCAGTGATAGAGAACACTATAAAAAAAGTGTTATACTCGTAAGACTCGAATGACGCAATCGGCGACAAAGGAGGCACCAATGCCAAGGGTTCAGAGAAACAAGGAGCACATCATGTGTTTCAGGTACAAAAGGTTCAGTCACTACAAAAATCGATGCCTAGATAGAAAGGAGAAACTTATAGAATTAGGGGATGCGGATGAGGTTACTCGATTTAAAATTTTTGAAAATTATGGTTTTGAAAGACATGATAAGTTAAATCTTAATAATAATTTTGGTGTTAATTCTAGTTGTATTAATTGTGCTCAATTAAATTTACTTAAGTCTAATTAAATTTAAAAAAAATAGAATTAATTCAACTAATAAAAAATTAAATAATTCAAATTCAATTAGTTTAAATAATAAAAATATTAGTGAAAAAATGATCAAATTAATCTGAACTTTGATAAGATTATTCGAGAACTTGATCAAATTTTTAGTATAATCAACATTCTAGATTAAATCAAAACTAAAAATAACCTAGGACTTGACCAAAATAATCAAAATCTAGATTAGAATAATCAAAATTTAGGAGAGAATCATTAAACTCTAGATCTGATTAATCAAGATAATTCTGAATTAAAAAATTTTGTTTTGAAAAATTTAAATTTAAATAATTCGAAATTAAATTTAAAAATTTCAAATCTAATTTAGAAAATTCAAAATCTAATTTAAAAAAATTATATTTTGAAAAATTCAAATTTTAATTTGAAAAACTCTAATCCTAATTTGAAAAATTTTAATCCTAATTTGAAAAATTCAAAACTTAACAAATTAATTATAATAGAGTACAATTTATTATATACAAATTAATAATTTAATAATTAAAACTTCAACTTTTACAAATTCAACTAATAAATATATAAATTTGAATTATAAGTCCAAGGTAATCAAAAATCAAGATTCGAAAATTTATAAATCTAATTATCATAGAATATCTTATAACTATGGAACAAATAAAAGTTTATCCAAGAAACCAACCACTTCTTTGAATTGATTGAAAATGATATGCTCATTCATACATTCATATCATATTTAATTAATTATCATGCTTAATTATGTCATGTTATACATACTAATCTTAAATTAACTATCATAGAATGGTTAGTTAGGAAATGATTAATTAATCTTGATAATATAATATCAGGACGTGGTGAAGTAATAGTATGTTAGGAAAACGAAGTCAAGTGCATTCGGATTGGATAAGGAGTATCTAGCTTGATATACTTAACTAAGTGGAACTAACTGAAGCTACTTCACCACGTCCTAAACTAGTTATACCAAGATTTGACTCTAGTAAATTAAGTGTGTAATTTCTTAATTAAGTTGACTTTGTCTAAAGAAATGGTTATTGTTCCGATCAAAGAAGGTCTTTGTGTCTCGCTACGATATGGAAGCTCTCTTTTGAAATGCTCACTCAACTAACTAAAGGTTAAATCTGATTCTAACCCAAGGTTAATTAATTTCTAAGACATTAAATTTAACTAAGTAAAATTGAATTCATCTCATAACACATATAGGATAACTTAATTGATCATGTACAACGAGTGAGCTGTTAAGAACAATAAATTGAAAATAATTTTGAAAACAATTTCAAAATCAACATATAAATATTTTTCTAAAACTACTTTTACTATACTTTTTGATTATCATGTTTGTTATGTGTAGTTATACTTGGTTTTTGAAAATCTATGTTTTCCTTAAAATACCGATTAATTGACCAAGACTTTCAGATCCTTAGGTCAATTTTAGATCTTCTAGATATTTAGGAGAGTTTTTCTTGTAGTTAATAAGGAAATCACGTAGGCGTGTCAGATTTAGAAAAAGATTCTGATTGAAAGATCAACATTTATAGGGATTTTTAAAATATATTTGAAAAATATTGCAATGCTTTCAAAATCTTTTTTACTTTGAAAATTTTGTGTGTGATTAAAAAAAGTTAAATAAATAAAAATAAAAATAGTTATTAAAAAATTTCATAATTCAAATTATTCTTGCAACCTTTATAATTCTTTGAAAATTATTTTTGCAATTAAAAAAAATAGCCTTCAAAATATTTTTGTTAAATCCTTAAAAAATTATTTTCTAATATTCAAATTACATTTTCCTTACTATATTTTCAAACGGTAAATAATTGTTGGTGCAAATAAAAAAAATTACATTTTTTTATGCCAAGGAAGAGATAAACTTTAAGATAGATAAATCTTAGCTATCTATAGTTTGACATAAGATCTATTAGACTTGAGCCTGTTAAATTTTAAATATGTCTTTAATTTCTTAAAAAATATTTTAAAAAATTTCATAGATATAAATGAACCTCAAGTTTTGATGCTTTTTAACATTGTTAAAGCTAGATTGGAAGATAAAATCTTAACCTTGGTTAAATATTATTGGTGCATAAGTTAAAAATAACTTAGTGTTACAATATATGTCAAAGATAGAAAGAAAAATTAAGATGGTAAAATTTTAATTATTTTTTCAAAAATTTATCAAATATTAAGGGAAGGTATTATTAAGAGAGTGTTTTTTGAAAAGTATTTAATTAATACATTTATTTTCTTAACATTGTCATAAATAAAAAAAAATTATTGGTGCAGAGATACTAAATAATTAAATTTAAGTTTTGATAATAATAAATGTTCAAAGTTAAGTTATATTGATGTCTTATATTCTATTTCAAGCTTGCAAACCTTAGTAAATTTACAGGATCAGAAGCTAAGCAGAAAAGTTCAACATGTCAAAGGAGCAGGGTTTAGGGTTTGACAAAGATAAGTTCCATGTGAAGAGTGATGATAAGATCGTGTTCTCAGTATGAGGACAACTTTAGACATCAATCCGACTAAGGCTTCTAGAGGAATGACGAAATTGAAATCGGACGATTAAAGATTGTCGTAATCATTATTGTTGTGTACTTATACTAATCCTGTGATGCAGATGACTGAATGGAGAAATCAAGACATCAATCGACTGACGAAATCAACGATCGACTAGTCCAGTCAACTAAAGCATGTGTTTATGAGCCAAGTTGTCACATCGAAATAAGATTTACCGATAAGAATGATTCATATCTAAATCTGGATCTGGACGAAATGGATTCTTTCAAGACTTGAGAAGTTCTATAAAAGGAGATATGGACACAAGCGCTCTTGCTCTCCGTCCATATTGCTTCGTGCTACAATACTATTCCAATCGTACTTCTACCTTAAATTCTTTTTATCGGTATATTCTTATTTGATATTTATTTTATACTTTAGTTTATAAAAAGGGCGATAAAATTGTTATCGTTTTCTATCTTTTTATAAATTTGTGTCTCTTGCCTCTCACTCATTTTATTTTGAACAGTTAGCAGCTCCGGCCTATTTATCACATTCGGCCATGCCAAGGAGAGAATTAAGCCTCATAGACACCGTGTGCCAGGCGCGGTTTGACGACGGCGACCACCGGCACAGTCTTCTGCAACGCGATCCCGAACGTCTCGCTCATGTCCATGTCGGTCCCCGGCGGCAGCTCCCAGTCGAAGGCATGGACGAGCGAGCCCAGCATGTACTGCACCAGCACCAGCCCCATGCGCGCCCCCGCGCAGATCCTGCGGCCCGCCCCGAAGGGTATGAGCTCGAAGTCGTTGCCGCCGGGGTCGACCTTCGCGGCTGCGCCGCCGGGCATGAACCGCTCCGGGTCGAACTCCAGTGGATTCGCCCACACCTCCGAGCTCCGCCCGATGGCCCATATGTTCACCAGCAGCTTGGCGTTCTTGGGGATGTAGTAGCCGTCCACCTCGCAGGCCTCGGCGGCGACGCGAGGCAGGTTGAGGGGCGTCGACGGATGCTTTCTGAAGGACTCTTTGCATATCGCACGGAGGTAGGGGAGGTTTGGTATGTCGGACTCCTCCAGCCGCCGGTTTCGGCCCACGACCTCGTCCATCTCCGCGTGGGCTCGCCGGAGGATGGCCGGGTTCAGCAGCATCTCCGCCATCGCCCACTCAATCGCCCCCGTGGAGGTATCGGTGCCGGCCGTGAACAAATCCTACAAACAAACAAATATGGTGAGGGAATTCGATCGAAGATATGATCATTTTGTCTTACCGTAAGGAGAGCCTTGATGTTGTCCGGCGTCAGCTTGTCTTCCTCCGGCGCCGACAACCTCGCCATAAGGGTGTCGAGCAAGTCTGGACGCCCTTGGCGCTTCCCCTGCGTCTCCGCGTGCTCCTCCACCATCCGGCCAAGCATCGCGTCGAACCGCTTGTGCAGGTGCCGCATCTGCCGCTCGAGCCCCTGCAGGTCCAGGCGGGCCAGCCACGGCAAGAAGTCGCCGACGTTGAACTGCCCGGCCAGCGTCATATGCTCCACCACCATGTCCTTGAACTCCTTCGACCCCGAGCCCTTCTCCTCGAACAACCGCTTGCTCAGGATCACCCGCCCGATCATGTTCGCAATCCCTTTCATCAGCGCCGCCGCCACAGCCACCGGCTTCCCCTCGCCGGTGGACGTTCGCATCTCCCGCAGCATGAGCCCCACTTCCTCCCGCCGGTACTGCCACAAAGTGAAGAGGTTAAAAAAAAACTCCTTGCAGCGGACAATTAAAGGGGTAAAAAAAATTAAAATTATGAAGCACTATGCACCGGCGACCAGGCGTTGATGGCGCCGGCGCCGAGCATGTGGAGGTTGCAGAGCTTTCGCATGAGCTTCCACTTGTGGCCGTAGGGCGCAAACACCATGTCCTCGCCCCCGTAGGCGAGCCGGATCGGCGCGGCGTCGACCGGCCGTCCGGCGAAGACGACATCAAGCGTCTTCAAGAACGCCCGCGCTGCCTTCGGCGTCGACGCCACCACCACCTCCGACACCCCCAGTCGCAGCCGCATCACTGGCCCGTACCGCTCCGCCATGCGCGCCAGCGCCACATGCGGCGCCTGCCCCAGCAGCGGCAGCGCCCCCACCACCGGGAACCCGTTCGGTCCCGGCGGCAACCTCCGCCCACCACCGCCGACCACCCGCCTCCCAACCCATCGAACGAAGCAGAACAGAGCCACGCAGAGCAGGAGCTCCCGCAGCAGAAACATCACCACCATTGCCGCCGCCGCCGCCATCGAAAGTTGTACTCCTCGATGACTGATTCATGGACGCCGACGATAAATTTATAGGAAGCATAAGAAGAAGAAGCGATCGATCGAATTTGAACGACAGAGGTGGAAGAGTAGCTGAACCAGCGGAGCCATCGTGATCAGAACTGGTCCTTGGTGTTTGAAGTTCCTGATAGCTCTGGAAAGCACGCAAGCTCGGTCTCACTGTTCTTGTAGATTTCTACGACATTTCCGCATACGGTTCAAATCGTTCGATCGACGCACGGCTCCTTTTAACCCGAACAACAGCTCGCCGCCTCGCCCCTGTTCCAAGGAGAGACATTCATGAACACCAATCAATCGTTTGATTTGTTCCACGGGATGACGCGATAATAAGAGCATAGTATTATTCATAGAATGTGCTGGATTCGATGTTGGATAAAGAATCTAAAATTCTTTCTGATTTTAAATGGATTTCTTTCTGTTCTGTCATTAGAGTTGTCAAACGGATTGACCTATAGCGAGATGGGTCAACCTATTATAGACCCAATATTTAGCGGAGAGGAATGGACCGACTCGCCATCTCGATGGGTTGAAAAATTTTCAATTCAACCCAACCCAAGACGGATTGCAGGTTAGGCAGGTCAATCCACGGGTCATACAAATTTAAAATATATATATATAATTACTGATGTGTTGAGAGCTTGAGGCAATTATCTGTAAGACAGATAGAGTACGATAATTAAAAAAAATAAGTATTTGAAGTAATTAAAATTTTATAATTGAGATTCAATTATCGATTTACGAAATTGAGTATCGATGTTTTTAATTCCTTTTCAATGTTCCAAAATATTCAAATCTTAATAATGTGTAAATGTAAATTTTTGCTCCTTTAAATAGAGATTCAATTTAGATTTTTTATCTTGGATAATTATTTTATTTTGATATGTCATTATTTTCTATATTGATTATAATAACAGTGACAAGATAATAAAAAATAATTAAAGTATAAAAAATATTTTTTTTTCTTTACTCTTAACTTTTTTTTATACTTTATTGAGATTTATGTGTGATAAAAAAAAGATTGTAATGGTGAAAAACTTATCTTTTGATATTTCTCAACCCGCAGGCTAATCCATCCCACGGCAGGCCAACTCGTCTAGATCCGTAATCCGTGTAATCGATCCGTTTAGGCCCGTCAAAATGACGGATTAATAAAAATTTAATCCAACCCGTTGAAATTATTTGGCGGGGCGGACCAATCCGGCAGACCTAACCCAACTTGATAGCTCTATCTGCCACCGTATCAAGTGACTTTGTCCCCCAATGATTTATCTTTCTTTCATCAGTGTCCTGAGACAAAAGACAGAGGACTGTTAGTTAGATAAATTTTTAACTTTTGCAGATTTGTTCCATAGTTGATCGGTTAAATCAAAATCGAATAAATTATTATTTTCGATAAAAAATTAATTATTTAAATTAAAAATTAATTTTTTATCATTAATCAATTGATATTTTCATAATAATAACAAAGATCATAAAATTTAAGATAATCAGTGCATTGATTTGTATTAATAAGTCGATTGAAATTTATCAATTGATTCATATGATAAATCAGTCGATTGATAAATTCAAATTTAATTTAATCGATTTAAATAATTATTTTCATTTCGAAATCGAAATTTTTAAAATAAAATATTTTTTTTAAATAAATCGAATCAAAAAATTCAATTCAATCGATTTAACCGATTTTTTTTTTCACCACTAATTTAGAGCCAACATCTGTCACTCTGTATTGAGAGGTCTGAAAGCTTTTTCTGGGAAAAAATCTCGGATTCATCGGTATTAGAATTGATTGAAATTGATTCTGAATTAGTTTCGATTTTAAAATTTTAATTTTAAAATCAATTAAATCCGGATCAATTTCGAATTGATTTTGAAAGGTTCCAGATCAATTCCAAAACGATTCTAAATTATTTTCTTCGAATTTGAGTTTTCAAATTCATCTATCGCATTGATGATTCTATTTTTTTGTCACATAAAAATCTTGTAGACATATTAGTATAATAAAAGTTTTCATTTTTAAATTAACAATCAGAATCATATTCAAATTGAAATTATAATCGATTTCGAATCGATTCCGAATGTTTTTTTTTGAATCATGCCTCCCAAATTTTAAATAATTATTATTAAAATTTTATTTATTTATTTTTAATTGACGTTATTATATTTTAATATGGCATCTCCAATATAAAATTCTAGATTTGTCTTTGTTAGAACAATTCTGATTCGATTTCAGAATCGATTTATTTAAATCGGTTCTGATTTTAAATTCAACTTATTAATTCCGACTCGATTCCGAATCAAATCAATCCGTTAAACATATCTATTTTTATCCATATATAACAAAATGAATTATAAGTTCAGATATTCTGTTTTTTTTTTTTGTTTTTTATTTGGAGATTAGTAATATTGGGAAAAATTAAATTAATATAATTTAATTTCTAAATTTCATATATTTACATTCTTTTCATATATTTAAATTTGAAAATTTAAATTTTCACAGAAATAACGTGATGACTAAAGCCCGATAAAACTTATGGATAAGATAAAAATAGATTTTAAAAAAAAATCTAAAACTTTTTATTTGATTCACATAATCTCTATTATCTCTTTATAAATTGATAGGAGGATTCTAATTTTTGGTGGAAATTTGAAATTTCAAAGACGTTCTATCCAGAGAGAGAGAGATTGAATTCTATCCGTCCCATCGAACCTGTTGAAATTACATTAGGGATACTATAATCAATTTTGGAGTGATTCTCACACAATTAAAAAGATAAGAAAAATATAATATATATAAATCAGATTGAAAAGGACACTTATATAAATTTGTCATATCCGATCCATAAAATTCAAACACAAGAATACAAAATAATAAATTAAACCTTTGTATAAATAATACATAGCCAATGATAATCATTATGAAAGTTTACGTGACATATAGGATGATGTGAAAATCAATTTATTAAACAAACAGGAAGAAAATGGTTTTACTTGACATTCGGTCGGAATTCGGCCCGATCGCGGTCGACGATGGCATAAATTCTTAATAGCTTTGGCGCAAATTCGCAAATTCCGTCGAATAATGCCGAATCCGGCTTTTAGCCCCGGGGGTCGGCGCCGAAACCCGTCGAGCCGTCGGCGATCTAAGCGTCGTCGCGCCCCGTCGAGCGCCCGGAGGTGGCCGGATGGCGCGGCGATGATGATTGCTCGGCGTGTGGACGCGGATTATTTTCCTATATATATATATATATATAATTTCGATACAATTTAATATTTAATTAATAAATTTTGAAAATTTTCTGATTACTATTATTATTGAATTTGAATAGATATTTGTATAAACTCTAAGACACTCTAGAAATATGTAGCGCTTAGAATGAATCTGATTGAAATTCTCTAGATAGAGTTTGATCGAAACTTATTGATAAACAAAGGAATTTGGATTTTTTAAAAGTTGGCACGTAATGAAAGAGGATAGTATAATGAAGGTGTTTATGATGTCTATGTCTAATTTTAATATCTCTATGATAAATTATATGTATGTGTCAATTATCTTAGAGTGGTACATCGAGTAATGATGTTGATCTTGCAAAGATCATCACCACTAATAAGCACCAAGGAATCAACACCACCAAAGGCAACTTGGCGAAGATCATCAAGGTGGTGTTGAGCTTGTAAGTTCAACACTGTAGTGGTGTTGATTTTATAAACGACGATTTATCAAATAGCGCACGTGAAATTTAGAAATGCCCAAACAACGTTTCATACTTTCATATTTACCAAATAACGCACTTAATTCTTTTTTTACCCCTTCCGCCAAAAAGATCTGCACCACTGTGTTGTTGGAATTGCAAATCTGGCGCCCTATAGTCTTTGAGATTTGAATTCAGACACCAGATGGTGGTTTGATCAAACACTTGTAGTCTTTGAAATTTAATTTCTAGCACCACGGTGGTGGTAAGGAAATTAAATGCACTATTCGGTATATATGAAAGTATGGGACGATGTTTGGGCAATTCTAAACTTCACGTGCGCTGTTTGGTAAATTATCGTTTTATAAAATCAGTATTGAGAGTATTGAAAATATAATCAAAATTCTACATTGATAATATATGGAAAAAAATCATGTGTTTATAAGATGAAAAGAAATCTCAATTAGTACGAGACCTTTTAAGTAAGTAAAACTCAAAAATAAAACAATGAAGACTTAGGCTCAAAGTAGAAAATATTATACTATTGTGGAGATATATGAATCTTATTAGCACTAATAATTGATATCAGAGTCATAGTTCATGCCAAGTCATGCACCTCGAACGAAATAAGTGGAGCTCTCATGTCCGGATTAAGAGAATCAGACACCAAAGAGGAGGTCCAGTTGAGCCAAGAGGACCAGACAATTAGTAAGAAATCTTAGTGGGTTGAAGATCAGACATTAAGCAGAGGAAGTCCTTCGAGGACGGACAAGCTTGTGGGAGGCCCAATGTGATCCTTCGTTTGAGGATAGATTATCGAGAGTATTGAGAATATAATTAAAGTCGTCTCACTTTAGTAAGACATAAAAAAGATCATATTGCTTATAAGATGAAAAGATATCTTCATTGGTATAAGACTTTTTCGGTAAATTTTCAAAATAAAATCATGAGAGTTTAGATCAAAAATGAATAATATTATACTATTGTGAAAATATATGAATTTTATCGACACTGACAATCAACACTATAGATGATGTTGATTTTTGAAAGAGGTGATGTTGATTGTGAGTTAATATTTTTGGACACATACAGACTCTGTGACACTTTAAAATTCTTTAGGTTCATCAATATATTTTGATCGGAGTTCTCTACGTATAACTTGTCATAGGGAAATCAAAACTAGGTATGGACACCATAAACACCTTCATTATACTATCATCTTTCATCATATATCAACTTTTTAAAAATTCAAATTCCCTAGGTTTATCAATGAGTTTAGATCAAAATTCA